>BLKM01000389.1:180892-303790 GCA_013340265.1 Coptotermes formosanus | reverse complement strand
GTGGTGGTGATGGTGGTGGTGGTGGTGATGGTGGTGGTGGTGATGGTGGTGGTTGTGTTGGTGGTGGCGGCGGCGGCGTTGGTTGTGGTATGGTGGTGGTGGTGGTGGTGGTGGTGGTGGTGGTGGTGGTGGTGGTGGTGGTGGTGGTGGTGGTGGTGGTGGTGGTGGTGGTGCTGGCGGCGGCGGCGGTGATGGTGGTGATGGTGGTGACGGCGGCACTATTATTATTATTATTAGTAGTAGTAGTAGTAGTAAGGGTAGTAGTAGTGTTAACATGTAAACACTCCAGGGAGCAAAGCCTATTACCGTGTTCACAAGGACCCACCGCTTGTCTCTATTCTGAACACTTTCACCCTATTTGTTGAAAATTAGTTTCAAGATTACACTCCCATCTGCTCCTAGACATTTCAAGCTTTCTCTTCAGATTTCCTAGCCAAAATTTTGTGTTTATATATGTTACCTCTGCCATGCGCGTTGAATCCCCGGGCGGCCCCATTGTCCTCCATTGGATCGCACTACTGAAGGTATTCAGTGGGACGTGTGAAGCATGAAGTTATTTTCGCAGCTTAACCTCATCCTGTCTCCTA
This sequence comes from Coptotermes formosanus, assembly GCA_013340265.1. Lineage (NCBI taxonomy): Eukaryota > Metazoa > Arthropoda > Insecta > Blattodea > Rhinotermitidae > Coptotermes > Coptotermes formosanus. Next base: position 303,203 of record BLKM01000389.1, on the reverse strand, counting down.
TTGTGTTTTCCCTCGTAGATCCCAGTATTCGCCTAAGCACCCCATTTTCACTCGATTGTGTAAGGAGTAAACACCTCGTGTTTTGACACTTTAATCCTGATTTTATAATAACTACAATACATTGCGTCTAGAACAGTTTGTGAAAAGACATTGGATATTTCACCTAGGATGGTAGAATCGTGAAGAAACGTGTAGCAAGTAAGAATAGGTAGAAGCCTTTGACAGGTAGCTACAATATATTGCGTTTAGAGCACTTTGCAATAAGACAGTCGATATTTCATCTAGCGTGGCAGAATCGTACCGAAACATGTAGTGAGTAAGAACAGGTGAAAGGTTTCACAATAATTGTTTTGTGTGACTGAAATATAGTAATAAATTTAGACAAACGCAACATGACTCCAAAACACATTATCCTTAGTATATACTACTCCCTTGACATGAGAGACAAACTCACACAAAAAAGACAGGTAAAATCACAGTTTTATTATTATTATTTTAATCTATATCCAATCTACTGTGCGGCAGTGAAAATTGCACACTAAAAGAGCAAGACAAATTCAGAATCACAGCAGCAGAAATGGAAGTTTTTTTGTAAAACCGCAAAATACACGGCGTTTGGCCACAAGAAGTGAGCTATTTTGAAAGAAATTAAAACACAACCGGTGTTTGGAAAAATCAACAAACGTGACAACAGATGGGTACGATATGTCAGCAGCGTGAAGAGATTCAGAATCCCGCACGCTACTGTGCAGCAGGAACGGCAGGGAAAAGGAACCCAGTACGTCCAGTAAACAGACTTGTGTGTTTTTACACTGAGTCAGGAAGGGGCCCTGAGGCCGAAGTCCCTGAAATTCTGATGTTGCTACGAAGATGATGATAATTTTAATTTATACTTTTTTGAATGCAAATATAAAGAATAAAAAGTTTAAAGGAGTTGTAAAATTCGTTGTTCTAATTTCACCTACTTGTAGTTTCTTTTAAACTATAATTTAGCATGTGAATCTTCTGAAGCTGCAAAACTGTTTGTGGTTTTCTTTAACTTTTCTGTACAGAACGTCTCAAATAATAATTTTTTTTCAGAATTGTTAAGATTTTTGCTTGGCTGTGTGTAAAGTCGGGTGCATTTTGATAGTATCTGTGTCGTCAAGCAGTTTGTTACAGAAACTTGTTGGTGTTGGTAACGATGATGGTTACAATTCTACGCAAAATTGTTGGATTCTGGGTTAAATTTAAGAGATAAAGAGTTATAATTGAAGAAAGAGATTTGTCGATTACGTGTAGTACCAAGGTGTTTGCTAACGACGTATGAAGCACTAGCAAGTTGGAATACGGATATGCAACACCATAGTTCGTCTCAACAACTGACTGTCCTAGCACCTTGGGTCTATTTTACTATTACTGTTTTTACGTGTTTATAATATCCATCGTCTCCACTTGACAGACTTTGTAGCGAATGGTTGGCATTAGTTGTACTATTGAATGCGAAGCCTATACGCACTTACCATACACTTTTATGAAGAACAACTAACTGGAAAATAATAAAGAAAAATACAGGAAGACTGACAACAGAACTTTCCGTTTAAGCAATAGATGTGTCAGGGACAGTAAACACAATATCCCCCACAGCTGTCGTCACTGACCAAGATTCACAGTTCTACATAGTGGTAATAAGTTTACGTTCCGTAATTTTAATTGGAACTTTTTAAAACGATTTAACTTGCCACTGTTCTACTTTCACATTTTTTAGTTAATAAATCCGCTCATAATACCTTTTCTGTGATATGTAATTTGAAGTTTCCACACAAACATAAATACTGTAAAATAGATAAAGTATTTTACACGATAACTTTATTGTAGCACCTTTTTGCCCGACGATGGCTCTGTACATGAGCCGAAACTTGTAGCAGAGTAACATCGGTATATGAAAAATGTAGCGATCGACCGTTTTTTCCCCTGCACTTATGCAACTAGTGTCAATTTTTGTCTAAGTGCTTCTGACTTCCACTTACCAGCTTTTAGGAATTCCAAAAATTGATTATTGAAATCATTGCGCTTTCTTCATTGTGATCGCATCCCAACATGACTGCGGGTGGGTGCATGTAACAGCTGTACACGTAATGTAGACTGCATAGAGAATATGTTGTTATTTTTAAACTGAGGTTAAAGTGAAGTTACAGCACGTTGGAAAAAAATTTCACCTCCCAGAGTTGTAGAAAGAAAGCGGTGGCGTGGTACAGGAAATCTGATAACTGTCACTTTCCCGGAAATGGATTTTCTGATTGGGTCACGCAGACGTCGTTCTGAATGTAATTTGAATAGCAGGTGCATAGTTATTTAATGTCCAGTAAAAGAGCGCATGCCGTGTCGTTAAGCTGCTTTTGAATATTTGATTACGAGACGTTCGTTTGTTAGTTTTGGGCTGGGAAATTATCCTGCATGATTATGCAGTCAGCTGTTTGTGTGTCTTCTAATTGCATTTGAGCTAGCTGGCCACTTTTAAAGAAATGAGACAGAAAGAAAGAATGCACAGTGGAAGGAATGGAAGAAGGAATCAAAGCGGGGAACTAAAATGGAAGTGTGAAGAAGTGAGGAAAACAAGCAAGGTGCAGAAAGGAAAAGAAGGAAGGGCGAAGGCACCGAGGAACAGAATTAATGGACAGATAAAAGAATGAAATAAAAAAGGAGGGAAAACAAAAGGAATAAAATCAGGGAATAAAAAATAACGAGAAGGTGAATACAGGAATGATCGAGTGAATAAATAAATAAATATATATATAAATAAGTAAAGGAATGAAACAGAGTGAATAAAGGAGGAAGAAAAGAATGAAATTAATACAGAAACAAAAAAGGGATAAGAGGACGTAATAAAATAAAGAACAATGGGAGGAACAAGCCAAAAATTTCTATTGCGCGATGCGTTGCCAGTCCTAATGCTATAACCAACACACTATAGCAGAGAATGAACAAGTATTCAAGTTGTGTGGAGCTTCAGCATCTGCATTTCACATACTTTTTCCTGTATTTCTTTGGAAAAAGCGGCTGTACTCCTGCGCAAGCGAAGTCAAAAATTCTGTGGGTCTGTAATTAAAGTTAGGTGTGTCCAAGGGAGATAGGCCAGGCAATAACTCATAGTTGACTTTATTAAAAAATTACGATTATTTGGAACTTCTGTCACGGAAAAGCAGAATTATCAGATTGTGAGAGTCAGTTCCTATAACAAGTCTTGGAAACAGCGAGTCTTGTTTGGTGGTAGGTTTATGGACTTGATCCATCGTCCAAAGAGTAAAATATTATACTCTTTGGACGATGGATGAAGTCCATAAATCTACCACCAAACAATATTATACACCATCGTCGAAACCTTTTAGAATTTAATAGCGAGTCTGTACCTTGCTCTTCATGAAATTCTTTCTTAATCAAAATCTCTTCTTGTCAGTCATGTTTACATTCTACTCGTCTTACCATAGTCATTGGAATAAGCCTTTGCTTGTTGGTTTGTTTTTATAAACAAAAGCGAATTGATTGTGTCAAAAAATTTAACAGGGAGGTTGGTTCGCTGTCTTTATCTGTGAAACATAACGACGATTCCTTAAACTTTCCTTAACCGATTTATATATCATAGTGTCTGTTTAAGGCCGATCCCAGTGGCCGCGCGGTCTAAGGCGTAAGTCTGCGGCCGAGCGCTTGCTGGGATCGTGGGTTCGAATCCCACCGGGGGCATGGATGATTGTCTCTTGTACAATGCTTGTGTTGTTAGGTAGAGGTCTCTGCGACTGGCCGATCCTTCGTCCAGAGGAGTCCTACCGACTGTGGTGTGTGTCTGAGTGTGGTCAAGTGAAAATATACAACCTTGACACCTACTGTGAGTACGTAGAAGAGGGAAGGATTACGAAACGAAACGTCTGTTTAATCCAATTTTAGCACTCATGTTATCATACAAATTTTTGTGCTTAATTACGTCACAGGCGGTACTTAACCCTTTAAAGACGAAGCGTATCTGTTTTATATAAGGACTCAGCGCGTACCGCGCTGTAAACACTCTCCACTTCGGTTATAAAACCAGCCTCTTGATGTTTTATAAGGCAAAAGTTGCTGTTTGTTCTGAGATCCGTACAAAACACATAAACGCAATGTGGGCACCACGTAGAATTTTTTAATGTTAAACCTGGTAGTATGTAAAGTTACCGCTAGGCTTTAAATTATTAAAGTGACGGAGCCAAACGGTTGATACACCCTCAATTCAATAAATATCTCAGGCACATTTGAAGGAAGTAAAGCATGGCGCCACGTGCCGGCGGTTATTTCATTTTACTGCCGAATTTTCTCTCTGTCCTTCCATCATCAGAACACATAAAGTTGCCTTTTAGAATCTTCAGATTGTTTATTTTCTGTTGCCCCTTAACCTCCCTGCGATGTGCTTAGACAGAAAGGAACTTGAGACAGATTTATTTGAAGGTGGGGACGGAATGGCCCAGTCACTTACAGACCAACATACCGACTGCTTGACAGATCTTGATTCGATTCCCAGCAAGGACAGGACTGGGACTACTCAAATACCGTCTTGTGGAACACACAGTTGGGTCTCTTCTTCCACGGGGTCAAGCCGCCGGAGTGCGAAGCTGACCCCTCATCTCCATCCAGTGCCAAACCTTCATTGTCCCGCTTTCCTTCACGGCGTAATGCTCAATTTGGCATAAGTTTACCTCTGTCAGTCTACCGAAGTATGGGAGGATAATATTAAAATGGATACTTAATAAATAAGATGTAGGGAGGACTGGATTGATCTGGCTCAGGATTGGGACAAGTGAAATCGGCAATGAACCATGATGTTTCGTAAAATGTGGAGTATTTCTTGACTAGCTGAGAAACTGTTAGCTTCTCAAGAAAGTCTCCGCTCCGTGGAATTGATTGGTTAGTTGGTTCGTTCGTTAGTTAATTAGATACTTAGTCATCTACTGAAGCACACGACATCATAGTGTGGGACCCTCGAAGCAGTGAAGATTCAAGTCTTCTGTTGTTTTACGCCGTGTCGGAAAAGCATAGTGCTTCCATCTTCAGGGTCAAACAGTCTATGAAGTGTGTTTGTGGCTTTGTACACTACCTTCTATATTTTTCTATAGGAATCTGATCACAGTCGGAATTAGAATTAGGAACAAATGTCTTATGCTTGGCATCTGAGTCTGTCTAACTTCTTTAAAAAACCCAGTAACGTACACACTATACACCTGTGCACGTAGCTTTGCACTTTGCCATATTGATTGTTGTATGCCACGTGGTTCGACTGTCAGGGAAATTTACAGCTTTCTGTACTCCCCACGGTAAACTGGTTTATGGTTTAACCACTGAAAGAAACAGTTGAAAGCGTAGCGAAAACAAACCATTTAGGTATATTCCATTTTGGTTCGAACTTAGCCTATTTCAGTGTTGGCCATTTCTGCGTGGAAGTGTGGGGACGGGGGTTGTGAGGGGGACAGGGCCTTGTTCTCCCCACCCTCTTACTAGCTCCCACGTGACTCTGAGCGTCCCGGCGCCCTCTAAATAATCGATAATATAGTCGCCGCACGGCGTCGAAAACTAAGGGTACGAGAGGAAGGGGGAGAGACACCTCGTACCACTGCTGCCACTACGTGCTGTATCTGAGCTTATGTGAGAAGTAACCATGTAGTCGTGGAAAGGAGTTCTCACTGTACAGGGACAATATTACACCAAGGAAGGCTTGTTTTCAGTGTTTAGGGTACAACCCCTATTTTCTGTAATATTTGTTTTTAGAGGGTGGAAAGGGATCATTATATATATATTTTTTTATAGTGTTAAAAATTTTCGCAGTGGTGTCGTTTATGTCGGAGACGTGATTCATTTACTGTTGACCCAAGTGTCGCTTTGCTGATGGTGGAAATGCTTAAAGACAAATAGAAGGGGGGACACACTCAACGTTTCGCTAGACAGGTCAGTTTCATTACGTGGTATGACATTCTTTCTTCTAGCCAGTTTATGTTTTATTTTTATGTAACTTTTTGTTCGTGCCTTTTTTTAGCACAGTGTAGTACATTAAATGTTAGCTGCAGCCACAAAAGTAGTGTATTAGTTTAGGTACTTTCAGAACCCCATCTCTGCACTCTGCATATCTGTTTTCACCACCATCTCTTACCATCGCTGAAGTTAGATGATGCCTGCATAAAATATTCTATAGGTACTTATACTTCTTATATTTCACTGGTTTAATTGTGATAGGACATTTTCTTTCATAATTCTTGTTTTATAAACATTACTTATAGATATTAATGACCAATAAAATCCCCTTTTTATGCACATTATGGCACAATTGAATACAAATCTTTATTTATTTATTTATTTACTTCTTCCATCTAATTATGCAAATAATAAATTACAAAAAATGAAATTATTTTTATGCATTTGTGCTCAATAAGCAGCCATTTACGAGCCTGAGAAATGTCTTTCATTGAGCGTATTTAAAAGATATATTAAAAATTTAATGCTTTATTCGATTACCTGTTTCGGCAAAGGAATTTCTCTTACCTCATTAAAGCACCAGTGTTTAGTGTATGAAGTACCTGATTTAACATTAAAAGTCTTTGGACTTTTCCTGCAGTGTCTATGTGTGGGTTGTCTATGATTGTTACAAAAGTACAGCGATTCTTGGCTGCATAAAGTGGGTAGATTTTTAAGATAGGAAATGTTATTTTTTATAAACAGAATGTAGCAGATTTGCGGATTTCAAAGTTTTAGTATCAATTTAATAAGAAAATTATTTCGCATTTAATCAATGACAGTTTCTTGAAACGCTTAGGTCGTTGTAGGGTTACACTATCTACTTTAACTATTATAATGTCGCATGTTGGACGAACCAAAATATTAAACATTAATTTTTATTATTTTTTAAATTGTCTCATGTTTTAGTGCTGTTTTATGTTGTCAGAGTAAAAAACGTTAAAACTGTACTCTCCTCCTGCAAACGTCACACATGATTTAGACATTTTAAAAGGCAGTTTATTTAATTATATTTACTGACCTTATTTTGATTTTTTCTTAATCCTCTTCGAGGTACTGTGCTAGTTGATTAGTACTGATCCATAGACCTCACATGTGATTTCAAGGATCCGTTCTACAAATATATGGAAGCGAGCATGCGGTATAAACAGTTTAAGAAATGCTGAGTTCCGGCATTAGACGAGGCTGTATTAGGAAATGTGTCATTTTAAGTAATGCTTGCTTGCTTCTTTATTGAGCCAGTCCTTAGTTACATTTTAAAAAGCTGACATTTTATTCCTCTATTCTACAGTACGACACTCTGCTTACATTACTGTTTCATTCGAGTTCACAGTTTTATTACACCACATTAGTTGGAAGTGCGTGGGAATAGACCAATATAATTTAATTTTGTGCGTGTCACCACACAGTTACATTTAATCCGCCAGTTACCTTGCACTAAATTTAGTTGTGATGTAATTTTGAATTTGGATAGTAAAATTTTAATATGAATAAATAATCTACTAATGTTATTTATTGTCAGTTGGTTGGGAATGTTATGAAGTGAGAGTAAGGGCAAAGTGAAGGTCATGATATAATCAGCTCATATGTGTGCTGCTGCTGACTTTGGGGCTGTAAAGGGGTAGTGGCTGGACATGATGTGTGATTGAGAAAATACTTGATAGAGATTTCATGGCGAGTCCGAAGCGAAACAAAATGAGATGCAGTCTTTCTGTAAACCTGAATGATTTCTTTTAGACTAGCGCTGTGGAGTCGGAGTCGGAGTCGGAAGGAATTGTTAGGTGCAGTCGGAGTCGATAAAAATGTACCGACTCTGACTCAGACCTCAGTCTAAAATCTTAACTAGATAGACTAATTCCAGAGCCCTGATAGCTACAGTAACCACTAGACTTATACTTAAATATAGGTTATAAGTCACAAAGTAGCCTGATGATTCACGTGGTGGCGATAAAGCGTCTTATAGGTTTACCGTTATTAATGCGTATTGAGCTTTTATGAAGGAGTCGGAGTTGGAGTTTTAAAAATCGAACAGTCGGAGTTGGAGATTTTGTGTACCGACTCCACAGCCCTGTTTTAGACAAGGTAAATTAGACAAGCGGTTCCCTAAATAATGAATAAATGAATTGGTAAAGGAATTAATTAGGGAAAACACAGTTGTGCCTTTACAATCGCAAGATAGGAACCTAGCCATTTTGGTTGTTATAAAATAACATCTGGTGGCGTTATGAAACCAAGTCATACCAGTCGCTTAGTTCTTTCAAGAAGTGCCCAGATTTTGAACGGAACTCGAGGGTTAACTGCCATGTCTTAAAAGGTCAACATCTCTACCCTACGCCGAGCTAGAAGAATCCAATCTTCAACCCCACACACTATTTCTTTAAGACCCTGTCTTCTGTTCCTGGGTTTTCTAAGAAGTCTCATCCAGTTATGCTTTGTGAATTAAATTTTATATACATTTTTCGTCTCTCTACACGTGCTGCATTTACCGTCCCTCTGATTCTTGTTGATTTCAACACCATAATAATACTTCGCGAAGATTGATCCTTGTATATTAGGTTCTGTTGTTTTGTTGTTGTTGTTGTTGTTTTGTTGTTGTTTTTAGTCCTATTTTTACTATTATCGTCATCATTGTCGTCATATTTGGGAAACATTTAATGAAAGAGGCTTTTGCGCATACTTACGCATAATGAGGATAATATTAAAATGGGCTTTAAATAAATATGTTTGTTTAATGTTTGCATTTTCCTTGCAGTTAACTATTATGCAAATTTATTAATAAAACCAACTACTGCAGAATTATATTTTTATACTCTCCAACATGTTTCGGCCGTAACTATTCGGCCATCTTCAGGGAGAATTTTTTCTTGACAAACCAGCATATGGTACGTGGTACAGTAATGTGCCATATGCTGCTTTGTCAAGAAAAACATTCTCCCTGAAGATGGCCGAATATTTACGGCCGACACATTTTCGAGAGTATACAAATAAAATCGCGAAGTAGTTGGTTTTATTAATAAATTTTCAAACTAGGTTTGCAATTTGTAAACTGGGTACATCTGGCTCAGGATAGATCAACGGATGGCTGTTGTGAGCACGGTAATGAACCCTCGTATTCCGCAAAACGCAGGAAATTTCTCGACTGGCTAAATAATTGTTAGGTTCTCACGGGGAACTCTCTGCACGGAATTGGTCGATTGATTATCATATGAACTCTTTACTTCTGTATAATAAATTGTACGCTCCTGCTTTATGCACCGTATGAGAATAAATTAGGACACGTAATGCACGTATTATATGCGGGAATTTAATTTGACTTCACGTTTTAGGAGCGAAAAAGTGTTGCTTTTATAATTTAGCACAAACAAACTTGTATGCGGAAAGTAATTATGTCAACATGATGCTTCGTTATCGACATGAAGTTACTTACGCAACGATGACTGTTACATCGGGCATTATTTAGTTACATTTTAAACTTGGTTTCAATTAATTATTATTGTTACATTGTGGGTAAAATAATTTTATATGGTTGGTTTAGTTCATACTGCAGGCTGCATTGTGTTTACGTGGTTCGGATGACCGTCAGTATTTCGACAAGCTGTAAAACTTCTGGCTCTTTCTATTGCGCGGTTCTAAATCGAGATGTCGGTGTATTGAAATATCGCCGTAGTCCTTCCCTCTTCTACGTACCTGTTCACAGCAGGTGTAGAGGGTTTTTATTTTCACTTGATCACACTCAGACACACACCACAGTCGGCAGGACTCCTCTGGACGAGGGATCGGCCCGTCGCAGAGACCTCTACCTGACAAGACAAACACTGTACAAGAGACAAACATCCATGCCCCCCGTTGCTTTCGAACCCACGATCCCAGCAAGCGCTCGGCTGCAGACCTACGCCTTAGACAGCGCGGCCACTGGGGATCGGATGTAGTGAAATGTGAAAGGCATATTTGCCTTGCATGTATTGCTAAGTTACAGTGCATGTGTGGTAGAGTCGAAGACCTCAGATTAATCAAATACGAAACATATTCATTAATATCACAGATATTAAATATTTGTCGCCTGCCTATCACCGTGGATGACGCTTTAATCCCAGGTCAAAATGGACCAAATGGCACTGGGACATGTTCATCTCAGAGTATTTCGGGTTTTCCCCGGTCTATATCATTCCACCAATGCTCCATACTCATCTTCATATGCATAAGGGCAAACGGGTAAAGCCTGGGAGCATTAAAAGAGCAATGTGCTTTGTGAAATTGGAGAGTGTTTGATAGAAAGACGTTTTGACTATTCTATAGTCTTTAAAGAGTCTTATAAGAACTACAGCAATCAATACAGCGTCGTATCTCCGAACTCCTTGTCTTCACTGCATCTGTTTTTATATCTTAAAATTAAGTTTTAAACCCTTTTAGGATCAGAGTAATCCAGCACATTTATAAGAGTAAGGTGTGACTGGTCACTTGCTTTAAGTAACTGCTTGCGTATTTGTCTGTCAGAATCATAACAACTTAAAGAAATCGGTTAAGGTAGCCTGGAATGATTTAATCTGGCTCAGGATAGGGACAAGACGAGGGATGTTGTGAACACTGTAATGAACATTCGGGTTTTATAAAATTTGTGGAATTTCTTGACTAACTGGGAAACTACTGGCTTCTCAAGAAGGTCTCTGGTCCATGCAGTTATTTACTTAGTTAATTAGTTAGAAATTTTGACAAACCGGAAGTGCTTAAGCCATGATTTTGGAAAATCTGAGGGCGGTTGGTATCAAAATGATACTATTTTGTCTGTTACGCCGTGTAGTTTGATAGATAAGTAACGACGTTTCGAAGGAACCTGCTTCCATTATCTTCAGGGTACAGATCTTTTCTAGGCCAAAAATGGTGGCAGCGAATTGCTTCGAAACGTGTTTCTTGTGTTGTGTGACGTCACACCGTGTGTATTTTTAGACCGATACCTATGTTTAAGAGGAAACTACTGTTTCCATTTTGATGTAAAGTCTCTTATTTCCTGAAGATGGAGGCAGTAGGTTTCTTCAAAACCTTGCTTTCTGAACAGATTACAAGCTGTCACATCCCATAACCGTAACCCTCTGTCCTGACACAGTGTTCAGTAACACTGCGTACTACTACTTCTTAAGCCTACAAAAGGTTACAGGCAACTCTCACGCGCCACAGATTGCGAACTGCTGTTCTATCTCACACTTTGTTGCTTTCTGTCGTGGCGTTCAGGAAATTCAACTGACCGACCGTTGCCCCTGGGAGATATGTATCAAGGCGGCCTGCTATACACGGCATTCGTTTGGGCTGCCTGACCTCCAGGGGGAGGGGACTATAACGTGATAGGAATTTAAAGCTTTCGCATGTTGATTATGCTATGATTTGAATCAGAGCAAATGGGTTTTGGCTCTAGGATTCTGTTATTAATGAACAAATGTTAATAATGTTTTGATTACGTTAGCGCTATATACTTTTTATGCGGACTGTATTTCATCAGAGTTGAATGAAAACTGCTGTACGGGATGAACATAAATGGCAAATTTTGTACCTGTGTGTAAGCATCAAAGTATGATGCCATGTGGGTGAGTGTAGGTAAAACTCCATGCAGTCTTAGTATCAACTCTAGGTGGGATTGAACTGTCGGCTCAAGTTCCTGCCGGTTTACTACCAGGAGAGAACCACGGGTACTTATGCGATGTGATGTTGTGTGGAACCCACAGCCGGTCTGGTTAAGGCGGCGAAAAGAATGCTGGTGCGTTTGTCAGGAACGAATCTGCAGTTGCCCCGTCTATAGCCAGTCGCTTTATTTACTGCGTTATTTCGGTAACGGTGAGTGTAGGCCAGTGTCTATACGGATGAGGTGGCAAAGGAAGGCGCCCCTGCCCTGACAAGAGTCAAAGCCCGGTCACGTAGTCTGCAGCCAGTCACTTTATTGACAGAACAATCTCTCCCTGCTAGGAGGTATGAGAATTTTTGACGCACATAGGTTAAGGTCTTCGCTGGGTTGTTACGCAGAGTAGGTTAGTAGTCCTTTACCGACGTTTCGGGAGAGCCTATCGACTTCATCATAAGGACAAAGCAGTAATTCTTCTTGGACTGCTTGATCTTTGAATATAAAACCGATAGGATATCCCGAAACGTCGGTAAACAACTACTAATGTACGCTGCGTAATATCTAAGAAGAGAGAATACCTCAACTACACCGTGGCTGAAGCCTGAAACCTCAAAGTCTGTTAATATGAGTGCCGTTCTAGATGCGAAGGTCACGATGCGTTGATTATTTTCTGGATAAATCGTACGCAATTCCAGAAAGGGGCAGGATCTCTGTTTTGACACCGCCTTTTAGCGCATAGGTGCTGGAGTGTAAAACTGGCAAAGCATCTCCTTCCAATACGGCCTACATGTCTAGCATGTGCCAAGATTGGCGTAGTGCTTAAGGAACGGGACATTATCCACTAAAACTTTCCCTTCAATGGTAACTATTTTGTACCACCTCAGGAATATTAAGGAAATCTGCACTTTGCCTCACCCTGTATGAATGTTTTCCCTATCATTCTCGCAACAAACAGATATAACTTTCCTAAACAGCGGTAAGTGCTTGGTATTTCTAAGGGACAATGTTGTCTGTGAGGTACAAACTTATATCTTGTATATAATTTAGATAAACGCCATGATTCAAGTGGTCAAATGTCACAGTTCACACACACACACACACACACAGATTTCACATTGCCCTGAACGTCGAGGCTGCGGTTTTAAATGACACCATATACTCTGGTAGATAGTTCCAAAGTTTTCGACGAACTTGCTGACTCCTTCTTCAGTGTAGGAGAATGAAATGCAATAAGATTCATCTACACCTAATATAAAAACACTTCGGAAATTTGGTAATCATTTAACAGATGAGAGGAAATATCATTCCATAAGGCTCCGGTCTTGAATCATTGAACCCTGAAACGTATCTAAATAATGTATAATAATTAACTCTCACTTCTCAAAAAACACACAGCTTTTCTATTAAAAATATTAACTGATTAATGCTCTTTAAGGGGAATAATATCTATTTATTTTAAAACTACGTTACAGGAACATTCTCTCTGGGGACAGATATTTTTTCCATTAAGGCAGGCTATATATATATATAAGCGTCGGTCAAAAAATATTTTTATTTGGCGTATAATTTGGTAACTAAAAAAAACTGCTATAATTGCACTTATATCGGGGAAATGCGTTGTCAAGCGACTGGACCCTGCTTCAGCGCTAAGGCAAAATCTTTGCGGCCTTAAATTTCACTTCGATCACGAAGTGGGAAAATTTGTGACACGAAGGCTGACAACACAAGACACGGACTGATACCAGCACTGAGTGGGAAAGCTCAGTTATGTCGGGGACTATGTGGAAAATTGGTGAGATTGCAGTAAAATTAATTGCGAACTGTTCTTGTTAGAAATGAAAACAGATATCAAAACCTGTACATCTTAAACTTACTTTCTTGCCGACCTTCTTAACCTTTTAAAGCCTAGCGGTAACCTTACACACCACCAGGTTTAACATTAAAAAATTCTACGTGGTGCCCACATTGCGTTTATGTGTTTTGTACGGATCTCAGAACAAACAGCAACTTTTGCCTTATAAAACATTAAGAGACTGGTTTTTATAACCGAAGTGGAGAGTGTTTACAGCGCGGTAGGCACTGAGTCCTTATATAAAACAGATACGCCTCGTCTTTAAAGGGTTAATAACCATGGTGCTTTAAAGGGTTAAGTCCGTTCGATAAATTATTTTAGCCAGCTGGATTCGTATTCATCTCCCAACATTTGATGCCTAGATGTAGAGCAGAATTTATTGCCGTAACTTAACATAGGTCGCTGCAGTTCCCCATATGTCCATCACGGACTCACTACACACTAAAATGCGCCATCTTTATAAAACTTTCGGCAGGATTGTTGGCCATAAACCTGCAGAACCAATCAAGTCAACCGTCGTGATCACTTTAACACCAATGGTCGTCTGCATTAACGACGTCATAAAATGAAAGGCGCTGAACTAAAGTTTCAGGCAGAAATTCAAGATAATGCCGTGAGCAATAAATAAGACCTTGAATGGTTCATGGCTGTTGACAAAAGGTTTAAAAAATTCACGACTGTTTGTAGAGGTTTAATTGATGTTTTGGGTTATGAATTTTACGAAAACTTCAGAGTTAGCAAGTTCAAGGTCTGAGGTTTCCGTGTCTGTGAATATTAAGCATTTCATGTACGATGTGACACCGTTGAATCTTGCCTGATAGCTACAGCCAAAGGCAGTTTAATTTTTAACATGAAAACGGAAGCAGTAGATTGATCCGAAATCTCGGCAAATTTGTACCAGATACGCGGTTTCAAAATTGAATTAATGAGGAAATCAAGAACAGATTAAACTCTGGTAATGCCTGCTACAGTTCTGTCTAGAATCTTTTGTTTTACCGTTTGCTTTCGAAAAATATAAAGATTAAAATGCATAGAACGAAAATTTTGCCTGTTGTTTCATATGGGTGTGAAACATTGTCTCTGACAGTGAGGGAGGAATATAAAATGAGGGTGTTCGGGAGGAGGGTGGGCCTGAAAGGGACGAGGCAAAAAGGGATGGAAGGAAACTGCATAATGCAAAGCTTAATGATTTCTGCTCCTCATCAAATATTATCGGGGTAATCAGATCAACAAGAATGTAATGGGCGGGGCATGTGGCACGTATGGGGGACAAACAAGGTGCCTATAGGGTTTTGGTGGGGAAACCTGAGAGAAAGAGACAAATCGGAAGACCTGGGTATGGGTGGAAGGATAATAGTAAAATGGATTTTAATAAAATCGGTTGCGAGAACGTGGACTGGATTGATCTGGCTGAGGATAGAGACATGTAGCCGGTTGTTATTAACGCCGTACTGAATCGCCGAATTCCGTAAAATGAGGAGGATTTCTTGAACAGCCGAGGAACTGTCAGCGTCTCAAGAAGGACTCTGCTTATAGTTACAAGTTTCCGCATCTCATAAGAGAGTATTCTTCGTATCACGTGTAATTTTCACAGTCTGCAGACAGAGTACAGCCTATATCTGCTGTGAGTAATAGAAAGCCCCGTGTTACCTGCAAGAAACACCCTCTTCATTAGGAATTTACCGTCAATCAGCTACTCCAGCCGCCCGAAGTGTTGAAACAGCGGCTTCAAGTTCATATCTATAGACATAGTGTGTGTGCTGCCCGACATCTGCAGTGCAATACGAAGGCAGCCTTGTGTTAATGACAGCTGTACAGAATGTTCCACTTAAAACCGGCTCGCTTGCACGGCGAAATCAAGAAAAGGATTTCTGATAACACGCGCACAAAAATGCATTGATTGACAAGGATCTCGAGATCTGCGCTCTTCTGGGGTATTACGCAGCGTCGTGTGGTAATAGTTTACCGACGTTTCGGGACAACGTATTGGTCCCACCTTCAAGTGTCGAGAGTCAGACCGTGAAACCTCTCTTAAATGGAAACTGAGAATAACGAATATCTGCCTTTAGCGGAAAACTTTGACAGTCCCAAGGATCCAGACTTGAAGTACCTGTACGATACGGAACCTGCCTGCAGCTGAAAAGAATTTCTGTCCCTTGCTGTTCCGTTATAGGCGAACATCACTGTTTATGTCATTTCTCTGTACAAAATTTTTGCACAAGATTTTTGCTTCACATGAGAATATAGCACGTTTTTCGTTAGGTAGCATATTCACTGCGGGGCATATAGCACGTACTGGGGGAAAAGGGAGGTGCATACAGGATTTTGGTGGGGAGACCTGAGGGAAGGCGACCACTTGGGAGACCCAGGCGTAGATTGGAGGATAATATTAAAATGGATATTCAAGTCGTGGGATGGGGACATGGACCGGATTGAGCTGACTCAGGATAGGGGCAGGTGGCGGGCTTTTGTGAATGCGGTAATGAACCTCCGGGTTCCATAAAATGCGTGTAATTTCTTGACTAGCTGAGAAACTGTTAGCTTCTCAAGAAGTCCTCTGCTCCATGGAGTTGGTTAATCGTACTGTACGAAAATACGAAGTAACCGTCCTGTGTTCTTCCCAAATTATGGAGTGGCCCTTTTGGTTCGAGGGACCAGCGGCGGGGCGTTGTGAATACGGTAGTGGAACTGGATTAGGTGAGAAACTATCAGGTTTTCTGAAATGACAACTCCGTAGATGTTGTTGCTAAATATTACAACTTGAATAAAAGCTTTTTCTATACTTCGCTGCTGTTCAGGAAAGGAAATTGGCAGACCGTGCATCTCTATTGGGTTGCGTTAAGGTGTTTCACGTTATTTCATTACGAAAGTCAATATATCACTTCTCGTTACAAGACACAAGAGCTCGTTGATAACAGAATCACAGACTTCCATTGTGTTTTAGAAAAATAAAAGAAGCGCTTGTGGAAATGTAATTAAGTGTATGGGAATACACGCGTGTAATATTTCAGTGCAAACCGAAAGTGGTGCGCACTCTTGTGTGTGTGTGTGTGTGTGTGTGTGTGTGTGTGTGTGTAGCGAAGACCATCAATTACTTTGCTGGATCAAGTATTACAGGGCCTGCTTCCCCTGTTCCCCTGTAGAAACCTCGAATTATCCCCGTCGTGAATGAAGATAAGTTGCAAATGCTAAATTCAGTAGCTCTCGTGTGATACCGTAGCATCCCGCTAACGAAGTTACGGTCGGTCGCCGCCGACGTGTGCATCAGCTGTCTCGAAAAATGTGGGATACAGTGCCAAGTTTCTTATACTTTTCTTCAGATACAGATATTGGGCAAAAATTAAAGTGTATGTGTTTAAATACTTGGTTAACTATTGGGTTCAGGGATTTTTAAATTAGAGAACAAAATATTTTTTATATTTTCCATACCGTGCATTACAAATCGAATTTTTTTAATATTATCCAAAAAATGCACTTAATTGACACAGGTTCATAACAATATATTTAAAAAATTCCACTGCTACATGTTTCGGCCCCTGTCGGTCCATCATCAGGGAGAACATCGGACGATATTGTGTAAAAGAACTGCATAATAATATTCGGTCTGCTGTATATGTGGGTCTGCTGGTAATTATTCCTGCGGCGGTCTGTTACACTGGAAGCTGCAGATTAACCCTTTAAGGACGAAGCGTATCTGTTTTGTATAAGGACTCAGCGCGTACCGCGCAGTAAACACTCTCCACTTCGGTTATAAAAACCAATCTCTTAATGTTTTATAAAGCAAAAGTTGCTGTTTGTTCTGAGATCCGTACAAAACACATAAACGCAATGTGGGCACCACGTAGAATTTTTTAATGTTAAACCTGGTGGTACGTAAAGTTACCGCTAGGCTTTAAAAGGTTAAAGCGTCGTGTGTATGGTGTGGGGGTGTTCAAGGCATCCTTTTATACTGTCAGCTATTTTCTTTACGTAATCAGAAATTTGTTTTTTCGTTTCCTGCCCCTAAGCACCTTATTGTGTTTCGTTTGTGGGTGCATGGGCTTGCATTGGCAATGCAGTTTATCACATGCGGGCTAGAGCAGGTCCGCGACATGTAGCCTTCTGCGGCAGGCTAATAATTTGGCCCCCCATTGAAACCAATGTTCTTTAAATTTTTTCGGCCTAGGATAGGACTGGCGAATATTTTTGAGGGCGCCTGCCAGAATTTCAGATAATTTTCCGGAGAAATTCTTTCGTACGTGGAAACCAGAATTTTCTAGCTCCATGCTCCTTATCATTCTAGTGACGTCTTAGCGCCCCTTTATAGGTTGGCGTCCCGGGCAGCTGCCCAGCTGGCCCGCCGCTAGTCCGGCCTTGCACATGTGTACGTACACACAGACGTAAATTGTAGTGGTCTTAATTGCTGTCGCTGCGAGGTGGTATGTCGCAGGATCTAGTGCAACATGAAATTATCCATGATGATGTTGGGTGAGACATGCTAAGTCACGAGAGAGCTGGTCAGTAAATTTCCTTCCTAACGAAATCCAAAGAATAATCATGATCATCAGCACCATAATAATAATAATAATAATAATAATAAATGTTATCACCTTGGCAGTGCCATGGCCCAGGCAGTCAGTAGCCGTCTTCTCAACGTGAAGGTCCCTGTTTGATCACAGACAAGTTCCTGTAGAATTTGTGCTGGACAAGGAGGCACTGGGAAAGGTTTTTCTCCGAACACATCTGTCTTCTCCCCCTTTTAGTATCATTCCACCATTGTTACAATGTATCCTACAGCCTAAAATTGTTCTCTCCACTTTGCGAGAACAAAATACTCGCTGTATGCTCTTTCTTAAACTAAGACAGAGGTATTTTATATGTCTTCAGAGGGGTATTTTGTTTTTCGTTTTTGTAAATGTCGGTCTTTGTTTAGTTGAATGGTTCTTAACACTCTATTCTGCTGGTGACTGACTCTCTGTGTAATTGTATGGGGCACTGCAGTTCTTACCCAACAGATGACTTTCCATGTTCGGTCGACATGGTTTTAACACATTCAGTTACAGGAATAATACAGGAACGCAGAAGCAATAAAATTCTAGAGTGTCTGAATACAATCATGAAGACTTGTTAGGCAAGCCATTTTCCTGAATCAAATGCGAAGGCAGTACCTGCCACAAATAAATCGGCGATGAAAGTTTTTATTATACAAACTACTGCACGATAATTATTTTTACTCCTACATGTTTCGGTTAACCATCATAGCCATCTTCAGGGAGCCGAAACACGTACGAGTAAAAAGACTTGTCTAGTAGTTGGTACAGTAAAAGCTGGTATGTAATACAACCGCACGGAATATGTGTAATATGAAGTAAACCGGCAATGTTACTTGCTCAAATAATTTTGTTGGCCTTGAAGAATGTTTGACTGGTCTGGCACATTGAATCAAGTACAATCGAACCCGGTTTTAACGACATCAGTTTATACGACACCTCGTTTTTAGCGTCAGATATTCTGTGGTATCAATTACTCGGTTATAACACCATTCGTTTATAACGACACAGAATATTTAGTCCCCTTTATTGGCGTTATAACCGAGTTCGACTGTATTTGTTGAAAATACGAACCTGAATATACGTGATCCATCACTGGAGTAATCACGCTAGCGCGTGCACCAGAACTGATGCAGATACAGGCGAGAAGGTGAGAAGGTGTTATGTTGTTGATGTGGGGGGAGAAGGCTAACTTCTAATGAATGGATGATGAATTAGATCCATCATAGTGGGGAACGGAGCTGAGAACAGTCAAGTATTGATTAAACTGAGATCCAAGTGTTTCACACTTTTATTGGGTACAGTTGCGCTAAGCCCTGTAGCCTGACATACCTTGTTTTCAAGTGAGATTAATTTGATGAATTAAGGGCAATAATGTATAATTTTTCCCCCAATATAATGGGTCCAGCCGATTCTGGCGGCCCTACGGTCTAAGGCGTAGGTCTGCCGTCGCTTGATTGCTGGGATCGCGGGTTCGAATCTCGCTGAAGGCATGCATGTTCGTATCTTGTGTCTCTTGTGCGTTGTGTATTTAGAAGTCTCTGTGACGACCTTATCACTCGTCCAGAGGAGTCCTACCGCGTGTGTGTGTGATCTAGAAACCTCAACTATGAGACGGTCTAGGTCCGAGTTGGGCTGCTGCGTCACATAGAAAAAAATAACGGGCCAATTCGAACCTCTATGTATTAAGAGTACACAAAAATTAGCGTGGCTTTATATCCGCATGTATGTTAATTTTATGTGCAAAAGGGACTTGTGAACACCCGCGATGCTCTTTTAACATATTAAAGAATGTTGAGCAATGTTAATAAATTAGTAAGTAAATTTGGTGCAACTGACATGTAAGTGTAAAATCTGTCTTTATTGAATTCAGTTTTTCAAAATTGGGGTCAAAATTATATCCGTTTGAATGTGGTACGAAAGTCCATTTTTAATGCTCTATACGCTGTGAAAAATTTCGAAATATTCGAACTTGTTTTAAATTAAATCAGAATGTACAACTGAGCGACGCAAAGGTAGTTTTAATTGGTCTACATGAGATAAAATTGTATTTAAGTTATTAGTTATAAGTAACTGAGAGTTCTGAATTTTTATTTATTCTAATATCTCAATATAAAAGCACACTTCAGCACTGTGATGTACTGAGTTACTCTTCTTGTATGGAATAGATATATCAAATGAGATATACCAAAGGCATGTATACAAACACGCTTCATATTACATTTATCTTAGTTTAGCCTTTTAAAGCCTAGCGGTAACTTTACGTACCACCAGGTTTAACATTAAAAAATTCTACGTGGTGCCCACATTGCGTTTATGTGTTTTGTACGGATCTCAGAACAAACAGCAACTTTTGCCTTATAAAACATCAAGAGACTGGTTTTTATAACCGAAGTGGAGAGTGTTTACTGCGCGGTACGCACTGAGTCCTCATATAAAAGAAATACGCTTCGTCTTTAAAGGGTTAATTGATAAAACAAGACGTCCTAATATGATTATCACCCCTTTATTGTCGGAAAATTCGGTATATGAAGACAGGCGACTTGCTGTGCTGCGGGTCAGTATGGCATCGCTTGTTCCAGGCTGGGTGAGCCCCAGGGCGAACCGAAGTATACATAAGGAAAACATAAATTTGATCTGATAGGAATGGGGCGGACCACCTGGACTGGAGTTTCGTGGGGTCAGAGGCTTGTGGCCAGCTCTTTTGAAGACAGTAATGGAACTTTGGGTTCTGTCACGTATCGGTAATACTTTGACTAGCTGAGCGACTGTCAGAATCTCCAAAAACAACCTAGTACATGGAATTGTACGTAGGCACATACATACATGCTTGTAATGACGGTGGTAACTAACAAGATGGTTGTATTAGCAGCGTGAAATTTTAAACCTTATTAGGCCTATATTTAAATACGCCTATAAATTCTAGACTCTACGAAATCTGTGTGGGTATACTGAAGGTATGGGTTAAAATTATTTGGGATTTAGGCCTTAATATGACAGCTTCCACAGAGTATAATTGTGTCACAGAGAAAAGTTCGTAAAAAAGACTGACTGACTGACTAACTAACTAACTAACTAACTAACTAACTAACTAACTAACTAACTAACGAACCAACTCCATGGAGCAGAGGCCTTCTTGAGTAGCTAACAGTTTCTCAGCTAGTCAAGAAATTCCCCGCATTTTATGGAACCCGGTGGTTCATTACCGCCTTCACAAGAGCCCGCCACCTGTCCCTTTCCTGGGCCAGTTCAATCCAGTCCATGCCCCCATCCCACTTCTTGAAGATCCATTTTAATATTATCCTCCCATCTACGCCCGGGTCTCCCAAGTGGTCGCCTTCCCTCAGGTCTCCCCACCAAAATCCTGTATGTACCTCTCTTGTCCCCCAAACGTGCTACATGCCCTGCCCATCTCATTCTTCTCGATTTCATTGCCCGAATAATATTTGGTGATGAGTACAGGTCGTAAAAAAGACACATTGCTAAGTTTCATAATTTTTTATTTATTTTTAATAATTGGCTCTGGTTTATTTGTGCGGAAGAAAAAGCTTTGAGTATATCATCAATCATCATGAAGCTGACCCACACCTACTTCTTTTACTTTGTGTGGAGGCCTAAATTCCAGGAATTCCTTTCATATTTCCCTCCAGCAATACTGCTGTAAACGTTGGACGTCGCTATATAAAATAAACGAACGCACCGACCAAGGTCTACTAAGGCTGTTCGTATACTGGACGAGCGTAT
The DNA here is from genome assembly GCA_013340265.1 of Coptotermes formosanus. Taxonomy (NCBI): domain Eukaryota; kingdom Metazoa; phylum Arthropoda; class Insecta; order Blattodea; family Rhinotermitidae; genus Coptotermes; species Coptotermes formosanus. The sequence goes on along the minus strand of BLKM01000389.1, from coordinate 281,461 downwards.
TTTAACTTGATTTATATATTTGTGGAAGTCCGGGGAGCTAATTGAAGGGTCGAAGTGACAAAACTTGCAAATTGAGATAAATGCTTTCAGAACATTGCCGCACTGCTAGAATATGTGCCGAAGCAGTGGCAGAAAATTAGCCTCCATTGCCACATTAAATTAGCTTACTACACCACATTAATTTGCGTCTTATAAGACTATAATTTATCGTCCGCTGCTTTCCGTACGACGTTAAATTATCGTCCTAAACCACATAAAAGTGGAATCATGTACGTTATTAAATATGCCTATAATTGTCGATATTTTTGCGAGGGTTCTGTTTCTTTTGAAGGTGTAAAAGGGCTTAAGTTTTGGACTGATTTAAGTGACAACAAAGCTGCTTGCTTGTATCGGTATTCGTTTCACTGTTTAACCTTTTAAAGCCTAGCGGTAACTTTACGTACCACCAGGTTTGACATTAAAAAATTCTACGTGGTGTCCACATTGCGTTTATGTGTTTTGTACGGATCTCAGAACAAACAGCAACTTTTGCCTTATAAAACATTAAGAGACTGGTTTTTATAACCGAAGTGGAGAGTGTTTACAGCGCGGTACGCACTGAGTCTTTATATAGAACAGACAGGCTTCGTCTTTAAAGGGTTAATCCTTTTTGTATTAAGGCCGATATTGTGAATTATGAGCAGAAGTTACACGTGCTGCCAGTTTATTTAGCTGTAGGTAACACCAGTGACAGATTCGAGTCGCTGCGCGGCCTAAGGCGTGGGTCTGCGGCCGTTGGGTTGCTGGGATTTTGGATTCGGATCCGGCCGGTGGAAATGGTTGTCTGTCTGTTTTTGAGTGTTATGTGTTGTCAGGTAGAGGTCTCTGCGTCGGGCTGATCACACGTCCAGAGGAGTCCTACCGAGTGTGGTGTGTCTAACTCAGTGTGATCGTGAAGCCTCGATAATAAGGAGGCTGTGGCGCACAGGGGGGTTCTTGCGCCATTTGAAAAGAAAAAAAAAACTGTGAAAATAAATGTGTCTGTTGTCTAACACTTAATATTAACTATTTCTGGTTTTCGTCGACTAAAATTTTATAAAACTAAGCCTGTGTAAAAAGATGCGATTTATGACCACTTATATGTGAATTTTAGCTATTTTTTAACCTTAACTAGCTCTTATTTTCTGGCACATGTGTAAGCTGTTTTTAAAAAAAATGTGCCATGTGAAGGATATAGCCGCAACATAATGGACAGTGTTAACGGAGAAGTGAAGGATTGAGGTGACTGTATGAAATGGATAAAGGATACAAAGAAAGGGAGTCAAAGCTAAAGTACATCTGTCCCTCTCCACGCCATACAAGCATACGAAGAAGGGAGGGTATTCCCCTATTCATTCTTAACCTCGACACCAGATGGAGGCGAGTGGTCAGCTTCATGACGCAGCCGGTTTACCCCCGGGAAAGACTTCCCATACCCTTTAAACGGAGACTAGGTTGTTCCCAGCGTCAGTCTAAACGCTTTGGTGGAGAGATAAATCCTATGCCCCTGCTGGAAATGGAACCAAGGTTCCTCCGTTGTCCAGACCATAGCTTAGTTACTGCACTGACTGAGACATCCTCGTTAATCTGAAGGATGTGTCTGGGACTTAATTCAGACTCTCGAGGGAGAAGTGGGGGAACGAGGTATAGAGAGAGGAAACTGATAAAGGAAAGGAGGAAAACAGCGTTAAGGAGGTAGAAATGTTTCCCCATTGAATTTAATCGTACATGTTCGCTAGTTGTCATTGAAATACGCTAGAAATTAAGACAGAAAGTAGACTGAAAATAAAATGAAATTCTTATATCGCCGGTTCCTATAATATTTCACTTAAAATTAGTGGTCTTGAGACCAGTAAGTTAAAATGCAAATCAGACCCAGACACACGCAATTCGTCATTATATAGGGTCTATGTGAATAACACGTTTCCATAAGCTTCATAGATAGGAGCATCGATAAACTGTGTTGCACTCTAAAGCACTGACAGTTTCTTCCCAAAATTTATGTCCAATTCGCTGACCCCCTTATGCGTGGTTTAGTGCTTCCAAGTTTGTTTCTGTTCTGTTGGGGCGATTCACTTTATCGATAGTCCTCAACACAGTTGGTCCAACAAACTAAATTCATTTTCGAACCTACAATAAATTTTATTCCCAAGGATTCCCTCGGGATACTCAGTCGAGGTAGAGTGCAGCTTTCCTGTGCCTAGCGTCTCGTGCAAACTTATGTGAATTGTGCCTGTGATTATGAATTGTGACTGGACAAGGAAGTTTGTTTGAATGGTCGTCGCGTATTTTGAGCCTCTATGCTGAAACTTTGTGGAAAAATTTAATGAAATGACAAGATTTTCGGTTACAATAACAGGTGTTTCAACCGAGCTTCTAAAGGGGTCTTCAGAATACAAAGCCCAACAAGATACGCACGGTACCTATGGCGTAATATTGAGACGCGTTCACGTAACCATTTTTGCCGTGGAAAAGCAATAAGTATTACATAGTCTTGAGTGTGTGTGTCTGTAGCCTTAGTTATAAAAAAGAAAGGTCAAGCAATCCCATTACAGAACTGGACAGGCTCTGAGGGTTCCAGGAGGTCGAGGCTCCGAGATTTCTAGACAATCGGCACATGAAGGTGGTAAGGTTGTCAGCCATACGCACCGGCCGCCTTTACCCCCCCAGGAAATATTCCTGGTACTCATTTCTGTTAGAGGCTGAGTCGACCCCAGGACCATAGTGCGACCGACAGGATTATGCCAATGAAAAAAATCCACTGTCACCATCGGGTCAGCGCAGTGCCTCAACCAACTGCACCACCGCGACCCCAGCCTTAGCTATCCAGTATGCAAAACGCATGCGCCATATATATTGTCGTCTGTCGCCTGTCTGGCTCTACCATATTTTTCTACATTATCTCATGAAAGGCACAATTTTCGGGAGGAAAAGAAATTGACAATAAAATGTGTTTCTTTCTTTACAAGTTTTGTCCGAAATATTTCTCATTCCAAGAACAATTCAGCGGGATATTATCACACATATACACAGAATTTCATGTAAAGTACCCGCTATTCTTCTCAGGTTTTAATGAGACTTGAATTTTCTCGACATATTTTCGAAAAATATTCAAATATCAAATGTCATGAAAATCCGTCCAGTGGGAACAGAGCTGTTCCGTCATGACGGTCGGAGGGACAGATATGATGAAGCTAACGGTTGATTTTCGCAATTTTGTGAAAACGCATGCAGATATTCAACAATGCTAAAACCGTATTTTTTTTGCAGCGTTTATTGGAAGCTGAAACAAATTGCTTAGTATTTTTGTGACGAAATTTCCGTTGAAATTTCAACTGGCTGTACGAAAGCCACGAACTGGACCGCCACTAATGACACGTGCCTCGGTGGAAAATGAGGAGCTACAGGCTTGTATCATTACAAACACGTAGCTCTGTTTGTCTGTGTTAATTTGGCACTTGAATCTTAATTGCATTTATGCTCGTTTAGCGTAATACAGTAGCTTTACAGCCCTCACATTCTGTCACCTACAGTGGACATTATTTCATTAGACCACTCCGTGTTTCACGTGGTCGGACTAGGACCTCACTAGTTAAACACCTGCTGCCTGCATCTGAAGCATAGTCACGTCTTAATTTTCTTAGTTCTAAATTCAACCTGTCTTCTTAAGCACTAATATGTCAGTTTCTTAGTGATCTGCGACGAATACGTTATTTAACCTCTTTTAATAATCTGTGATTAGAGATCCGGGATAGTGCAGTCAGTAGGCTGCGGAGTGAATAACCAGGGGTTCGAACCCCGGCAGCGTAAAGAATTTTACTCTTCTCCGAAACGTCCAGACCGGCTGTGGGGCCCACCAAGCCTCCTATACAATCGGTATGGGCAGTTCCTGCCACGGGGTAAGGCGGCCTCAGAGTGACGTTGACCAGGTTAAGAATAAGTGGAGCTATACCTCTGCTCCCCCTATACGTTTTCATAGCCTGCAAAGGGACGCATTTACCTGCACGTGTATGTGATTCGTATCGCCGTACAGCACGTACTGGCACTCATCTTTGCGTACTATATGGAGATCTGTTCTTATTATAAAGGTAAAGCAGTCCCTATATGGCCCTGTAGAGGCGCTTAGGGCTGCAGAAGCGTGATGCTACCCCCATAACGAGTCGCTATACGGACTACGTTACCCCGGCCGTTATAATTTGTACAAGACTTCTTTGACCTTGAAGATGGGACCGATACGTTGTCCCGAAACGTCTGTAAACAATTACCACACGACGCCGCGTTACTTCCCAGAAGATCGCAGATCTTATCACCATCGAGGCGGAAGCCTGAAGTCAAGGTTAAGACTTAGGAAAATCGGGGTGCTGGGACAAATTTGTCCCATCAGAATCCCCCATCTCCTTTTCATTTCACCGTCTGTGTGTTGCATAACCACTGTTGACCTTTTAAAACCTAGCGGTAACTTTACGTACCACCAGGTTTAACATTAAAAAATTCTACGTGGTGCCCACATTGCGTTTATGTGTTTTGTACGGATCTCAGAACAAACAGCAACTTTTGCCTTATAAAACATTAAGAGATTGGTTTTTATAACCGAAGTGGAGAGTGTTTACAGCGCGGTACGCACTGAGTCCTTATATAAAACATACGCTTCGTCTTTAAAGGGTTAATACGTATTCAAACTGTTTGCTTCTGCGTCACTGTGACATGTTTAAAGGATTTTATTGTAGTGTCTTGTAAAGGAATGACGCAGTACCGTAGAATATTTACGATCGCCATTGGTGTAAATCCGCCAGTAATTAACTAAGAAAAGTTGTACAATGTTCCCTGTACTTCTACACGTACGGAAAAAACAGAAAGGAAACAAGAATCTAATCAGAAATGTTACGCTGGAATCTATTTACGTGATTTGATAATTCAATTGTACTCTCACTGCCCTCTAAATTGTGGCCGCTATGTATAAAGCTCTTTGTACTTGTGAGACATTTGGGTTAGAGGCGTCTGGGGAAATTACCTTCCTTGTGAGTGACAAGAATACTTCTGTATTGTAACTATTGTCATGACGCTTGTATTAATTCACGTTGCCGTAAACTTGTCTTGTACCTCTGTTTTAGCCAATCGCAAGTCCCCGAAATGGTGAGATTTTAAGACTACTGCACTGTAACCTACATTTTTGAATAGGTAAGCGAGGATAGTGCAGTCGGTATAGTGACTAGGCTACTGGCCGGACGTCAAGGGAATCACGGTTCCATTCCCAACAGGATCAAGTGATTTTCTCTTTTACTTAGAATCCAGACTGGCTCTGGAGCTAATCCAGACCCTTATTCCATGAATACAAGAGGCTCTTTTCTGGAGGTAAAGAGGCCGGAACATGAATTTGACCATTCACCTGCAGCTAGTGCCGACATTAAGAATGACTGGAGCTCTACCTCCACTTGCCCACGTGCCTTCATGACCTGCCCTGACACCCAGCTTTAGCTTTGCTTTGCTTTACTTTACGTGGACCTTTTCAAATTACCAAAGGCTTTGAATATCGACGAAAATACATGAATAAAAAATATTACTCTGTTATGGTATGTGACATCGTGTAGACTGTTAGAAATCTAACTATATTTCGGAGTAATCTGATTCCTCGGTCTTCAGGGTGGTACCGCATAAGACTTTGTTGTGAATTATTCCAGTGTCTTGCGCAGTACGTGGTTAATTTTCATTCACGATTACCATCTGTAATGCAGAGTGACTGCTACTTTAGAAATGTGACAAGTTTTAAATATTTGATGACGACAGTGGGAAATGAAAATACATTCACGGAGGAGTTAAGGGCTGATTACGTTCGGGGAATGCTTGTTCCATGTACGTTAAATACCTTTATACTCGGGTCTGTTACCTAAAAACACGAAGAATAAAGTTACACAGAGTAATACAGGACCTAAAGGACAGAAGAAGTAAGAGAAGAATGGCGAAAATTACGCAGCGAACTTAACAGTGTGTACTTTTTACTATTATTGGAGTTACCAAATCAAGGATAATTTAACTGTCTGGATACATAGAACACTTGATGGAATATGATAAATGTGTATACCTACCATTTATTTAGGAAACAGGGAGGCATTACTCGCGATATCCAGGCGTTGATAAGCCTATAATATTAACGTGGATCTTATGAATATGGTGCGAGGTTATGGATTCGATCTATCTTTCCCAGGAAAGGGACCAATGGCAGATACTTGCGAAATGAATAATGAAATTTCCGCTTCCAAAAACTCGAAGAATTTCTTGATCAGCTGAGCAACTGTCATCTTTTCCGTGGACAAAGTTTATATAAGACATTGAACAAATGACGTACGTGGAGACATTTACATGAAGTTTTGATATGTGTTGAAGTTTTCCTGATAAGTGTAGACCTTCGATCTAATATTGCACTCAAATTGATTATGCTTCACGAAAGTTTCGTCATGTCTTAAAAACGACAGGTGGAAAGACTGGAGCAAGACAAGAGCATTACAGTAAAGCTGTTAGAAAGCTGTTAAAATGTGATCTGTATACAGTCTGATCAAGTAACAAACATATAACGTGCGCTTTTGCGGCATTTCTTTGTTTAAAATCCACACTGTTCTAATGTTACCATGCCACGTGTTATTTATAACGTTCTAAACAAGCGACGGATGTTTAGGCTGGAAAGGATGTGCGGAGGGCACACACGAAATGGGATCGCGAAAGGAGAAATTGATATATCTTCTTTATTGCTGGGATCAAACCACAGGCATTATTTCAAGGGCCGTAGAACAGTTACTGGGAATTCTTCATTTTAATGTGTAGCTTTCGTGTGCATCTGTACAGGGCTCTGATCAGGGCTGTGGAGTCCGTACACAAAAGCTCCGACTCCAGCTCCTCGATTTTTAAAACTTCCCAACTCCGACCCCTCGATTTTTAAAACTCCGACTCCCAACTCCTTCATGAAACTTCAATATGTACTAACCCTTTAAAGACGGAGCGTATCTGCTTTATATAAGGACTCAGTGCGTACCGCGCTGTAAACACTCTCCACTTCGGTTATAAAAACCAGTCTCTTAATGTTTTATAAGGCAAAAGTTGCTGTTTGTTCTGAGATCCGTACAAAACACATAAACGCAATGTGGGCACCACGTAGAATTTTTTAATGTTAAACCTGGTCGTATGTAAAGTTACCGCTAGGCTTTAAAAGGTTAATAACGGTAAACCTATAAGACATTTCATCACAACCACGTGAATCATCAGGCTACTTTGTAGACTTATAACCTATATTTAAGTATAAGTCTAATGGTTATTCTAGGTATCAGGGCTCTGGAGTTGGAGTATCTAATTAAGATCTTAGATAAGGTCGGAGTCGGAGTCGGTACATTTTTACCGACTCCGACACCACCTAAAAATTTCTTCCGACTCCGACTCCACCTAAAATTCCTTCCGACTTCGACTGCACATGAAAATTCCTTCCGACTCCACCTAAAATTCCTTCCGACTCCGACTCCTACTCCACAGCCCTGGCTCTGATAATGGCATGTGATTTACTTAAGCAGTCTTCTTTGTTGGGGCTTCTGTCTTCTTAATTTTAATACAGCACTACGTTACGGAAGCCTTTCCTTTACTTTCCATTACCTGAAGATGGAAGCAAAGCCGACTCCCGAAACGCAGTGTTGTGTTCAAATTATGATGATGGATGAAGTCCGAAGATATCAGATTACTTAATTAAGTTACTGCGTTGTTTGTTGGATAGTCTCTTGGTTGATTCCTCGGCCCAAGGTACACAGAACTAGTTCGTTGTTTCCACAATCATTTCACACAACAGCGAAATATTAAGAATTATTTTAAAATAGGCCAGCACCACTTCCACATCTTTCCTCAATTTGTCTGTTTGCATCAGCTTCCTGTTCGACTCAATAAACCTATGAATTTTGTTCAAGAGTCATTTAAATTATTCAAAAATATATTCGTACGCTGAGAACTACTAACGTCACGTAAAGCTCCTCACTGCATTCGAATTGAAAACACGTTCGTAATTCATTTTGTTTATTATTTTTATAGGTTACGTCCTCTTTGATGGGCTGACAGTTGTTTAGCTAGTCAATATTCCCGCTCATTACGGAATAAGAAGTTTCATTGTGTTGTTCACGCAGCTCGCAACTTGATACTCTTGTCAGTCCTTTGAATGCAGTTCTTATTCTGATACCCAATTTATTTCAGATTTTTTTAAGGATTTACAAAATTCGATAGTACAAGAGCGACGTGAATTTAATAAAATGGCGTACTGAATGGAGTTCTGAAAATTTTTCGTAAAATTTGGTTTACCTCTTTCTCTTACTTTTGATATTCCATTTTTTTGTTTAATAATACATTTCTTAGGCTATTTTCAAACTCCGTGAGCATCGAAATATTTATAGAGCTGTAATGAGAAAATAGAGGTAGATTCGTGTGCATAGTACTTGCCAAGTAACGCTTGTATTCCGTTCTTCATGCGGTGAACATTATGATAAAAGTGCAGCCTTGAACTGTTTTGTTGGGCTAGCGACCGGACAACACCGCACTATGGAGCTGGCGGTACGATACTATGGACAGGACAACACCGCACTGTTGGGCTGGCGGTACGATACTACGGACCGGACAACACCGCACTATGGAGCTGGCGGTACGATACTATGGACAGGACAACACCGCACTGTTGGGCTGGCGGTACGATACTATGGACCGGACAACACCGCACTATGGAGCTGGCGGTACGATACTATGAACAGGACAACACCGCACTATGGAGCTGGCGGTACGATACTATGGACAGGACAACACCGCACTGTTGAGCTGGCGGTACGATACTATGAACAGGACAACACCGCACTGTTGGGCTGGCGGTACGATACTATGGACAGGACAACACCGCACTGTTGGGCTGGCGGTACGATGCTATGGACAGGACAACACCGCACTGTTGAGCTGACGGTACGATACTATGGACAGGACAACACCGCACTGTTGAGCTGGCGGTACAGTACTATAAACAGGACAACAGCGCACTGTTGAGCTGGCGGTACGATACTATGGACAGGACAACACCGCACTGTTGAGCTGGCGGTACAGTACTATAAACAGGACAACACCGCATTGTTGAGCTGGCGGTACACTACTATAAACAGGACAACACCGCATTGTTGAGCTGGCGGTACAGTATTATAAACAGGACAACACCGCATTGTTGAGCTAGCGGTACGATGCTATGTCCAGGGCAAGACCGCATTCTTGAGCTGGCGGCAGGATATTAGAGACAGGTCAATGTTGCACTCACACCATACATGTTTCTATACCGTTTCCGTGATTAGCCCCATTTAGACGTCACGCGGAAAGGCAATCCCAGCTGAATACAGTCGTACCAACTTCCTGTTGTGGCTGTACGCATATCGAGTGCTACCGTAACCGGTGATAAGGACAAGCCTTATCAGGCAAGGTCCGCAGGATGTTACGCCATCTATTTTATGTGTTCGTGTCGTGTAGCGACGTACGGTGGGCGGAAATCGTTATTTTTAGACTAAGCATCACAGCTTATGACAGTGCTGTGTCAATACGGGAAGGTAACTGTGAAGTTATCAGTGTGCTTGATTGAGTGCCACGCCATGAAGGTGTGCACTGAGTGTGGAGGCGCTTAATCTTCGCAGTACACGGAGGTGAGCTGTTAACTTCACGCCTCGGCCGCTTTACCCCCTGGGAAAGAACTTCCGGTTTCCCTTGATTACGAGGCCGGGTGGGCACCAGAGCCGACCTGTGCGATCTTGACAAGAGAGGTCTCTTGCCGCTTCTGGAAATCGAACCAAGATTCTTCGGACGACCAGCCCGCTTCCCTTTTGTCATCACACAAACCAACTACAACGCTATTCTAAAAGGTTTTGACGATGGTATATGATATTGTGTGGTGATGGGTTTATGGACTTATCCATCGTCCGAAGAGTAATGTTAAAAATATTTTAAAAAATCAAAATCAGAACGTTTCGGAATCTGGTTCTGCTTCCGTCCTCAGGTGAATGTAAGGGGAGAAGAGAAGAACATATATTCTGTTGGGCCCCGGAGACAATGATGGAGACTAACTCTGTCGAGTTGAAGGCAATAAAGGAGTTTTTGTCCGATGCAAAGTTGTTCTCGTACTTAAAAAGAGTCAATGTAGTACAGTGGAGGTATAGCTTCATGTATTCTTAACCTTGTCATATGGTCATTATTAGCGATAATATTTTATTTAATGTATCCTATAGGGTACATTGTAGTTAAAGCTGGCGTTTGACACGTGCATAAGGCGTTGCAAAAATAGAATTGATATAGCTGTGTGAATTACAGATGTAATCTCATACGTAAATGAGCCTGACCCCTCCTGAAGGAAATGTGTGTTAATTGAGCCCTAATACGGCTTAGTGACAGTTAAAAATACCGCTTGATGATTAAAGGAAGTTAAAATTAAATACACAGCATAGAATAAATATTGACATAATGAAATTGGTTTTAGGGATTGGTGGCATAATGCGATACCACTCACTAAAATTACGATCTTTGGTTTTTGAATTGCCTTCGTTTGTTTTAAATGCTCCAAGGAAGGATAAAATAGGCTAATTTGTTTGTAATGGGGTTTTGATTCAGGGTTACAACATATCAAATTTGTTTTACTACGGCTTTAACGTGCTTCGTTAAAGCAAACAAGAAAAGGAAAACATAAGACCAGGATTAAATATGTTTAGCTCAGAAAGGTAAAGATATCCCTATACAGGCCTGGATAGGCCCTTAGGTTTCCAGGAAATTGAGGTTCCCAGAATTTCTAGACAATCGGCACACGAAGGTGGCAAGTTTGTTAGTCCCACGCACCGGCCACCTTTATCCCAAGCAGACATCCTTCGTACTCGTTTTTCTTAAGGGCTGAATCGACCCCAGGGCCACAGCGCGACCAGAGGGATTAAGTCAATGAAGAATCCCAATAATCCCATCGGGAATCGAACCCGCGACCTGCCGGCTTGTAGCACAGTGCCTCAACCAATTGCGCCGCCGCCTGACCCCTTTTTAGCTAAAGAAGAGAATGTAACATATGAGATGAAACTTGGACACATAGTCTTCGTAGAATAAAAGATGAAAATGCCATAAAAGTGAAGAAGATAAAAAGGTACAGTTGTCCTTGTTGACGCTACGAAGGTATATAGGGGGACTAGAAGCACAGCTCCAACCATTCTTTTCCTCGGCACTAGAAGGAGGTGAGGGGTTAACGTCACGGCCCGGTCGCCTTACATCCGCGCAAGAACCCCAGTATCAGTTGAAGAAGAGGCTGGGCAGGTCTGGACCTGTTTGAAAAGCAAAGAATCACTTACCCCTACTGGGGTTCGAACCCCGGACTGTCCAGACCGTTACCTACTCGCTGTACCGACTACGCTAGCTCGACCTCCAAATTCGAAGACACCAAAAGGGGTTTATGAAGGTCTTCCTTATAGACAGACACGTCAATTATAAAAATACCTACCGGGGACGAGACAAGCAGGAAAAGAATAGGGAAGGTGGATGTGAAAGCAATGGATTTTTTCCGCAAATGAGTGCGGGGTTTAGACAAATTTTTTTCGTATTTATGTCCATTGAATATTACCCTACATAATCTCGTTCTTCGCAAATAGGTCTTTGTTGGAAATGTTACATGTGTAGCGTACGTTGCTAAATCTCATTACAGAGTCATTGCCAGTCTAAATTTAAAGGTCAAACGGAAGAGGACTGAAATGAAGCTGGACGTGCCAAGCGTCGTCAAGGCAGCGTAACTGACAGTATGTGTAACAGAAAGTAAATGCCCTAGACAGGGAAATGTCTGTAAACACTCACTAGACACTCTGTACTTAGAGGCTTATTCAAACGCTATGATTTCAGTAACATCGCTATCTTCTTCATTATGCAGATGTATCAGAGCGTGAACACAATGTTGTAAGAAACTGAATTCTTAAGTATTTCCACGAAAGGAGTTCGATAAAATAATAAACACTCCTAATATTCAATTCGGAATCTTTTGTCTTCTTTTCTGCTACCTAAAATCGCAGGGATTATAATATACAAAACTGTAATTTTGTACACTGTTCTGCATAGTACAATATATCTATTAAGGAAGAAGCTTAGATTCAGGCTGTTTGAGAATAGAGTTCTGATTGAATCAATAAAGGATAAATTAACGGGGGGTCGAAGACATTTGCATAATAAAAATTATCTTTATTTTTCCTCTTCGCCAAATATCGTTACCACGATCAAATCAGGGGGTATTAGATAGGCAGGGCATGTGGCACACGAGGGAGGGAACTGAAATGCGTGCAGGAGTTTGGAGAAAAATTCTGCAGGAGAAATCACTTGGAAGACCTTAGAGTAGATGCGAGATTAATTTAATGTATTTTAAAGACGTAGTATATGGAGTAGTGGATTGGATTAATATGGCTCAGAATAGGGCCCAATGGCGGCCCTGAAAATTCAACTCAAAAGTCAACTCGGCTTCTCATGAAATTCCTGGCCTTTTACTGGATCGGAAATTTATGCGAGATTTGAGGTGGTCATGGTGGCGTTGACAAAGATTAGAGTCACGGTTTCGGAGGAAATGTCGGTACCCACATCCCAATCTAAATGGCGTCATGTCCTGGAACACTGGGATTTTCAACCGGAGGTTCCTTTACTGTGTTTGTGGAGTCCGAAAACCAAGCCCTGTGTACCATTTTTTAAAGCAGAGATGTCGCTAGCCAGTCGCCGAAACCCGCGTTAGCCGGCCACACCTTCTGTGCTGTTAGCGACACCTTGCTGATAGCATGTTTACCTTGAGGCTATCGTAGAGAGAAATCAAATAAAATATTAAACGTAAAATTTATACACGCGATGTAAGGCATCCAAGTACAGTCACACAGAGTATTTTTAGGCTGCAGGGAGAAGCAGTTGATAGTGCAGGCCTTCAGTAATATTGGTAGGTGTCAATGTCAGAGTCGAATTATGAAATTTCCGAATCCAAATCACAAGTTTTACGTGAAGGGCCATCGTGCTAGGTTTCCGGTATGTGGTTCGAATAGCATTGCAAAGTAACGTAACAGTAATACAGTTCATTATTTGAGAACAACTAAACAATTAAGTGGGGACCCTCTTGAGAAGCTAGAAGCAATACTTCCCTCAGCTAGCGAAAAAATTCTCCGAATTTTACAGAAACCGAGATTTCATTACTGTATTCGTGACAACCTGCAAATCTCCCATATCGTGAGCCAGATCAACCCTGTCCAAGCACTCCCATCCTATGTCTAAAGCTCACATCAACGCCTAGGTCTTGCAAGTGGTCTCTTTCAGTCAGGTTACTATTTGACACAGCGTTCTTAAATAAAATAACGAAAACATGTAATTAGTTTTAGCTAAAAATATCCTTATATAACCGTAGCAGGAAGTACTCTAAGAATAACACTCGCTATGCGTGTGTTCAGGCTTGCGTCGCGATGTAGATGAGAAATGCGCTATTCTGGGATATTACACAGCGTTGAGTGGTAGTTCTGTACCGACGTTTCGGAACAACATATCGGTCCCTTCTCCAGCGTCAAGAAATCCAAGAAAGAAGTTTTCTTCTCGGATTTCTTGACTCTTGAAAGTGGGAACGAGAGGTTGTCCCGAAACGTCGGTACAGAACTATCACTCAACGCAGCGTAATATCCCAGAAGATCGCACAGCTCAATAATTTTCACTATTTGAGACAGCATCTTTAGATGAAGTGACATGTTTTGTGTTAGCACTAACAACAGTCCATCCGACCACTTCCAAAGTAGCATAGTTCATATGTACAATTCCCACTGAATGATTAGGTGTTAATTTATGATATTTCATGACAGCATAATTCAATTTGGGGTCCACTTTAGAGTCAGGGTCTTAAGACGTGTTTGTTTTGTGTTTAGCCACATTATTTCCATAAGAACACTGCAACGCCGCGAATCTTTAGATATACCAACCTTGCCGACGTGTTAATGTTCACGTCCCCATCAATCTGACACGTGCGCTCTGTGTTACATAACGCCCCCTTTTAAGTGCAAATTTGTTATCTCTTATCTCGTACGCTCTGCTATCATTTCTCATTTTCCCCGAGCGCTGCATTCTAACAAATCGCTTCAGATGTGTTTCCAGAGAATGATAACGGTTGGCAGCACTGCCGGTGTCATGTTCAGAAGCTGTGCTGCCTGCAGTTGGCTCAGAAAAATAAAGAATGGGAGTTGATCTAGCTGCAAGAAGTCAGAATGAGTCTGCCTCGCTGTGATTTTATTTTGTAAAGGAAATTTTATTATTGTCAAGAAAAGCAATCGTTTCCTAAGAGATGAGGCAGTACAGTGAATGATTTGTCACATGAACAGTGCATATAAAGCAGCCGGGGTAGCTCAGATGATATAGTGACTTGGCTATGAACCTGACGATGGAAGAATCGTGTTTTGTTTCCCGGCGTGGGTAAGAGATTTCCCTTCCGAAGTGTCCAGACCGGCTCTGGGGTACATGCAGCCCTTTATTCGACGTGGACTGGAGGGTCTTAACGCGGTGATAAAGCGGGCGAAGCGTCAAGCTTACCAGTCGCGTCCATTTAGTGCCGAGTTTATATAGCCTTAGCTACTCAGTGCTTTGTTAAATTAACCCCTTAAAGACGGAAAGCGTCTGTTTTATATAAGGACTCAGTGCGTACCGCGCTGTAAACACTCTACACTTCGGTTATAAAAACCAATCTCTTAATGTGTTATAAGGCAAAAGTTGCTGTTTGTTCTGAGATCCGTACAAAACACATAAACGCAATGTGGGCACCACGTAGAATTTTTTAATGTTAAACCTGGCGGTACGTAAAGTTACCGCTAGGCCTTAAAAGGTTAAACATATATAAATGAAATATGAAACGAAAATTATCTTATTTATCATATCATAAAGACCGAAGAGTTAAAACTGAAAAACCGTGGCTACGTTTTTGGAAATGGCAGCATTTTTATTTTGAAGGACTCTAACGGAGATATATTGTAATAGACATGCAGGTATTTTGGAAATAGTCCATCATCTCGGACTAAAAATAACCCACAACGTTTCGGAGGACGGATGTCCCTGTCTTAAGGTGGAAATGGGACATGGAGTCCCTACTCCAGTAAGCCATTTAGACAGGATTAATCTGCGTCACTGAACACCGAACTAAACCTGGACACAGTACATATGCTCGTAATGTCAGAAGTCACATGCAGTGAGACAGCTGAAATAGGACTAAGTGCAGTACCGATAAAATATAAGAATATGTTTAGAAACTCAGGAATAACGGTACAGTCGGGTCTCCATATTCGCGGGAGGTACGAGTCGATACTTCCCGCGAAAACGTGAAATTCCGCTAAAATCTGTACTCTCGTCCAAATAGCCCCAGATGTTTTTTTATATATGCCTAAACACTTACGCAACCATTTACAATTAACAGAAAAATGTTTAAATGTGTTATAAAGGTTATTTTCACTTTGTTTCACCGTGCATTTCTATATAGCATACTGATAAATCCAACAACAAAATGCACTATAGACAATAAAATCACTTTTTATTCACTCACTTCACCTACCATATTGTTGCCATAACATATATGTTATAATATGTTATTGTCATAACATATAACGTATACGTTATATGTTATGGCAACAATATTACATAGTCTATGTCCTTCCGAGTGAAAAGGTATTTGAAGTGCAAAATCCCCGTGAGGATGGAGTGATGACGCACCGAAATATGTCGGGGTAGGTGAAGTGAGTGAATAAAAAGTGATTTTATCGTCTATAGTGCATTTTGTTGGCGGATTTATCAGTGTTATAAAGGTTTTAATTTTGTTACAGAAATGAGTAACATTTTAGACCCATGTTACTGTAGATACTGTATCAAAATTTTATTACATAGTTAAGAATCTGCACTTTTTCTTTCAAAGTCATCACCCTTTTGGCCCTTTTAGGCTTTTGCCCGTCACCAGATGCACTTCGTTTAGGACCCATAGGTATTCACATAAGCTCAGTAATATTCTAAGTAAATTTAAATTTCGCGACCTCCACCGCGAAAACACGAATCCGCCAATACAGAACCTGCGAATATGGAGACACGACTGACTGTACGTATATCACATAAAGCCATCAAAAGAAAACATAAAGAACAAAGAACCACAAAAACAATGAAATTAATTGAGAATTAAGGTCACTAACGACAGACGAAATATAGCAAGTTTTATTGTAATGGCTGATGAATCGATATCAGAGTTCTAATACGTCACGCAGGAAATAAAATTCATGCTAAACAGTAAGGTCAATAAACCTGAGATAAAAACTTAAGATCAAAATACCTTGATTACAATCAATCAGATAATAATGACGTCGAAAACATATAACCAACATAAAGGCCAGTAAATTCCCTAAGAAATTTACGCCTTGGTTCAAAGAAAGTAGTAAAATTTTTCGTATCATAACCATCCCCAAGCGAAGTAAAATTGGAAAACCGAGTTACGTAAATTTCAGCATCCATAACAAACTTTTCACTGAAAGGGGACTCCACGTAAGGGAAATGTCCAGATTAGGCCGTCTTGTCCGATTCTTTGTGCACCACATATGGACAGATCCCTTATACTCCTCCATATACAGTTTAACTTATTACGTTAGACCGTAGCTGCTTCCAAAATGATGTCATATACCTCCTTACACGAATTTTTGTTTTTTCAACCGCATTGAAAGTAACTTCGTATTCGATGGCTGTCTGGAGCTCTTTACCTGTGGTTAAAATACGCGCAGGCTGAAGCTAGCCACTACATTCCAGCCAATAAAATGTCTCAGAATGCGCTGAGCTGTGGGTTGGCTTCTCACGGCCTGGTGCTTAATTAAGTAGAGGGCTCACGTGACCTCTTTACCTTTACCTTTACCTTTAACACGAGTCCTGCTAAACTTGTGAAAGCGCTGTGCTGTGGGTAGGGTGCACCGTTACAGGAAAGTAAACACTGTACATTCCCAGAGAAATAACTAACTTGTGATCAACTCGCTTCGTGCGTGATGGTTCTCGTCTGTTTGTTTTCAGGTAACCTGTGGAATCTCTCTCTGCACTTTTCCTGTTTAGCTTCAGTACAGTGAGGGACAAGATATGGCCGCTTTCGAACGGTAACGAAACAACTCTCTTTTTCCTCATGAAAATATGGCCCTAGCTGTGTTAAGTTTTTATTTATGGTACATTAGAAATTTAATGTGCTGCAATATAATGAAGTCAGCAAAGTGTCCGCTGTAACAGCATCTATAACACTCGAGTAGATGTGTGTTCTATACATTGTAGAGTTCTTGATATTTTACATTTTGATAAGATGTTGCATCTAGAACACCTGCAAATGTAGTGGACCGGAAAATGAATTTGGCATCAGGAAAATAGAGTGATATAATAATAATTCCTGAACACTATAAACAAATCCACAGAATTAGATGAAATAAAAATTAGAATAATGTAACGCAAATAAGTCAAGAGTGCAGCTTAGCAAATTTTAGCACGACCTGTAAGAGCCCATAAACCCTTTATGGGCTCTACGGAGAGTTCCATTTATGACCTTATGGAAATCAGGCTTTATGGATGAAAATTCGAATTTTATAGAGACAAAAGCACTAATCACCAACAAATGCACAAAGAGAGTTTTATCATCAATCGTAACACACTCCTACATGTTTCGAACTTGCTGGGTCGTCTTCAGGGAGAACTTTTCTTTACCGTTACCCTAGGGTTGCACTTTACAGTTGAGTGAGAATGTGCTGTTGACTGTGTACTGCGTTGTTTTTGGAGGCGTGAACTGTCCGCTGTCCGGGCCCACGCCTCCAGTACACAGTCAACAGCACATTCTCACTCAACTGTAAAGTGCAACCGTAGTGTAACGGTAACGAAAAGTTCTCCCTGAAGACGACCCAGCAGGGTCGAAACATGTAGGAGTGTGTTATGATTGATGATAAAACTCTCTTTGTGCGTTTGTTGATAATTAGTGTTTTTGTATGGTATAATGCACGGACATGGAACACATTAAATTTATAGAGACATCAGTAGGAGGGTTTCACATCGAATTTCAGCAAAATATTTTGTGCAATGGCGTAGTTAATTTTATAGTATAACATATATGCAATAGAAAATAACGAATACGGTAACATTTCCAGTATGACGGTAAACAAAACAGCCAATTAAGTTTCTATTCTCTTCTTTGTGGGTTTCCTTATTTTCGCCATTTTGATAGGGTGTGTCACGTATAACACGGAAGTTAGGTGGGTCGAAACATAACTTAAACCTAAGGCAGTGCAAAGTTTACTCCATAATACAAACGTATAGTATTCTTTGCTACAAGTTGGCGTAGGTAATGTAAACGTAAACTAGGCTTCACTATAAATTATTGTGGCTGAAATTTGAAATTGCCTGACAAGAATTGGTTAAAGCCTTCTATAAGAAATTTAAACATTTAAATATTTATGGGACATACGTGCGTCTTACGTAAACTAGGATCCATTATGGAAAAATATCGCTCATTGTCAGATCTGATTGTAGTCAATGTCACAAGTGCCGAATTTTAAAACATCTGTCCAATGCTGTAGGTAGTGGTACTGTATCACAGATATAGAGAAAAACATGCGAATCTTACAAAGCATTCCCTCTTCGCTTTGTAAAGAATGCCAGGTATTTTGAAGCTTGGGTAGGAAGGGTGTGAGGGCCATACATGAAGTTCCAACAATATCTTTCATACAAGTAAAACTACCTACTAAGAGGTTTAATGCAAATTTTAAATTAAAGTGCTCCTTAAAGTGAGATAAATTGATTGGAATTATACGCTTTAATAATAGTATAACGCGTGCGTCATATTCGAAGTTTCATCGAAATAAGCCCTTTATTGACTTGGCAGATAAAAGTACAAGTTCGATTATAGCGTGAATAAAACGGCTCTCAAAATTAAGTGCAGTAAATTAAATCAAGAATAGTATTGCCATCCGATTTTGCCCTAAAACTGTCGTTAGAGCTGCCTAGTTATTGGAGGAGACGCCGTTGTACCGATTTTTAGCGTCTTTACTTTCTTAGGTAAAAGAAATTTGTGAGACCATCTTGCGCCCATTTATGTCTAGACATATTTTTGCGTGTGTCCGTGTGTGTTTATTAATGCATGTCCGTGTCCATCCCTAAAATTCTGAGCCAGTTAGCAAGATATCCACGAAACCTGGAATGCATATTTTAAGACTTGAAGCTAATCAACTGCCGTAATTTGCGATTCCGTACACGTAATAATGTGGCGGAGGCGCGAATTTTGAGGTAATAATTTTCATGTAAATAAAATTTATATTTAAGTAACAACATTCTTTGAGATAATAAAATAATATAATAATAATAACAGTAATATCTGTGGGATATAAAGATCTGTACATTAGGATTTTAGCTTGAATTACTTGACTTTTTAAACTCATCTAAAATTTTCAACCTCTGTGTTTTAAATATTACATTACATTTTCTCTCTTCGGATATCATAGAGTAGAAAGCAACCTCCCGTGTGGGTTAAACTCGTCTGAAAATAATCTTACAGAACTTACAAAAACTTCCTCGAAGCCTGCAGGCTATGAAACCGTCTGCATCCAGCGACCTTTAAGGTCTCTCAGAATTTCGTTACAGAAAGATTAAACTCGAAAGCAAGCAGTGGGGTACTCTAAAGCATACACACCGGGATTTCTTCCTTCATTAAACCTCCTGCAGTTCATCGTACTCTGAGGGTGGTTCATTTATAAACGTAAGAATCTGAAGTTATTTAGTGCTGGCAAAGTGCCTTTAAAAATTCATCTTAAAGTCTCATGCAGGTGAAAGTATGTGCATATCGAAACCGTCTGACAATTGACTTCATCTGTCAGACACTGTGAGTCGCTTACAGGTGAAAGTATGTACATATCGAGCGTATCTTATGCTTGATGGCAGCTGTCACACACGGAGATTTTCTTGTTAGTGAAAGTATGTACATGTCGAGCGTATCTTATGCTTGATGGCAGCTATCACACACGGAGATTTTCTTGTTAGTGAAAGTATGTACATGTCGAGCGTATATGACGATTAATGATATATGTGAGACTTTGAAAGATTCTTACAAGTGAAAGTATGTACATGTGTTGGGGATCTCGTGTTTGATGTCGTCTGTCAAACACTGAGGGTAACTACGTCCTCTGTGAACAGTAACATAAGTTACCTCTTGCGTCAGTCATTTGATCTTCTCCTAATGCACATCTGTACATAAACCCCGTCTGCGTCGCTGATGTATTCAGAAGTTTTGCTCAAAATCCTAGCAATATTATATTGAAACGGCATTGCATGTATAAAACAAAGTTCGGTGGGAGATTTAGAGCAGAGACCAGCATTACTGGGGGGGGGGGGGAGATGAAGTGAACACGTGCTGCAGGATTTCCCTTCACATTCTCCTCCAGTTTCTCCAGACTTCTCCACTAATTTTCCTGGAAATATCATGTTCCTGCCTCTAGCGCCGTATGGTTTGAAACTGCTAGAGACCGACCTTATGACAATCTTCAATTTCTTTTCTTAATTTGCCTTCTTTCCCCCTCTCAATTTCTTTCTCTTCTTCTACTTCTTCCATTGTCTTCAGTTCTTTTCAGTCTATGGCTCTGAAGGTGTTGCCATAGTTACTGCAGATTTTCTCCCCTTTTCTATCATTTATTGGAATCATCTTTCAACAATAATCTAGGCAGACTCTTCCATAACTGCCGTCCTGTGAGTCTGCGTCTACGTCCTTCTAACTTTTGGTGAGTTCGCAAAGAAATAATGGAGAGACACAAGCTTTTAGTTCCTTTATGTCTGCTTTTTGGTTTACTGGTCCACATGCAACAGCTACAGCAGCTGTGTGAATTTTACCGGGATTTCGCACTGAGGAATTTTAATAAAAGTTGTTGATATATTCCAGTTTTAGTTAGATTTCTAGAAGAATAACGGACACTTTTACGTGAAGATGTATTTCTGCGTATGGCCAGAGTGCACACCACTAAATGTTAACCGTAGTGGAAGTTGTTTCGAAAGAGGCACTGTTCCAGTCCACTAGCACAGGGAGTTGCTTAGTACCTGGGCCACTAATCCACTCGTGCTTGTAACTGAGTAGCCTCATGACAAATATCGTCTGTAAGAATTTCTGTTCCCGCCTCCTAGCAGTGCCAATATTTATGTCTTCCCCGCGCGATGGAAAGGACTGACTCTTGGTTACTATATGTACAAGGTAGATTTAGGACATTTTGAATTGTACCTAAACTTTACCACAACAGGATAATTTAACCCATTATAGATGAAGCGTATCTATTTTATATAAGGACTCAGTGCGTACCGCGCTGTAAACACTCTCCACTTCGGTTATAAAAACCAGTCTCTTAATGTTTTATAAGGCAAAAGTTGCTGTTTGTTCTGAGATCCGTACAAAACACATAAACGCAATGTGGACACCACGTAGAATTTCTTAATGTTAAACCTGGCGGTATGTAAAGTTACCGCTAGGCTTTAAAAGGTTAAAAATAGTAAGTAACGGCTCTCTCCTTTTCCGAATAAACGAAGAGAACAATTGAACACTTGAAATTTTTTCTGAGCGAATTTAAATTCAGCTAAACCTCCATATCCGTAGATAGAAAAGCAGGGTAATAAGAAATGCTAGTATTCTTTCTACGCTGTCGTATTTTTTTTTCTTTCTTTTCGTTGTATTTCATACGTGCTTTAGAGCATTGGTAAGGACAGTGCTGTGATAAAGTATGCGGAGTGTGTGCTGTGTTTGTTGTCTTGTTATGGCTTGGTTCTGAAACAGAGATGGAGAGAAGATGCGAGAGACGAGGAAAGAAAAATGAAAGAAATGAAAATAAAAAAGAAAAGGAGACCCAACATCGCTTGCCCAAATAGCACTGAATACGTCGCAAATTAATTCGTGGATTTAGTTAGGTGTAGGATTCCAAGAAATGTTTCATACTCTGCGCACATACTTCATTACCGAACTGCCAAATTATACTTGAATATCCGTGTAGAAATCGTAACCAATGTTGAACAAATCACAATCTGAAAAATTGTTCACTCTTTGGAATACAGCGGTTCGATTCCCGGCAAGAGTAGAATTTTAGCAACCACATCTACACGGGCCCTGAATACACCCCGATTGCTACCGGTGTACTTACAAGGCTATTTCTTCGTGGAGCAAAGCGGCCGGAGTGTGAAGCTCAGTGCTGACCCCTACATAGTTAGGAAGTTAACATGTATGGGTTTATTTATTTTTCTGTTTATTTAAATACGTTGTAAATATTCCATATATTATAACACCAACTAACGAAATTTTTGGGTACTTACGAATTAGATAAGGCGTGGTTGGAATCGGTCGTGGCCTGTTTCGAATTTTATCCCGACATTTACCTGGAGGGAATAAATAAATCGCTAATGCATCCCAAACAGGGCATCCAGTTTCTAAGGACAGGGAATTGAATCCATATTTTCCGAATGCAAAGTATATTCCTACCGCCTCTGTCACAACCTCAAACGGGGAAAATTCACCATCAATCATAATCGATATCTCGTAAAGTTCGACGTATCGCTTGCGGAGAGATTGCGATAGATCATTTTCGAGTGTTGGATATTGGCTGTAAAATGTATCTTTGTACTCAGCACGTACTGCACAGAAAAAAGTCTGTGTAAGTCGTACAAAATAAGGGCGAGACGAAACCATAAATGAGCTTAGGTGTTCAAGTAAACTGTCCTCCATTTTTATCCGATTTTAACTGAAATCGGAAAGTACCGACAAATTTTAATGTAAATCCCAAACACGAAACTTCACCTAAACCCGACCTGTGTTAGTCGCTGTGATACGTGTGGACAGACGGATGTGAGGCGGCTAAGGGCCACTTGTAGCCCTGCGAAAGCACCCAAATACTGCGTTTTATCCACACAGCTTATTTATTGATATCGTTTGGCTGCCAGGATAGAACGCGATTATTTTCCCGTACCGCTTTGACTAGTTGTGTACGTAAAGGCGATATAATATCTCTTTTAAGATATGAATTACTTTTCAGTAATGGATGACTTAACACGAACTTCTTGTTTCAAAGCTTTAAACACTGAAGTGGTATAATTCTGCGTTAAATTCCGTACAGAATAGCTGGTGGAATATTACAAAGTGGCTGACTGTGGTGTGTATGTGTGTGTGTGTGTGTGAGTGTGTGTGTGTGTGTGTGTGTGTGTGTGTGTGTGTGTGTGTGTGTGTGTGTGTGTGTGTGTGTTCGCGCGCGCGCGCGCGTGTGTTTTACCAAAACTCGTCAACCTGTTCCAGTTTTGGTTAAGATCAGACAAAAAC
The DNA here is from genome assembly GCA_013340265.1 of Coptotermes formosanus. NCBI lineage: Eukaryota > Metazoa > Arthropoda > Insecta > Blattodea > Rhinotermitidae > Coptotermes > Coptotermes formosanus. Next base: position 258,072 of record BLKM01000389.1, on the reverse strand, counting down.
AAACCCGTTATTTTAAGTGAAAAATTTTGCGGGCTTGTGCATGCGTCTCAGAATTTACTCCCGCCTGACTCCCTAAATATTCGCATTTGTCAGAGAGAAAAAAAAATTGCAGAGGAAACCAAAACACGCATTCTGCACCCAGCACACTTTTTCCCCTAATAATTAGGCTGTAAAAGAAAGGGCGTATTTTTACGCTATGCGTACCTTTTCCCGTTTCATTACTGTTTCGTTGCAGATTCCTGCATGTATGTTGGAAGAACTGCATCAAGAGTAAGTCTTTACGCAGCCACTGAATCTGGCTGCTGTACACATGTGCGAGTTGTGAAGTATGGAACACAGAGGTGAACGGATTCTTCTCCCGCCCACCCCTCTCTTTTACGGACTGAAGTAAAATTAGTGTGATTTATTAGTGTGGGGACTCTCTCGGTTCTACAGATGATCTCCCGGTTTTGAGGGCGGGAGATTTCTTCTCCCCCTGCAATTCCACGCACCAGGAACAGGAATGGCAAAGCGTGTATATAACAGAGCGAACATTCGCAGCAGTGGGGATGCATCATGTGCAGGGGATGTCGTTACGTCTGCAGGATCTTGTTTGTACTGCAGAAACCAAAAGTGAAGGGATATCACATGTCACAGCGTAATAAATGTTTCCTGAGAGAGAGATTTGCTTCGTGCTGTTAACCCTTTAAAGACGAAGCGTATCTGTTTTATATAAGGACTCAGTGCGTACCGCGCTGTAAACACTCTCCACTTCGGTTACAAAAACCAGTCTCTTAATGTTTTATAAGACAAAAGTTGCTGTTTGTTCTGAGATCCGTACAAAACACATAAACGCAGTGTGGGCACCACGTAGAATTTTTTAATGTTAAACCTGGTGGTACGTAAAGTTATCGCTAGGCTTTAGAAGGTTAACACCAGAAAGCGCACCGATCGTCACGGTCACGTGGCTTCCTATTAATGAGGTTCACGAGGTGAAGTCTCAGTTTGGAACTGGTTATCATGTATGAGGACACCGCATGGAATTATGCAATATTTGACGTTGGGGAGCAGTACTGAAATTTCTGCTGCATGTCTCAGTTTATTTGAAATGAAGAAGCAAGACAAATCTAGAATCGCAGCAACCGGGATGTAATTTGTATTGAAACTCGTAAAATACACGCTGTTTGAACACACAGGATGACGAAGGCGTTTTGAAAGAACTGAAAACACAACCAGTTTAGGAAAAAGTAAGTAACTACAAAAATGAATGGATACACCATGTTAGCAGCGTGGACAGTTCCAGCTTCACTCAGGCTGTTATGAAATATGAACCGGCAAAGAATAGGACCCAGGACGTCCAGTAAAAGGGGCTTATGGATTGCTATACTGCGACAGGAACAAGCCGCGAGGCCTAAGACTTCGAAAGCATAAATTAACCTTTTAAAGCCTAGCGGTAACTTTACGTACCACCAGGTTAAACATTAAAAAATTCTACGTGGTGCCCACATTGCGTTTATGTGTTTTGTACGGATCTCAGAACAAACAGCAACTTTTGTCTTATAAAACATTAAGAGATTGGTTTTTATAACCGAAGTGGAGAGTGTTTACAGCGCGGTACGGACTGAGTCCTTATATAAAACAGATACGCTTCTTCTTTAAAGGGTTAATGAAGGGACAAACATAAAGTACAACTTCCACACTTTTAGTCACTTCTCTTCACAGTCGTTCTTTAGAAGCAAATAGTTGCTTAGCTAGGCGATACGTTCCCCGTATTTTTATGGAACCCGAAGTTTTATAATCGTTTTTACGTGAACCCTCACTTATTGCTGTCCTGAGCTAGATGAATCCAGTTCAGACCTTCCCATACTATTTTTAATATTCATTTTAATATTATCCTCTCATGTGCGCCTACTGGATGAGCTTAAGGAAAAGAGAAGGTGTTGGAAATTGAAAGAGGAAATACTAGATCGCACCCTGTGGAGAACTCGCTTTGGAAGAGGTTATGGACCTGTCGTAAGACAGACTGCGGAATGAAAGAATACACATGTATCGCCCCTCATTCGATTTTGTGGCTTATTTAGCGGAGTGCCTTTATTTAGATTACATAGCGTCCCTTGTAGGCGTATGAATATGAGTACTAAGCACTGGGTCCTTTGTAACTGACTCGGTAAGAACGAAGTGCTCGGAGAAAACCTGGCCAGTGCCACTTTGTGAAATGCTTGTGTTTAACAAACTACGCGACATCACGTCCCAGAAAACTGTGGTGATATTTTTCACAACGGTGAGAACCTCAGGGACGTAGCTGGGAGTGATGTGGAACGGCACGACTGGTGTGGTCACCCGGGGTTGGCAGAGGCCAAAAGGCGACAAAATTGGCGGAAAAATGAATATTCTAAATAAAAATTTATTTCATTCCCTCAAGAAGTTTCAAATTATTGAGCCAAATGAAAGGGAAATTCTGTAAATAATTTCGATTTGTTTAGAAGTTTGTTGTGTCCGTTAGCTGTGGCCATTGTGTCATTTGCCCAGGGCGCAAAAATCTTTAGCTACGCAACTCTTCACTACGGGGGCACGCAATGGCGCAATTGGATGAGGCACTGAGCTAGGAGCCGGCAGATCGTGGGTTCGATTCCCCATGGGATCATTTAAATTTTTCATCGCCATAATCCTTCCGGCCGCACTATGGCCCTGGGTTCGACTCAGCCTGTAAAAGAAATGAGTACCAGGGTGATCTCCTGAGGGGAGGGGGGATAAAGGCGGCCGGTGCGTCGGGGTAACAACCTTGCCACTTCATGTGCCGATTGTCTAGAAATTCTGGGAACCTCAACCTGCTGGAGCACTGAGGGCCTGTCCAGGCGTGTGATAGGATTTCTTTACCTTTTTTGTGTTCACTCCATTTTTGAGATATATCAGATCTAATAAACTGTATACACGACTGCTACACTACATGCTGATAGCACAGCAGCTGTCGTGACTGAATTGTACAGGTTAGACACACAATCGTGACTAAGGAAGGAGCGTGTCTTACACAGAGACCTGTAGACAGTAGTGCAACAGAAACATATTTCAGTGTGATCGTATTGAGGATGTGAAATCCGAGGTTCTGTCTTCTGGAGTGTGAAGCGGTGCAGACTGGTAAAAGCGTAGTGATGTTACAAATAATCTTGCACCACATGAAGCTGTCCACAGCCTTCTAAATAGGAGGCACATTCACTCTGGCACAAGATAAACAAACAAACACACACACAGTGTATCAAAGTGTTCTGATACATCAAAGCTAAGTACCTTATATCATGCTACACGAATTCAAACAGAAATTTGTGCTGCCCTGGTGATCATGCTAATTGTGGAAGTCACATTTTGTTACGTATTCTGTATGTAATTGCTTCATCGATTAGCCTTGAATTTTAAGGCAGGATATCGTCTGAATATCCTCTTCGTGTTTTACCATAACTCTTCCTAGTATAGTTAGTACCATATTTGCTACAATTATCGGATTATATTCCAGAGGTCTTGGGTTACATTCTCGGTCCTCATATCGTCTTGGCCTATTCATGCCTACGTGATTTTTCTTCAGACAACTGCAGTGACAGTGCAGTGGTTACTATGTATGTACGGCCTGCTTTAACATTAAAGCTCTCTGTATTTTACCGCCAGTTTGTAATTACGGGTTTTATGCGTATTTCAGAATAGGCAGATATTACAAAAAACACTAATCAGCAACAAATGCACAAAGAGAGTTTTATCATCGTTTGTAACACACTCCTACATGTTTGGACGCTGCTGGGTCATCTTCAGGGAGAACTTTCTGTTGTTGTTGTTACACTAAGGTTGCACTTTATAGTTGAGTGCGAATGTGCTGTTGACTGTGTACTGCGTTGTTTTTGGAGGCGTGAACTCTCTGCGGTCCGGTCCTGCAAGCCGGGACCGCAGAGAGTTCACGCCTCCAGTACACAGTACACAGTCAACAGCACATTCTCACTCAACTATAAAGTGCAACCTTAGTGCAACAATAACAAAAAAGTTCTCCCTGAAGATGACCCAGCAGGGTCGAAACATGTAGGAGTGTGTCACGATTGACGATAAAACTCTCTTTGTGCATCTGTTGGTGATTAGTGTGTTTGTATAACATAGTGCACGGACATGGAACACATTAAAGGCAGATATTACTTTTCTAAACAAGAACCAATCCTTCTTTGTAACGAAAATGGCGCGTCTTATATGAGGTAGAATAAAAATGTGTAAATATTATTTATATGTATTCTAGGCTTCAGAGAGTTACAATGTATTACTGCCACTTTTTTCGTAACTCATAAACTTGAGAAGTTACTGTGAAATAAACAAAGAACGAATTCTTCTCACATCGTCTTGATATTATAGAAAGCCCTTAAATAGTATGTTAGCCGTATTCGGTACAGTGAATAGGCTACAGGACTGGCAACAGAGAAACAACATTTCGCTTTCCGACAGGCGCTAGATACATTTCCCCAAATGTCCAGCTTGGCTGTAGGGCCCAAAGTCAGTGGTAGGGGCCCCTTGTTGCGGGAGTAAAGCAGCCGTGGCATGGAGCTGACCATTCGTGTCCCTTCTAGTGCCGAGTTAAAGAATAAATGGAGTTATACCTCCTCTCCCTCATATAATTTCATGGCTTGCGCAGGGATAACTTTACTTCTACTTTCCTTGCTTTGCTCGTGTCAACGTTAGGACCCGCAATCTAAGCCTCACATTTTCTATTTCAAAAATCACCTTCACATGGTCAAAGTAAGACAGTTTCTGTCTGCGTCATGAAGGCGTATGCAGGGAGTATAGCTACACTCATTAAACTCGGCGGTAGGTGGAGAAGAATAGTCAACTTCACACCCCGGCTGCTTTATCCCCGGAGAAGGAGTCCCCGGTATGCATTGCATTGGAGGCTGGATCGGCCCCAGAACCGGTCTGTAAGTTTTAGTGAAGAGAAATATGTATTGCCTCGGCTGGGATTCGAACCCCGAATAATCAAGCTCGACGTCTAGTCGTATTACTGACTACGCTATAGCGCCTTCACATAGTACAAACCATTTTGGTAAAAGAGGCTCCGTTACCAGGTCTGTGCCTGTAAAGAATTTAAGCCTGCAAGTGGTTTGGAGGAACCACAGTTAGCAACATCTGTATCGAAGGCTCAAGTCTGTAACGTAAATCTGTCGCGACTGGTAAATATTTGCAGACTGTTAGAAGGATTATGATGCCTTTATCTTCAGCGTTAAGCACTCCAACAAGACTTACTGTCTTCAGAGTCAAACTGTCCAAAAACATTTCTTGTAGTGTTTGACCCTGAAGATGACGGCACTGCGATGTTTCGAAACATCTGTAATTATTTACCAGTAAACACATGTAAAATTTCAGAAGACTTGAAATTTTCAACAATACCGCTGTGTGAACCTGAGAACGTGCAAAATTTTAGTAATTTCATTAACAGCTTTCTGATACCAATACCTCTGTTTATAGCAGGCACATAAGTTTCACTTGAAGCTGGCATTTATGACTTATTTTCTGGATTATAGCAAGTTACTTCTTAGACACTGAAGTTGCAGACTTGCTACAGTAGAAAAAAGCTGTCCATATGTAAGCAATGAAGGTGTATGAGGGCATAGAGTTATGGAGCCACTCATTCTTAATTGCAGCACTAAATACAGGTGAATGGTCAGCTTCATGTACTGGCGGCTTGAGCTTCATTCAACAGGATGCTGGTGAGCCCCACAACCTGTGTGGACGCTTTGGATAGAGAAAAATCTCTTGCTGTGTGCGGGGATCGAAAGACGGTACTTCGGTTGTCCAGACTGTGGCATAGCCACTGTATCCCAAGTCCTACTGAATGCACTAAAGCTACGTTTTATCTTACTTGCTATGTTAGGAAGCAGAGATAGAATCAATAAGAGCCTTAAAACTTTCTAACGTTGGGACCATCTCCCATGAAACTGACGGTAGCGTGTTTAAAGAAGTTAGTTGGTTTGGGACTGGGGGGGGGGGGGGGGGGGGGGGGCGGGGGGCAGGGGGGAAGTTCAGCTTTCCGGAGCAGGCATGTGATTTGTTGGAATGTCCCACCAGATGGCCTCTGGGCCACAGAGTTAAGGGCGTCTAGAGTCATGATAAAACCATCGGATGATTCTGTATGGAGCAGCAAACTTAGTCCATTAACATGGCGTTGCCGTTTTTACTTTAAAGTGTCACTTGAGTCTTTAGTCAGTATCAGTACTCTTTTGTGGCAGATGTTAGCGTTAGCAATGGGTACTAAATTTACTTAAACCATCTGATGCTTAAATTAATTTGTACAATATTTAAGAATTAATAGTTCGTAGAAAACAAACTGGGTTTGCATTACTAATGCCGAACACCTTTTTTCCGTGGCGCAACAGCCCCTAGTGGGCCAGGGCCTCCTTATTATCGAGGCTTCACGATCACACTGAGTTAGACACACCATACTCGGTAGGACTCCTCTGGACGAGTGATCAGCCCGACGCAGAGACCTCTACCTGACAGCACATGACACTCACAAGAGACAGACATCCTTGCCCCCGGCGGAATTCGAACCCGCAATCCCAGCAAGCGAACGGCCGTAGACCTACACGCTAGACCGGGAGGCCACTGGGATCGGCACCGAACCCTTACATAAATTAATATAAATTAAACCTGTCAGGAGTGCTAGTAACAAAGTTCAGAATCACAAAATTTCATCACATGCGAAAGACACGGGCAACGTCAGGAGAAAGGGTTATTTGTTTTTTTTGCTGACGCTGCCCGTTATCCTAAAAGCATAATGTCCAGAAAAAGGTGAGGGCACAAAAGTCACATCGGATTCAAAATCATCGTTGACGCCCGAACGTTGATGATATCTGATTTTTATGCCAAAACCACATTGACGAAATCAGGAAAGGCAGTTCTAAAATTCGTACCGCTGTTTGTTCCTTTTTTACGTTTTCCGATCTAGGGACAATGTGCCTTACGAAATCTGAATTTTTTTTTTAAATTTGGGCGTTGACAGTGAATATAATGGTACGTGGGCAGTTCCTCTGCATCGTACTTGGAAGGCGTCCATTTATAATTTCTATTTATTCCAATATTTATTATCATTGCCGGGAGACGGGTACAATTAATTTAAGTTTTTACGGTCTGCGGCCGTCCGTCCCTTGTGGTAAATACCCGTAAAATACCTCAGATTAGGCGACGATCCCTTCCTAATTAACTGAATGTGTTAGTCTTCAGGGTTAATAGGCGGGATGTGATATGCTAGTAAATCTGCCCTTGTGCACGTCATGAATGCATATGGAGGTATAGCTCCAATCATTCTAAATCTCAGCACTAAATGGAGGGGATTAGTCAGATTCACGCCCCGACAACTTTTGCCCCAGGGAAAGGTCCTCCTTTACCCACCTAATAGAAGGCAGATTTGGCCCGAAACCGTGCTTGGAGTTTTTGGAGAACAGTCGAATATTTTGTCCCTCCCGGGAATCGAAAGACGCGTTCTCAGATGCCCAGCCCATAGCGTATTTACTATATTGACTCAGTTGTCTCGGTTTTACCGTGGTGTACTCTTTACCATAAAATCAATGATCTTCTTGTCAAATTCCATGGAAGTTTCGGAGAAGCGTTTATGACAGCCCACAACATTACACATGGTGTCACATCACAGACAGCCACAATCTGAACAATCACTGACGTAAAAAACTGAAAACCTGAAACTGTAGTCTGTACTCACTCGGGAGTTTGTACTCGGTGCTGGGGTCGGTGCTTTTAATGTCTGTTGAGCATTCTGACCCCAGAGGGGACTAGAGGGGGCTGTTCTGCTTAGGAGGAGGTGTTGTTTACATACATGTGTTCTGTTGTTTTATGGGATTTGAGAAAAATGTTGGTTTTTTTTTCAGGAATTTCTTTACATATGCGGAGGCTTCTTTGGCTTTCTCGTAACGCATGTGCTAGCACCCGCCCCCCAACCCCCCTCCCCCCAGTCAATCTCATCTCCCATGACTGCACAGTTACAATATAAACCGATCACAGTAATAGAATTCCTTTTCAGTTTTGTGAAATGCAATTTTCTTAGTACGTAATTTTGGCCCTGTAAGTGACTGCCTAGTTCACCCAGTCCTTTGCGCCGTCTCTGGGCACATATCTATGTAACGCGCAACACAGCTCAGTAAAATGATTGGCCAATTGATTGATTGATTGATTGATTGATTGATACTGTTTCGTTATACGCGCAAGCTTTTCGGTAGGCCTCATTGGATTATGGGTACTGAATAAAACCATAGGAAGTTCCGCAGTAGCGCTAACAGTCTTTGATCCGTAGTATAGATAACCAGTCGTGGCCCCTTGATAATCCGGGGGCCCGGAGTGATCAAATTGGTTAATTTAAATTATTTCAGAGAGATTTGGAATTTTCACAGCGGTTAGTACGAAGCCTACCGTGCTCTGAAGTGAGACGCCGTATAGTTTGGTATAAATTCGCCAGCATTTCGGAGGAATTAACTGCCTTCATCTTCATGCTAGACTCTGATAACTGAGGCAGCAAATCCCTCCAGAATGTCGCTACATTTCTAATCGTGCACGCGGCACTTCATTCCAGAAGACTTTCATGACTACGAGCCTGGAAAGTGCTCGTGTGTGAATAAGGCCCATTTAAGTGATGAAACTAGATATTATTATTTAATTTCTGGAAAATTTTCACATATTTGGAATGACAGTGAACAAGGGGCTGGCCCATCGCAAGGTCTTCTATCTACACAGTAAAGGAGGTGCTTACAAAGTCCCAGAAGGCCTCATCCTCCCTCATTATCTTTGTCTTCAACCCCTGACTTGTCTGCCTGTTTGTAATTTTTATTTTGCGAGCTGCTGGTATGGGATTGTGCCTTTAAAAGTGAATATGTGATTGAAAAATGAGCGATCATGAACATGTGGAACCACATATAATCACACACAGGGAAGATTAACCCATAAATTAAAAGTGATTTTGTTTTATGAAGGTGTAACTCCCATATATTTGAACCAAACATCATATATATATATATATATATATATATATGTGTGTGTGTGTGTGTGTGTGTGTGTGTGTTTCTAACCTGTTCTGTCTCCTACATGAACAGTCTGTCTCATACTGCGTGATTGCATCACCCTATTAATATTTGGTGAGGGTGAAAATTTTGCAGCTGTTGTGTTTGTGTTGTTTGTGGTTTTCACTGGGGAATGTCAAAATTAATGTCGTCTGGGATACGAAGCCGTGTAGTTCGGCAGAAAGGTAATAACGTTTCGGAAGAACCTGATGTCTCCATCTTCAGGTTATTGTGCTGTTCTGGCTTTCAAGATGGAGGCAGCAGGTTGCTGTGCAACAGTGCTAGACTAGGCTGGGTCACGTTGTAGAAGATTGTACTCTGTATGTGAGACTTCTCATTACAGAATTTTTTTTCACTCTCCTCTTTCATCACTTTTACGTCAACATATTCTCCTTCAGCCTCTTGTCTCAGATGCCTACAATCAATTTTCTTCCCGTAACGTAAAAAGCGAAAACTTTATACCCAGGCCATAGTAACTAACTCCATCGAGCAGAGTCCTCCCTGAGAAGCTAACAAGTCCTAAGCTAGCCAAGAAAATCTCGGCATTTTACGGAACCCGAAGATTCACTACCACATTCAGAAGCACCCGCCAGCTGTCCCTATCCTGGGCTAGATCAATCCAGCCTTTGCCCGCTTTCAACTTCTGTAGATCTATTTTAATATTATCCTGCCATCTACGCCTAGGTCTTCCATGTGATCTCTTTCCCTCAAACTTGTTCACCAAAACCCTGTACGCACCTCTCCTATCTCCCGTACGTGCCACACGCCCCACCCATCTCTTTCTTCTTGATTTTATCACCGGAATAATATTTGGTGAAGAGTACAGATCACACAGCTGTCGTTATGTAGTCTTCTTCACTCACTATTACCTCGCTCCTCTTAGGCCCAAATATCTTCCTCAGCACCCTATTCTCGAACACCCTCAGCCTATGTTCCTCCCTCAATGTAAGAGACCAAGTGTCACATTTGTAAACAAAGACGTGCAAAATGATAGCTCTGAATATCTTAGTATTTACGTTTTTGGATAGCAAACTGGAAGGCAAATGATTTTGCACCGAATGATAGATAGCAAGCATTCCCTGACTTCAATCTGCTGTTAATTTCTTCATGAATAGGATTTTGATGTCTTGGGGGTTTTCCTGCATATTTGCACTGTTTTACCCTTTCAAATTATTTATTATCTATCTTTATGTTGTGATTTTGTCCTGCATGCTGGTCTCGAGACATGGCCATGTACTTAGTTTTCTCAGCATTTACTTCTAGACCAGTTGCCTTACTAGCGACTAAAAAAGCTTCTGTGTTTTTCCTTACAGCATGTATGCTTTCACCCAATGTAGTAACATTATCAGCGTAAATCAGAAGCTGATATTTACCATTTAATTTCAAGCCAAGCTGGTTTTCCTGAACCCTCCTAATGGCGTATTCTAAAGCAAAGTTGAAAAACACTGGAAAGGAAGCATTATTAACAGCAAACGTGTCAGGCAAATGTTTGTTACCCGAACTCTACTATAGGTTTCATTCAGACACATTAGACACAAGCTACACTTTGCAGATAAAGTAAATAGTGTCAAATAGGAGCGCATTTATGAACGGTCAGATTGTCAAATTGCACTGATTTGGACAACGTGTCATGCCACGTTCAACATGATGTATTGAATGTTGTTAAGTAGCAGAGTTTACGTACGGTGATTTAAAATAATTAATTATGTGATTTTGAAGGAGATTTCGCTTTCATATCCTTTTTACTTTGCCTTCGTTTCCTCTCTGTTGTTTATTTCCTGCATTATGCTTTTTTATTTTCATTAATTCCGACAGTTCACTTGTTTTTTATGTGACAACAGCTGTTGCTTCTTTGAGACGCAGTCCATGTTGCCAGCGGTGTACTTTTTTCTTTTTTATCATCCAACAGAAGAAGAAAGATCGCTTCAAACAGCGCGGTTCTGGGCTGGGTGCACCCTGTCCTTCCCTCCGTTTGAAAATAGACTCGTCCAGTCCTCTCCCTACTACTCTTCCTACCTTACTAGCAGCATGGAGTTGAGGGCGCGCGAGTCGCGTTGTCTGGCTCAAAGAAGCTGCATGTATGCGTGACCAAGTGGCAGAGCCGTCCATCTCGTTGTTTGCGACCGTGGATTTGTGTGTATGTTATCGGGTATGATGAACAGGTGATAATACGAATGTAGGAGGTAGTGATAATGGTATCTCAGGTTACCATGGTGTCTATTATTGTAGAGCGGTGAATTACAAAAGCAGTGGATTTGTGCGGTGTGTCCATTTTGGACGGTTTTATCAGTGATAACAATTCTGTGACGTAGAACATTTCTTGTTTATCGTTTGGATTCCTTCCCCGCCGCCATGAGGAGAATTAGTGGTGAGTTGATATGTATGTTTCTGTTATAAGTAGAATGAATTTGGGAACAGGATTGTAGCAGAGATAGAATTTTGGTTCGACACGTTTGTGTACGTGGTTAATGAGTGAGGGTTTTGAAAGCTAGGTGGAAGTCCAGCAGCGTTGCTAGATAAAAGATTCAAGATTTTACGTACGTGGAGGTTGAATGCCGGTATCCGTAGACAGAGAGAGAGAGAAAGATAGTCCGTAACCCCGGTACAGTCGCGTTGAGTTACAAATGGTGAACTTTTAAACCATATGGTCACAAATGTCTCGAAATATGACACAGAAATGTGTTTTTATGGTTGGGAAAAGTGGTGCAGTGTGGTTTCTTTATTCTAAACGTCAAAACTCGTAATTTTGTGTTATCTGTATACATAATTTATTTATACATTAAAAGATTCATGAAAGTGAAACTTCGGTCCCATCACTATTGAAGCTAACTGTAATCTGTTTTGTTTTGTAACGGCACATCACGAGTTTCGTGGATTAAGGACAAATTTTAAATTGTTGGAGCGGTGGAAGGAGTTCGCTTCGTGATTTCTCTTGGTCATATTATCGTGATCAGTGTTTGATTGTTTTTATTATGAAGTTCGTAAGTCCGAGATTAAAAACGTGTGTTGATGTAGGCAAAACAGAGACTCGTTATACCGGGGACTTTGACCCATTTGTTTTTGTTGCATTCATGCAAGTTGCCCAACATTAGACCAAAAACTAACTGTATTTGAAACAAATTTAGGCCCATTTGACAGTGACCCCATGTATGTGTAACTGAATTTGAAGTTTGTTTACAGTTGCTAGACTTAACCTTTTAAAGCTTAGCGGTAACTTTACATACGAACGGGTTTAACATTAAAAAATTCTACGTGGTGCCTACATTGCGTTTATGTGTTTTGTACGGATCTCAGAACAAACAACAACTTTTGCCTTATAAAACATTAACAGATTGGTTTTTATAACCGAAGTGGAGAGTGTTTACAGCGCGGTACGCACTGAATCCTCATATAAAACAGATACGCTTCGTCTTTAAGGGGTTAATGGTAATCTACCACTGAATTACATTTTTATTTTAAAGTTCCTATGTTAGCATACAGCATTCTACCTTACGCACATGGTCAACGAGTTGTGAACTCACATTTGATTTTGTGTAAACAGTTACTTCAAAATCGAATGGGGCACATGTTTATGTCCAGTTTAAGTCTGCTACAAATAGCGTAGTCGGTATAGTGACTAGGTTAGGGGCTGGACGACTTAGGAATCTTGACTGGATTCCAGGCAGGGACAATAGATTTTTCTCTTCCACAAACCGTCCAGACCACCTCTGGAACCCACCCAGTCTCCTATTAAATGAATACATTGGCCCCATTCCCTGGCGGTAAAACGGCCGGAACGTGAAGCTGACCACTCATCGCATCTAATGCCGATGTTAAGAATGAGTGGAGCTACGCCACCACTCCATTTATGGCGTGCACAGGTACAATGTTTGGGTGTACTTCCTCATCTATTAAATTTTCGTAAACGGGGACAACGAATATTAAATTAAGTACCTTTCCCATAATTCCTGAAGTAAATGATGTTCGGACCATAGATACTGTGTTGCCGTTTTTTGTAAGCTTCGGAAAATGTACTGTACATTGGAATATAACTGGCATTCTTGATTGACGCATTCGACCACTTCCTTCTTCGACTGTGAATTAAATCGCATATAGTTTTAACGTATGTCCGCCTTGGTTTAGTTGTTGTATATCAGTGCCTGAAGCTGGTCGAAATATGGCCGATACACGTTCCATATGCAACTATGTAATAAAATTGTATCTGACGGAAACTTGTGATTTATGGTCAGTAATTGCCTCGTGCGTGTAATTTCAACATCTATACTACGTCGTCTGTTCAGGTTTCTGTATGCCGGTGTAATATATTACAAAGCGTTAGTTGAGGAAGTTTGTAATGACAGTTGAAGGCAGGTAAGTGATATGCATCAGGAAATTGTCAAGGGCAGACTTCACTATAGGTAACAACAATCTACAGCCGGTATTCCCGGTATGTAAAAAAGTGGTATCTTTTGTGATTCGATTTTTTATCTTGGTACGTAATTATACGTTTCATAAGTTTTACGGTGTGAAGTGTGGGGGTGGGGGTGGGGGGCTGTTGAGATAGGATTCCAATTTGTTTTGTACATTTTTGTTACAGGATAGCAGGGTATGGCTTAGTGGCGTAGACGAAATCCCCACAGACCCCGCGGCGCGCCCCCCCCCCCCCCCAAACGTACAGAATAGTAAAATCTGTTGTGGGTTACTTCGGACTGTGTTCCGTCATTCTGACAGCAGGTAGTATTGTTGATCCATGATATGAGAGCTGAGAGTAATTGGCGCAAATAACTGTAAGGGGACCCCGATTTTGAGCCGCGGGGGCCCCGCGGCCGGTTATCAACGCTGCTGGGTTGGATATCCGTTCCTTACAAGGAGACTTCGAGGTGGGGTGTACACGTAACACGCATGGGAACATGATATATGAATGTAAGATTTTAACTGGAGAACTAGAAGGGAAAAGACCACTTTTAGACATACATAGTTATTAAATAGGCTTTGAAGAAATGAGGTGTGAGGGCATGGAGTGAATAGCTGCGGCCCCAAGTGGGGTCCATTGGTGGGCTGTTGTGAACATGGCGATGAAACATGAAGTTCTGTAAAATGCGGTTACTGTCTTCGCTGAGCGGCGCTCATCTGTTCAGTGAAGTTTATTCTCAAGAAAATGGTACTGTCCTACCGGCCATGCGGGGGAGCGCAACTTGTGTAGTGGGTATGGTGCCTGGGCTGTCTGCTGACCGGATGGCCGACAAATCGTGGTTCGATCTCTGGAAGGGATAAGAGGTTTGCCTTCTCCAAGGCAACCAGGCCGACTCTGGGGCCCAACCAGGCTCCTCTTTACGGGATTGAAGCGGCCGGGAAGGGAAGCTGAAGACTGCCCTCCGTGTTGTGCCGAGTTTAGGAATGCGTGGAGCTGTAACCATACTCCCCCATATCTGTTCGTGGCGTGCGGGTGACTTTAGTTTTTCATCCTGCTATGATTAGTGGATTAAGCAACATTCCGTTTGTCTGGTTTTGTAGATAACGTGAATGGATTGCGTCGCAGATAAAACAGAGAAATTGATTCGTTTTCCTCATCTCATTAACCTTTTAAAGCCTAGCGGTAACTTTACGTACCACCAGGTTTAACATTAAAAAATTCTACGTGGTGCCCACATTGCGTTTATGTGTTTTGTACGGATCTCAGAACAAACAGCAACTTTTGCCTTATAAACATTAAGAGACTGGTTTTTATAACCGAAGTGGAGAGTGTTTACAGCGCGGTACGCACTGAGTCCTTATATAAAACAGATACGCTTCGTCTTTAAAGGGTTAATTTCGCAGTCTGTCTTACAACAGGTCCATAGCCTCTTCCAAAGCGAGTTCTGGACACAGTGAGCTAGTGCCTCCAGTTTCAGTGTCCAGTATCTGGGATGCCTAATGACTACTAACTGCATGGAGCAGAGGCCTTCTTGAGAAGCTAAAAGTTTCTCAGCTAGTCAAGAAATTCCCGGCATTTTATGGAACCCGGAGGTTCATTACCGCATTCACAAGAGCCCGCCACCTGTCCCTATCCCGAGCCAGCTCAATCCAGTCCCATGTCCCATCCCACTTCTTGAAGATACATTGTAATATTGTCCTTTCATCTACGCCTGGGTCTCACAAGTGGTCGCCTTCCCTCAGGTCTCCCCACCAAAATCCTGTATGCACCTCTCTTCTTCCCCATACGTGCTACATGTCCCGTCCATTTCATGGGATGCCTAATGACGATTGCTTAAAATTTCCTTAGCCGATTTATATATCATAACTTCTGTTTAATCTGAATTATAGCACTCATGTTATCACACAATATTTTGTATTTTAATTACAACGCAGGCGGTATTTAAAGTGACGCAGCCAAACAGTTGATACACCCTCAATTCAATAAATATCTCAGGCACATTTGAAGGAAGTAAATCATGATGCCACGTGCCGGCGGTTATTTCATTTTACTGCCGAATTTGCTGTCGGTCCTTCCATCATCAGAACACATAAAGCTGCTTTTTAGAAACTGCGGATTGTTTATTTCCTGTTGCCCCTTAACCTCCCTGCGATGTGCCTAGACAGAACGGAACTTGAGACATTTATTTGAAGGTGGGGACTGAATGGCCCAGTCGTTTACTGGCTAGGATACTGACTAGACCAGGAATGCACAAATTTTCGAAAAATCTGGGATCCATATCAGAATTCTAGGTGTCAGAGGGACGACATAAAGTCAGGTCCATTCTGAGGGCCCACAAATATTAGGCGCCACCGTACAAAATTTGGTGGCATGGGGGACCCAGAGCCCGGGATATGTGCACCCCTGGACTAGACTGAGGAGTCGCAGTTCAGTTCCCGGTAGGGACAGGAGACATTTGTTTTCCCCTGAGGTCCAAACTGTTTCGGGGGCATACGCAGATGGTTTTCGCAGGGCGAAGCTCGCTACTCGCGTTTAGTGCTTTGATCAGGAATGCGTCGAGCTGTGCGTCCATTTTTTCGCACGTCTTTTATGCCACTGATGCTTAACCCTTCACAGCCTAGTACTTCCTATATGAACTGCCAGGTTTTACGCTAAATACGAGTTTTTAGCCGCGGTGTACTTAACCTTTTAAAGCCTAGCGGTAACTTTACATACGACCAGGTTTAACATTAAAAAATTCTACGTGGTGCCCACATTGCGTTTATGTGTTTTGTACGGATCTCAGAACAAACAGCAACTTTTGCCTTATAAAACATTAAGAGACTGGTTTTTATAACCGAAGTGGAGAGTGTTTACAGCGCGGTACGCACTGAGTTCTTATATAAAACAGATACGTTTCGTCTTTAAAGGGTTAATACGTTCTCTGTAATTCCGACAGTACACCATTATTTGCCTATAGGCGTACAGCATTAACCGATTGGTCTTTCTTATAGAAGCACACTGTGTTCTTTGTGAGCCACGGGCTAATTCCTTATGTAATGTAAGTTATTTCTCGTATTCGAAGGATTAAAAGATTAATTTCCTACCGCGCAGTAAACGCCCTCCGTGTCGGTTATAAAAACGTGTTAATGCAGTATGGGAAAATAATCGCAGCTTTTTCTGAGATCCATACGAAAGACGTAAATACACTCTGTGGGCATAAAGTAGAATTTTTTATGTTAAAGCTGGGGGTGCGTATAGTAACCGCTGGGCTTCGAAGTGTTAAGCAAAGTGTGAACCTAGGAGCAGCACCGGACTAGTCCGGTTCTTCACCTTCCAGTGCTGTAAA
The DNA here is from genome assembly GCA_013340265.1 of Coptotermes formosanus. NCBI lineage: Eukaryota > Metazoa > Arthropoda > Insecta > Blattodea > Rhinotermitidae > Coptotermes > Coptotermes formosanus. The sequence continues at coordinate 241,292 of BLKM01000389.1, read as the reverse complement.
ACTTCCCCAATTTTGGATATTCATTTTTTTTTTGTAATTCAGAAGCCCTTTGTGTCTAGGTGCGTGCTCGCTCGCGCCCCCTTGCTTTGTGCGGTATAATCTAATTCAATGGCATTAGTCTGCAGTCATGCGTATTTCTTTTCTAACGCAGTTAATGGTTTGTGGTATACATTTCTTCTCATTCATTTAGGAATGAATGTCCGCTTTTTAAATGCAAAAAGTAGTACACTTTTATAAATTTTGTCCTGTCTTTATTACTATGAATTAATCATCACACGCATTAAATTCTGTTCCCCCCCCCCCCCCCGACATATAAGCTGTCAGTTACCACTTTTGGTTACAATGTTCAGTGACAAATATGTTGGTTAAATTTGACGAAGACTTTGTAAGCTGATAGGCCTGTATACGATTCAGTATCCGTCGTCACTTTTATGTCTGTTAATTCCACAGAAGGCGGTAATAGGCAGTGTATGTGAGTGAGCTCGACAGAATATCAAGTTGTGTGTATTGATGTTAGAGAAATGAGGGCAGGCTCCTATTTATCCAACTTCAGGACAAAAGGTGGCAGCGATAGCGGCGAGGGAGATATAAAGCCAGGTGTTGATGAGAGATATGGACATCCCCTCCAGAGTCAGCCTTCCTTCCCGTTTCTTTTTCTGTTTTCGGAGCGGTGAAGGGAAGTATTCTAGGTTCACTCAACGAGGCCCCCATTTCTTTTGATCTCAGAAAATGGGTTACCGGTGTTGGCCAGACATGTCAGCGGGCAGATGAGGTTGCCCTGACAGTCAAGGTCACAATACTAGTCACGACGCCATTTCAGGTACTAAGACTATTTTGCCTTGATATCAGTGATGTGCTGCTGAGGAACCATATACAGTTGAACTCGGTTATAACGTCATGCAGGGGATTAAACATTTTGTGTCGTTATAAACGAGTGTTGCTATAATCGAGGAGTGTAATGTTATGGTTAACAGAGAGGAATTAACTGGTACCACAGAATATTTGATGCTATAGAGGAGGTGTCGCATTAACCGATGTCGTTATAACCGGGTTGGACTGTAGTATGCCATCTTTTGTTTACCGAGGGCATCTTTCTCGTGTGTGTCTAGCAGTGAAATGAAACTGACCAGTCATGTCGCTACAGAGCTAAGCGTATGGGTATGGTCATTTACTCCCCCCCCCCTCCCCCCCGCCCGCCTTCTGCCGCCAGGGCGTGGGGTTATTTAACCCTTTAAAGACGAAGCGTTTCTGTTTTATATAAGGACTCAGTGCGTACCGCGCTGTAAACACTCTCCACTTCGGTTATAAAAACCAATCTCTTAATGTTTTGTAAGGCAAAAGTTGCTGTTTGTTCTGAGATCCGTACAAAACACATAAACGCAATGTGGGCACCACGTAGGATTTTTTAATGTTAAACCTGGTGGTATGTAAAGTTACCGCTAGGCTTTAAAAGGTTAAGTAAAGAAACAGCTTTACTCTTACATTAGAAGATCAGGGTGTTTGGTTGTGAGCTGGATGCGTTTGGATCAGAACAGGGGTCTGTAGCAGGCGCTTGTAACTAAGGTAATGAACACCTGGGTTCACGAAAGGACCCCCATATCGTAGACCAGCATTTCCTGGCGTTTTCAAGTATGAGGGCCTCTTTCTTAACTTCAGAAAAGTTCGCTTACCTCCGCTTGCTGAAAGTTCTTAGTTTGAGAACTGACAGACGATATGCTGTTAAAAGAAACTGTTAAAGAAGTCAGTAACCGCAGCAAATGAACCCTCATTTTGTCGCAAAAATCATAAGAGACGGGATCTCGCGAAGTTAACATTGTAATTGGAGACTGGGGATCTGAAACACGCGGCCATCCGGTTTGTTTTGTACCAGCCTGTCACGTATCCTGTTCCAATTACAGAATGTGGTCCGCCCTGTCGGAAGAGTTTTAGTTCATCATGTCTTCCAATAGAGGTCGTAACTGTAATAAAATATTTGCCATCCGTGGCTCGTAACGTACGACATTTGTCACTATTTTGTTATTTAATGAAGTATTTTAAATGGTTTCGTTTCGTTTTGTAGTCCTTACCTCTTCTACCTACTCACAGTAGGCGTTGAAGTTGTTTATTTTCACTTGATCACACTCAGACACACACACCACAGTCGGTAGGACTCCTCTGGACGAGGGATCGGCCCATCGCAGAGACCTCTACCTGACAAGACAAACACTGTACAAGAGACAAATATCCATGCCCCCGTTGGGATTCGAACGCGCGAGCCCAGCAAGCGCTCAGCCGCAGACCTACGCCTTAGACCGCGCGGCCACTGGGACCGGCATTTTAAGTAGTGTGGTTAAAAATGTAAAAGGTAAATTTTCTCTTTCCACGCCATGGAGGCGTATGGGGGTGGTATGGTTATAGCTCCATTCAGTCTTAATGTCGGGGCTAGGTTTAGGTGAGTGGTCAACTTCACGGCCATGCCACTTTACCCCCGGGAAATAACCCCGGTACCCATTGATTAGCGGGCTAGGTGGGCCCCAAAGCCATTATAGACGTTTGGAGAAGATAACAATTTAATGCCCCTGTCGGGATTCGAACCATAGATATTTCAGCTCGTAGGCTGGCCTCTGCAGCAATTACGCTATCCCGGCTACTAATAATGTGTTTAATCTTAATGAAAATACTTACCCCCCACCCCCTGTTTCTTAAAATAACGGGCGGCCTGCCTTAAATTTCGGAATTACTCGCCTGGCCTCCACAGTGTTGAAGACAGCTGGATTGTAACATCGCTGCAGGCGTGATTGAACGTTTGTGCAGACGATATTTTTGTTTCTGCTGCCGTTATAGAGCAGAGGGGTAACGAACCCTGGCCCACTTGATGGGCACAATTGTTGGGATTGCCACTGGCGGGTGTTTTATTAGTAGTGATGCACGTCTTTGGTTTGGGAGATGTGGAATCTTTTTTTGTTGGTATAAAACACATGTCTGTGACGTCATTTAATATTGTCGTAGCGTCGTATCACGGCGTAGACTAAACTAATTCGTGACAGGAGTAAGACATGAAACCAGAGAAGATGAGGGGAAAAGATTTGAAATGGAACAGAACTTCGAAAGGTAAGAGCTCAGGGGAGAGCGAACAGAGGGGGAGATGGAAAGACGGAAAAGAGATAAAATTGAGACACGAGAACGAAATAATTAAAAGCTGAAAATGTGAGAGATTCGTAGCAGAAGAGGGGAGGATACAAGAGGAAAGCGGAGGCTTACAGCTTCTAATATTGAAACTTCCAGAGGCTGGTACTGCAAAGGGCGGCGTGTTGGCACAAAATGATGTCGACGTATACACAATGCTCCTTATCCAGTGGCGGCATGTAGGCAGAAAATGCTGTTTATTCAGTGGCGGCATGTAGGCAGAAAATGCTTTCTATTCAGTGGCGGAATGTAGGCAGAAAATTCTCTCTATCCAGTAGCGGCATGTAGGCAGAAAATTCTCTTTATCCAGTGGCGGCATGTGATGACGTATACAAAATATTGTGTATTCAGCGAAGCATTTTTCTTTTCTTTAAGTGAGGAACTGAGTTCGCTGCGTGGTGTGTGCTGCCATTTTGAAGACCGTAGTTCGAACATATGTAAATCAGGCTAAGTTCAAGCCAATATTATCCTGCAGTTTCTCAGTTCGTGTTTACGTTTCTTCCTAGTCCGTGCTTATTTCTTTCTTACAACTTTGGTTTCCACCCAGCCTTATATCCAGTGGTACCGGTGGGCCTCTTTCTTGCTACTAAAGCGGATGCAGCGTGAAAATGACCTTCCATCTTAATGAAGACAAAGTACGGAATGCATGGAGTTTTGTCTACACGCCGCGTATGAACCCTAGTATCGTGGGGCTTAGGATTCGACACTGCACATCTAAATCTTAAATAATATTACCTGCACTGTAGTACATTACACCGTTTATAAAGTTTGTACAGCCTGGTGATGGGTTAGTTAAAAGCCGAAACTTGTAGCTCTTTTGGTCTGTGTAACAAATATATGTTATGTTCGACGGATACTTATTATCTACTTTATTTCTGTCAAATTCTAGGCGGTAACTATTTTCACATTAAAACATTCGCTCGAAGGCTGACTGTATTTTAATGATTTGGACATGTTTTGATTAGAAGTCGATGTTTATGGTATGACCGGTGTTGGAAACAGTTATTAAATATTTGATTTCTGTTGTTGTCAAAAATCGAATGAATATCGATTTTGAGGAAAACCGCAGCGAATGACGTTACAGTGAAAGTGGAAAGTCTTGAATAATTGACACCGGGGTGGGTGTTTTGATGAAAATCAGTGCAATGAGCAGCTGTTACCACATAATTCCCTGTACCCGGTGATTTTAATTAAACTTGTTTTGTGTTGCTGTCATTTTATATTCCTTTCCCCTCTAAAAACAATTTGAAACAAAATAACGGAGCTGCAGTTTTTACTTGTCATTGGAAGCGTGGAATTTTCGGTGACGCGTGAATGTTAGCATGTTTGGAGGAAGTAATTTGCTTTGAAGGATTGAACTTGCTCCATGGAACGTTAGTTTAACGTCTGTGAAATTGGCATTTGATACAAGTTGTAGGAAATTGTTAGCTGTCAATACAGGCTTGGAGACATTCTTTCATATCCTTATATGTTATGCATTGCCTGTAACCCAGTACACAGTATGCAGTGTGCTGAATAAAACAAACTACCGTCAAACTCCGTTATAACGTCATGAAAGGAACTGAATATTTTGTGTCGTTATAAACGAGTGTTGTTATAAGCGAATAGTATAATGTTATGGGCAACACTGAAGAATTAGTTGGTGCCACAGAATATCCGAGGGTATAGATGTGGTGTCGTTTATACCGGTGTCGCTATAACCGGGTTCGACTCTACTATATGTGTTCCGTTCGACACAACGCGTATTCGCCAATTTATTCTTACACTACATGTTTCGGCCTTTCAACCATAATCAGATGTGTAACACAAAAAACACTCGATTCAAGGCAAAGCTTAAAGTTTTTGTGAGATCTCACAAAAACTTCAAGCTTTACGCTTTTCCTTGGGCACATAAATTAGCCTAACCACTAGGCTTTATATGGTTAGTGCACACTGTAACTACGCTCAGCTGAACCGCAGTATTGAGCACATACATTTGGACGTGATGCCAACGTATGAACAGCTGTTGACTTGGTAACGTACATTTAAACTCCAGCAGTAATAGCGTCGTTCACTTTTGGGTTCTGTATACAAACAGATCCGTGAGGGGAAGGAGCATTGAGTCCTGAACAGATGTGTCGGGGAATATCGCTTTCCCTCGCGGTTCGCTCTTTGTCACTCCAAATTATTCCGTACTCCCTTCCTGTTTCCAATGGAAAGAAAACGGTTGACATTAGTAAGTACAGTTTAGGCCTTTATGCGACACGGGTTGGTTGTGCCTATAGAGCATTGGTTCCCAAACTGTTTTAGACCAATTCTCGCTTGAGTTGATTAGACTTCTTCAGCCGCCCGCCAATCTATAAAATTTACTTGTATTTCGTTTTAGAATTTCAAATATAAGTACCTGTAAACTGTTTTATCTGTGATTTAATGTGACATTTTAGGGTTAAAATTAATTGAACATTGTTATTTACCCTTATTCTGAGCGGCCTCTAAAGAAAACTTTATGCCCCCTTGAGGGGCCGCCGTGTCCACTTTGCGAAGCGCTGATATAAAGGACAGGTAAAGCTGTGCCGGGTGTGTGCATAATATTTCACTTTTGTACAGATTGATGCTTACCACGAATCCTGTAAAAGAACTTAAATGCGTGCATGATGGGGAGGTGAGGCCCACCGATTTCAAATAAGTTTGGTATTTGGAATATACACTAAAATTTAAAAGAGATTTTATTTTCGTCTGGATGGTAGCATTATAAAGAGTAGAGTTCAGTGCAAGGGTACGTAATATGAACGTAAAGGGGGCGTACTTGTATTTGTGTTGTGGTCTGGTGACCGGTAGTCCTGCTTGCTACTTGGAAGTCTTTGCTTGCAAACCCAGAGGTAGATTACCATGACAGTATTTTGTTGTTTGCTTCAGTTCCTCAAGTCAGATTCCGGAACATCACCTCAAGTGAAGCCACGACCGCTTCCTTTCGTATGCTCTGCAATTCATTATTCACTAATCTCTTTTTTCAAAACATCCAGACCGGCTCTGGGATCCGACAAGCTGCCTGTTCATTGGTTGCCGGGGTTAAAGTGGTCGGGGGCGTGAAGTTGACCGCTCACCACCCTCTAGTGCCGAATTTAAAAATGATTGGAGCCATACCTTTACTCCCCCTGTATGCATCGATGACATGGGCAGAGGCAACTTTACTCTTTTTAACGGCCGTCATGTCATTCGGCGCTGTATAACCTGAGATACCGACCGCGCCGTGAGATAATCACAAAGAATATGTACAGAAATGTTCAGACGGGCTGCAGAAAGTTTCGCGACGTGTTTGGTAATAGGATTCATGACGGCAGTCATGAAAATATTAAAGTCAGGTTTTAACCCTTTAAAGACGAAGCCTATCTGTTTTATATAAGAACTCGGTGCGTACCGCGCTGTAAACACTCTCCACTTCGGTTATAAAAACCAAGCTCTTAATGTTTTATAAGGCAAAAGTTGCTGTTTCTTCTGAGATCCACACAAAACACATAAACGCAATGTGGGCACCACGTAGAGTTTTTTAATGTTAAACCTGGTGGTACGTAAAGTTACCGCTAGGCTTTAAAAGGTTAAAAATCTACTACCTCATAACTGGGTACTCGGTGGCGCTTTCGGTTCAGGCACTGCGGTACAAGCCAGAAGGTCGCGGATTCGATTCCCGATTGGGTCATTGGGATTGCTCATTAACTTAATCCTTCCGGCCGCACTATAGCCCTGGAGTCGACTCAGCCTGTAACACAAATGAGTACCAGAGATATCTTCTGAGGATAAAGGCGGTCGGTGCATAGGGCTGACAACCTTGCCAGCTTCGTGTCCCGATTGTGTAGGAGCCTTAATCTTTTAAATCCTAGCGGTAACTTTACGTACCAGCAGGTTTAACATTAAAAAATTCTACGTGGTGCCCACATTGCGTTTATGTGTTTTGTACGGATCTCAGAACAAACAGCAACTTTTGCCTTATAAAACATTAAGAGATTGGTTTTTATAACCGAAGTGGAGAGTGTTTACAGCGCGGTACGCACTGAGGCCTTATATAAAACAGATACGCTTCGTCTTGAAAGGGTTAATCTCCTGCAGCCCTAACTGCCTGTTCAGACTTATGTGGGGATGGGATTGAGGTGGTGGTGATAGCGCAACATAATTCTAACGGACAAATGAGTGTCTGATAGATAACGATTGATTTTCCACTCATTGAGTCGTGTAATTTAGAATACTGCGCGAACAGAACACAATTTTACATTAATGTTCAACCGTGAACAATCATCGACCCCTTTGACCTTCATGGTTCTTTCCACGGTGAGGAATATTTGTGTTTTTAAACAGTGGCTGTGCCTTTTGCTCTCGTGTTTGTAGCCGTGCACAGAGTACTGTGGAGGTAGATCTGTGTTTCTTGCTCCCTGGGCACTTTTTATGTACTTTTCAATTTTAGGTGAATTACAAAAGGGACGAGAGATCAAATACTGAAATTCCGGGTGGATGTTGCCAGACCGTTCTTCGTTAGGGCCTTTGAAGTTACTCAAGAATTCTGCGTCTTTGAGGAGAATATTTTGACCTTGGCTTCGGCGGTAGTAGAACACTGACGGTAACCAAGGAAACCCGGGTCAGATCCCAACGGGGTGCGTATGGGTTTTATATTGGACAAACTGGAAGTATATTTTCACTTAGAGAAAATGACATTACTAAAGATTTGAGAAATGTATTAAAGCATTGATAGTGGTACAAAAAAGATGTAGCTATAGACACGAAAGACCAAAAAAAAAAAAACTTCCATGATTTGAAGTGCCAGTTTAGAAGTAAGGTACGGATTATACAGTTCCAAGGAATAGTTACTGTTCATAACTTAGTAGGTCTGTATATAAGATTATAAGCCAGGACTGTGTAGTCGGTATACTGACGAGGCTACGGGCTGGACGACCGAGGAATTGTGGTTTGATTCCCGGCAGGGCATAAGGTTTTAATATTCTCCAGAGTGTCTAGATCATCTCTGAGGTCAATTTAGCCTCAGATTTTGGCCAGGCGTAAAACGGCTGGTTCGTGAAGCTCATTATTCACATCACTCCAATGCAGAGGACCAGAATGAATGGAGCTATACCTCCGCTTTCACACATTTTCAATGATGTGTGCAGGAGCACCTTTATTGTGTACGGTTTTCTGGGACTTCATACCGTGTATTTAGGTTGATAAGTACCAAACTATACGGTATCATCTCATGAACGTTTTCTTAATGCCGTAATGAAGGCGTTATATCTAATAGGTCTACCTTTTGTTGAATGGATTACCTGCTGAAAAAGGAAAAACGGTCAGCAGTCTAGGAAATCTGTTATTTTCCGCTGTAATTAACAGAGAATACACACACTGCAGGATCCCACGATGTGCAGAAATACTGACAGATGCCCGCTGTCTTCGTTTGAGTCTCACGCATTTCTTGTAAGTCTATCTTTTGCACGAATGATTGGTCTAAATAGGATCCGCGAGATTTGAGGTTATCACAGCGCTGTTGTTTTGTTACGCATAGTGGATTGCAAAATGCTTAACGACGTTTCGATGGACCGCGTGCTTTCGTCTTCATTGTGGAGCAGTTCGGGAAGAATGACACTTGAACTCCTTGACACTGAACATATCAAGGCTGTGCGATCCGTCGAAATGCCGATAACTACCAGTGAACACGGAGTAATGTTCCAGAAAACTTGATTCATCCGGCTTTCTGGACATTATGAGTGTACGCCACTGATTTGTTTTACAGTCTCGTACGTATACTAAAAAACGTAACGTATACATCGCTGTAATTAGGACACACATCTCTGTGAGGTGTGAGCTGAGAGTGAAGAAACAATTGAACATTGAATATCGAGTTTTATCGATTGTAGAGGGAGCTTATGATCTTTGAGGTAGGAGCTGAGGTTGAAGAAACAGCCGAATATCGAATATTGAGCGTTCTCGATTGTGGACGGAGCTTGTGTTATCTTTGAGGTAGAAGATGAGGCTGAAGAAACAGTTGAGCATCGAATATAGAGCTTTTTCGATTGTAGAGGAAGCTTATAATCTTTGAGGTGCGAGCTGAGGCTGAAGAAACAGCTGCGTATCGAATGTCGAGTGATATAGATTGCAGAGGGAGCTTCTGTTCCCTTTGGGATAGAAGGCGAGGCTGAAGAAAGAGTTGAGCATTCGAATATCGTGTATGATCGTTTGTAGAGGGAGCTTGTTTTCTCTTTGATGTACGAACTGAGGCTGAAGAAACAATTGAGCATCGAATATCGAGTGTGATCGATTGTATACGTCGAACATCCGACACTAAGGGATTTTTGTTGTACATCTCCCCCCATCCTTTACCATATTTCGATGATCGATATTCAGTCTGTTGCTGACAACTGGAGTGAGGGAGTTTGCATATACCAGTGAACTCGATAACTGTGCCGCCGCAGCGTAGCTGCTGGTGGGGGCCACTATTGCCGGACAGAGATACCCTGGCCCTCCAGGTTGGGGGTTGGGCGTGGTGTTGACATTCTCGCCTCGTTTGTCTCGAAACCCCGGCAACGGGGAGGGTATAACCGAAAACGGGCCGAAGCGTCATGGGAGAAGAAAATGCGGGTAAGTGTTCAGTGTGTTTTATAACGCTGGAGGGGGGGGGGGGAGTGTTCAAGAATTGAAAGTCTAAGGACAATGACGCAGCGAACGTGCCAGAAGTGTTACATTCTGTGGGTATTTCCTAACTTGTTTATCTATAAAGTTTGTTCAGTCGTTGTCAGCGGCTGTTTCCGCTTCCTGAATGACAGACATTTTCTCACGAGGCGCTCCGGCTTGCCGTCAGTTCGAAATCTTTCTATCAGGCGCCAGAGTAAAAGCAATTTCTTGTGACGTTCTGCTATGAAAGGGCCTTTCGTCTTAATACTCGTCAAACTGAGGGTGGTTCCCATGTCTACCGATCGTACGCGGGTTTATGTTTTGCAAACTTCATACGACGGGCATATCGTGATATACAGTGTGGGGCAAAAGTCACTTGATGAAACTAGAGACAGCGTGCTAGTTGAAACTTACTGACAGTAACTACATTTATTGACTATATGAAATGTTCAAAGAAGTGTATTCCTTCTACAGTGACACATTGCCGTAAGTCTTTCAGGAGCACTTGTACAGTTTCTCACAAAGACGACGGAATTACCGTATGTACGGCCTTCCTCTTGTTAACTTTTTAAAGCCTAGCGGTAACTTTACATACCACCAGGTTTAACATTAAAAAATTCTACGTGGTGCCCACATTGCGTTTATGTGTTTTGTACGGATCTCAGAACAAACAGCAACTTTTGCCTTATAAAAGCCTTATAAAACATTAAGAGACTGGTTTTTATAACCGAAGTGGAGAGTGTTTACAGCGCGGTACGCACTGAGTCCTTATATAAGACAGATACGCTTCGTCTTTAAAGGGTTAAATATCGGATGTCAGTGATTTTTTCACCACCCCGTATACTGACGTAAGAACTAACACATTATGATAATATGACCTGAAATTCAACTTCACTGTTGTCAGATCCCATCCCGTCCTTCTAGCACGTGTTCTTACTAATTCCATCTTATTGTTATTCCTACCCTTTAATCTGGGTCTCAAGTGGATGCCTATACTTATGTTTTCCGACCAGAATTCTTTATGCATTACTTGTGTCACATCCAAGCAACATTCTGAGCCTCTCATAGTCGTATATATGTATCATTAGGGGCCGTGTATAAATCAAGAAAAGTCAGTTTTATTTTAATGTATGTTGTTCGAAAAGTATCGGCGATTTTTAAATTAATTTATCTTGTTTATAAACTGGCATGGGGTTTAAATTGGTTTATCTTATTCAGTACTTGGCATGGAATTTAAATTAGTTTATCTTGTTCAAAACCTGATTTGGAATTTAAATTACGGGATTCTATAAACCAGTTGGAGGTGAGATGCTTTGCTGTGTTTGCTGTGTTTGCTTGTGTTTGTACACATACAGTGCGGATAAATCGACTGTTATTGTGAGACTTTGACTTCGTGTGCAGAGATGCACGGGACAGTTGCATCTTGGCGTAAGTGCGTTTCGCAGAAAGCCGTACATCAAATCCTCGTTTTACGCCCTTTTGTTTTAACGCCCTTACCAATTTACACGACTTCTTAATTTGCGCCCTGTAATTTTCGGTTGAATGCCCTTTGACTGGTTTATTGCCATGTGTGTATTTTTTCTTATGGGAATGTTATTTTTGATTTAAACCCACTTTTTGCAGGAACACAACTGGGGCGTAAAAGAACTGTGCATAAAACGGGTGTGATCAGTTGTAACTAACCGCCTGATTAAACTTATCCAAGCAATGTTTAAAAGTCTTTCCTGTCATTAAGAAAGCACATCTGTATTATAAAGATGGGGCTGTTAATTACACGTATTTAGACAACTTCTGTCCCCTGTGTAAACCAAACGAAATCCATAAGCACAAACTCTGGGCGGAATCCACAGCTGTTGACCGCTACCACTGTACCTTTAACCTTTAGAGCCTAGCGGTAACTTTACATACGACCAGGTTTAACATTAAAAAATTCTACGTGGTGCCCACATTGTGGTTATGTGTTTTGTACGGATCTCAGAACAAACAGCAACTCTTGCCTTATAAAACATTAAGAGATTGGTTTTTATAACCGAAGTGGAGAGTGTTTACAGCGCGGTACGCGCTGAGTCCTTATATAAAACAGATACGCTTCGTCTTTAAAGGGTTAATGAGCTGATCGGACTGTTACGAAATTAACGTTTGCAAGAAGTTTGAAAGTTAGTGAGTGTGTGTCTGTGTGTGTAATATGGACTTCGTCCAAATTCAAATGAACTTTCTCTTTTACGTGTCTGTCAAAACATATGCTGAGTTTTCCTGCCTTGTATGCGGTCCTGCTAGAATAGTTTTTCACGTGGTATGAGGCAGGCAGAAATTGTTTATGCCGTCAATTTAGTGCCTTTGTCACTAACAGCTATTAAACTGTACTATGGAAACGCGTAGAGACGGCACCGCTAAAGTAATCACTTGTAATCTACTTAATTGCTGCTAATTTTACTTTCCTACCCTCCACCCAATTTAAACAGGGGTGGTGACCTGAATGTTTCAGTGTTTGTTACGTGCAGTAGGAAGTGTTTTCGAGTCTTGCCAGATTATGGAGATGATATATATGGTCAGATTATGGGGCTGTGGATAGTACAGTTTAATGTAGCTTGATGGTTTTACATGAAATTGGTCTTGCAAGATGTGTTTTAAAGTACACTTTTCCTCAAACGTATGTCAGTCAACTCAAGTATCCATAGATTTCTAGGTAATTTAACGACAGTTTTAACAGCAAAGGGTATAAATGTCGACGGTCTCGTTTATAAGCATCTTAACTGACGTATTACTCAAGATACTGAGAAAGATAATGAGAACATTAGCCATTACAGACCATTTCCGCCGGGATTCAAACCAGGTATTAGACGGTTACTGATAAACACACTGCATTGATCAAGTCTTTTAGATCTTTGTTTGCTTTTTGTTTATTTAACGATGCCATGTCAACTGCAGACTGTATATCGCACATCGTATGTCATAGGGCCTGCGTTTGTGTTTTTTTTAATTATAAAATAAACCAGGCAGGCCTACCACTTACCTTGTTTGTTTTATTATTTATAATTTCATTCAGTTATATAACTACATTATTTTATCTGACAACTGTCTGTTGCCACTTCCTTTCCGCTTGTAATCGTATTAACGAAGTCACGCGTCTGATCGGCAACGCGCGGCGGAGCGGCGACGGAAAGTGCCAAACAATAGTTGTCGTATAAAATAAGGACCCCGTGTTTCAGGTCAGTGGTTAGAATAAATTACAATCGAACTCGGTTATGACGTCATGAAAGGGACTGAACATTTTTTGTCGTTATAAATGAGTCTTTTTCTAACCGGGGGATATAATTGTATGGTTAACAGTGAGGAATTAACTGGTACCACAGAATGCCTGACGCTATAGACGGGGTGTCGTATAAACCGAAGTCGATCTAACCGGGTTTCGCTGTACTTTAAATGTTCTGTGTCGGAATACACAATTCCACCGTCGTTGGTATTATCGTTAGCTGTGCACCAGATTGGAAAATACTTGAAAAAAAAAATGGCATGAGGAATAAATACGCAGTCATTCCAGCGAAATGCTAAGACAATCGCAAAAAAATACACAGTGAGTGTTTATTTCCACAACCTTCCCACTTTTTGTGATCCAAACTTGTCCTAAATTTCGACGTTTGGACGCAATATAAGCAATTCAGTCAACAGCGTTTTGTCAACTGAACTAAATTAATTAGCGCTTTTTCGTATGTTTGTGATTCTGCTTAGCAGCAACCACGGTCGTCGGGAAAAGTATCGTAGACGCATTAGCTTATGCTGCTTGCCCATAGAAACTTTGTTTATGGCTGTCACATTGTTTAAACGGGGCCATAATAACATGGTTATTAAGTTCGCAAGGCTGGAAATCCAAGAGTCAAATTAAAGCGGCGGGTGCTGCTAGTAGCAGCTGATTCAGTTTGCGGTTTCTCTCCGCAGCAGTTCTAAATATGTTTCTGGTTGTACCGGGTGTGCCATGAACCATAGCGAGGTTTTGGGACGTCGAAATCAAATCCAGTTAAAGTAAGCCTGCAAACTGTTTGCGAGGTTTGAGGTTCTCTCACTCGAGCTTATGAAGATTTCAGTCTTCTTGAACATGCACATTGTAGATCGGTTTGTAGGTGCCAACGTTTTGAAGGATTTTGTTGCCCTCATTTTCGGAGTAGTCTAAGAACAAGGTGGATTGGCGTGAAAATGGAGGCAGCAACATCTTGCGAAACGTTGGCACTTACATACCAATCCACACGGCGTCATATCCAAGAAGGCAGATTTTTTAAAAAATTTGAAAGAAATTGAACCATTCAAAGACGAAGCGTATCTGTTTTATGTAAGGACTCAGTGCGTACCGCGCTGTAAACACTCTCCACTTCGGTTATAAAAACCAGTCTCTTAATGTTTTATAAGGCAAAAGTTGCTGTTTGTTCTGAGATCCGTACAAAACACACAAACGCAATGTGGGCACCACGTAGAATTTCTAAATGTTAAACCCGGTGGTACGTAAAATTACCGCTAGGCTTTAAAAGGTTAAAGAGACGCAAGAAGAATAACAGCAGCAGAGGTGCAATACATGAGAATAACAGCAGGATACATTTGGACAGATCATAAGATAAATACAGAGGTTGCAAAGGAATTAAATGTAACCCCAGTTCCGGACAAAATACAGAGCTATAAGAGAAATCGGATACAACGTGTAAACAGACTGCCCGGTAACAGGTTAGCCAGGATACTGAAAAACTACACACCAAAAGGCAGAAGGAACCGGGGAAGACCAGTGAAGAGACTTATGGATAAGTGACACCGGAACGGGTCAACAGGTGGCCTAACTCCATGGCAGCTGCATGATTATTATTATTATTATTATTATTATTATTAAATTGGACAATGTGTAAATTATATTTTACACATCGCTTTGTGGTACTGTTAAAGAAGATAGTATATATTATTTAATCCGGATTATGTAATACCATCCTGGAAAAATGGATGTCCACAAATCTTTCTAATATGCCCTTGTACTAGGCCGTTCTACCCTGATGAGGGATGCAGCAGGTTCTTCTTGAAAGTTGCTATCTGCCAGACTGCAAGATGACACATTCCCAATTACCACAATCTTAGTATCGTTACTGTTAACATATATAGCGGCGTGTTTCATATATCATCTGCATCTAAAAGTAAACTGTCTCTCCTAGCAAGTGACCGTGGTGGAATGGTATGCGGCAGTGAAGATACGCGAGCAGAATTGCGGGAATTGAAGCAGGCGTGTATATTGCCAGTTCAGTCATGCGTGTTAACATGAAACTTATTGTATGGGATATTGATGTTAATTACGCTGTGACCTCTCTGAATGTAGCTGTTCCTGTTCAGCACAGACATATACAAAAATATGTAGCGTACGTACGTAGCGTGTCATTGGTATGCATATAAAAACACTCTGATAGACTTAAATGCGAAGGCCGAAGGAATGAAGAATGTTAAGTACGTTTTGAGATAAGGCCAAATTGATGATTGTGCTTTAGAGTGACGTATCAGGCATATATTCTTTGTAATTTATTGATAGTAGTTTACGACAGTTGGTCTTGGTGCGTTGATACAAATTCATTGCACTTTGTTATGTTGTAAATTAGTGTATAGCGGATAGCTGTTGGTACAGATCTTGCTGTGTCTGTGAAATGGTAGTGCCACGTATTGTACGGGTTCACGGAGACCTCGGTTTGCAGAAGAACATTGCTACTGATGGTTGAGATGAAATATGTGACAGCTTTAATATAGTACGTCAGGAGTTTACAAATTTTCGGAAAATGTGGGAGCCCCTTACAAATTCTTTGCATCGGAAGGTTGACGTGAAGTAATTTTGCGTACTGAGGGCCCACAAATGTTCGGCGCCAACGTACAAAATTTAGTCACCCGAAATTTGTACACCCTTTCAGTAGGTTATTTTCTTTGTTAGTGTAACGGTATTTTTGCTAGTTGAACCTCTGTATGTAAAGTTACATTTATTACTTTATTTCAAAGAAGTGATTAACTTGGCAACGGTAATGTAGTGTTCACAATAAACGTGCCATCTCTACAACGTAAGAGGCAAGCTGTCGGACTGTCTAAAGATGAGAATACAGCTTTCAACCCTTTAAATACGAAATGTAATCGGTTTTATATAAGGACTCAGTGCGCACCGCGCAGTAAACACTCTCCACTTCTGTTATAAAAAACCAGTTAGTTGATGTTTTATAAGGTAAAAGTCGCTGTTTGTTCTCAGATCTGTGCAGAACACATAAACGCAATGTGAACACCACGTAGAATTGTTGAGTGATAAACCTGGTGGTGCGTAAAGAAACCGCTAGGCTTTAAAAGGTTAAGGTAGAAAGCGAGAGTCAACAAAAGATCCTCTAATTTTTCCACGATGAAAGGCAAAGTTGTTCCTAGAACAGGCCATGAAGGCCCAGAGGGGGAGTAGAGGTATAGCTCCACTCTTTCTTTAACGTCGGCGCTAGATAGGGTGGGTATTGAAGGCCACGCCCCGGCCACTTTACTCGCGGGAAATACCCGGTACCCATTGTACAGGAGGCTGGGTGAACCGCAGGGCCGGTCTGGACGGGTGCAGAAAATCTCGCCTCCCCCGGGATTCCATCCCCGGACCGGATATTTAAAATATAATCTCTGATTGGACTTTCACTGCGTCGTTGACATGGGGTGCTTAATACTTCCGCAGTTGTTTTTAAGCAGTAAATGTGTGTTTGTATTTCCGTTCTGTAAACGCCAGAAATCCTACATTAAATTGTGTTAATCAGTAACGAATTTAAAGTAAAATATAATTTGTGATGCGCTTGAAAAATGGGGATAAATTGATCACAATAATAACACGCAAATCTGTGATTTACACCCTAATTTCCTTCGGCCCAACCACGAATAAGTCCCCACGTTCTAACGCAACTCAGAAGGCATATCGTAGCAACTGTCTGAAATAAATAGACGCGCTTCCTTACGATGACACAGGTCTCTAGGTTTCGTGTCAACAGCCTGGCTACAAAGGTGGTCTAACTTACTTTTCATAATTTCGGTCCTTAACCCCCTCTTGGCCGTGCCATGGCTCAGGCGGTTAGCCGCCGGCCTCCCACCGCGGAAGCCCGGGTTCGATCCCGGGTCAGTCCGTGTGGGATTTGTGGTGGACAAAGTGGCACTGGGACAGGTTTTTCCCCGAGTTCTTCGCTTTTCCCCTGCCAGTTTCACTCCACCGGTGCTCCATTAATAGGAAAAGGACAAAAAATAATCATCGTCTTCATCTTCATCACAGGGTTGCACGAGAAGCCTCATGGCTGCGGTGCGTCCGTGTAGCGTCTGCTGCGGGGCCCTTCACTACTAAAACAAAACCCCCTCTTGATGCGCAGTGTTTGACCCTGGAAACTCATTAAGTAATTACTTGTTATGCTGTAAGTTTCTGTAATGTAACGTACGTGGATCTTGCACAGAGGCATGCAAACTTACATACCATGTTACCCGTCTGCTTTGGATTTCGTCGCAGAGTTCATGTAAAAGCTCAGGTTTCAGTATTTTAATCCTGTCCTTACTAAGCATCACTTCATGGTGGCTTGTGGGGAAGCACAGGTGTGGCTTCGTGTACGGTTAACTCCGGCACTACAGACACATTTGTCAGATTTACGCTTCGTTCGATTTACCCTCTGAGAAACAGCATCCCGTGCCCACTGAATAGGAGGCTGGGTGGGCCCCAAAGCCAATATGGACTGTTTGAAAAGGAGACAAAGCTTTGAGTCTGCTGAAAATATGAGATTCTTCGGTCTCCAGCCCGTAACAGTCACTGTACTGACAGCCGTAGTGCAGTTTTCAATTCGGTGTCGTACTGGCGGCACCGTCTTTCTTCTGTCATTACGCGAACGTAGAGCATCGTGTGGCTGTGTGTTTAGGCGTAGGTTGGCTGAGCATACGTGACAGATTTTTCTATTTTTATTTTAACCCTGTAAATTCTAATGTTATCTGTTTTTGCGTATAGGTTTAAACTAGAAGCTATTGCATTCTGCCCACACAGTGTATTTATGTGTTTCGTATGGGTCTTGGAACAAACAGCGATTATTTCTGTATACAGCATTAACTGATTGGTTTTTATAACCGAGACGGAGTGTGTTTACTGCGCGGTACGGACTGAATCTTTAAGTATAATTCAGGTTAGTTTGTCTTTAAATGGTTAATGACAACATGTCTTTGCGTATTAACAATTTCGTTGTTTGTTTAACCCTTTAAAGACGAAGCTTACCTGTTTTATATAAGGACTCAGTGCGTACCGCGCTGTAAATACTCTCCACTTCGTTTATAAAAACCAGTCTCTTAATGTTTTATAAGGCAAAAGTTGCTGTTTGTTCAGAGATCCGTACAAAACACATAAACGCAATGTGGGCACCACGTAGAATTTTTTAATGTTAAACCTGGTGGTACGTAAAGTTACCGCTAGGCTTTAAAAGGTTAAGTTATGGGAACAAAGCTCATGACATGCACTCGTAGTGCATAAGATTTCAGATCGGGTCTGGGCTGCACGCAGTCTCCGGTTTCCCTTATTTCGCGGGAATTAAGCGGCAGGAGCGTGAAACTGGCCAGTCTGTCCAGTGTCGACGTTAGGAATGCATGGAACTACACCGCCGCTCCTCCATACGACTTCGTGGCGTGGGGCTTAATTAAACAAGTGCGAGGACGTTACCTTTCACCCATAAAGTTTAGTGTTATGGGTCCGCACCAAATGTTTTCGAGTGAACTCGATTTAGGTTCGAATTGATGTTCTACTTTATGTGAAACTTAATTCGGATCTTAGCAATTGTTTCGGCAATGGGGTCGTCGTCATACAAAATACTGTCACGGGCACATGAAATTTATCACAGTAAGGTCTATAAATTTTATTTGAAACAGCGTTTATGTGAGGTTAATTTTAATACTTTACAGTGAAAGGAGTTGTGTAAAGCAGTCGAGTAAATAGGATATCTCTGTCAGTACAGTGATTGTCTTTGGAATGACGCCAGCGGTTTAATTCCTTGCAGGATCAGCTGTATTTTATTTCGGCTCCGGAGCCTTCCTACTGGAAGGGAACGAGGGACTAATTTAACCGTTTAAAGCCTAGCGGTAACTTTACATACGACCAGGTTTAACATTAAAAAATTCTACGTGGTGCCCACATTGCGTTTATGTGTTTTGTACGGATCTCAGAACAAACAGCAACTTTTGCCTTATAAAGCATTAAGAGAGGGGTTTTTATAACCGAAGTGGAGAGTGTTTACAGCGCGGTACGCACTGAGTCCTTATATAAAACAGATACGCTTCGTCTTTAAAGGGTTGATCAGCCTCACAGTTGAAGGCCATATTTGAACAGTGGGTGATTACTGGAGTGTCAAGAAGTCCCCTGTCCTTAAGAAACCCGGACAGTTTGCCGTCGTGTTCACATAAGCACGCATCTTGAAACAAAGGCGAACCCGGTTATAAGGACATTGCTTTATACATCTCGCCTATAGCGTCAGATATTCTGTGGTACCAATTAATTCGTGACTGTTGATCATAACATTATACTCCCCGTTTATAACGACACAAAATATTCCGTCCCTTTGATGACGTTATAACCGAGTTCGATTATAGTTAAATCCAGTTTCTGTCTTCATACCCTGTTTCTGTGAAGTTGATTTTAATATTATCCTCTCAAGTACGGGTATATCTCTATAGAGGAATCTTACGAATTTTTAACCAAACATTTTAATGCGCCTCTCACTTAACCTGTGCATACTACTTGCACAGTTAATCTCTCCTTGAATGCGATATATGGACCTTAAAATGAGGTTACTTGTTTCCGTTGAAAAGGGTATTTTGTTATAAATGTAATTGCACTGACTCTGGCACAACGGATTGGTTTCTCCTCGTTACGTAAGTGGTTATCGATATTATTACCAGTATCGAGTACGGTAATGCTGTGTTTTGGACGATATCTGACACGTGTTAGGCCTGTGTGCTGTTAAGTAAGTCATATCTTTTATTTCCACCCACAGCAGTCACGTACCCACCCACTCAGTCAGTCAGTCAGTCTGCTACAGCATCATAATGCTGTTACAGCCCTGCAGGGGTTTTGAAGGCTGTTGAATGCAGGCCAGCAGGCAATGCTGGTGGCCTACATAAAGGAAATATAAGGTAGCAATGACTGCTGAAAAGGAGGGGAAATGTGGAGTCATTTACATGTAAAATATTCTGTATAGAACAATGTTCCCTCTAAGCTGCGCGGTCGCGCGATAACAGAAATGCTCCCGCGCACAGTGAATTATTTTCGCGCGGCTGGAATTTTCTTATTATGCATATTACATAACTTTGAAAGTGCCGCGCAGTCTTCAGGTCGTGTAAAAATTTTGTGCTCAGAGCAGTAGCAGGCCCGCGCAGCTGTAAAACAATTAGACGGAACGTTATTATAGAATCCGCACGAACAGAACTACGTCGTCCAAATTTGATTTTAGTCCACCCCAACACCAAACTTAATCAGATTCTGAGCCTGCCCAGGACATTACATTAAAACACATAGAGATCCCCCCTTTTCACATTGTTGATCGTTTACTCGTATAATATTAACCCTCATCGGTCGAATGTCGATTTAACTAATACAGTATATCGATTGTGCCAGGTCCATTGACGAGCTGAGGTCAACACGTTATTTTTACAGTGCTTTATGCTGGTTTTCCACAAGCTGTTGTTATCTTGTGGCTGCTTCTGAACTTCGAAGATTTTCTGGAAAGTTAATTTGGATCAAACTGTTTGAATTCACAAGAATAATAGTGTGATGGCAAAATGGTTAATATTTGTCGCTAAATAAATCATGCAGTTGGATAGACGTCCTTGAAGAGTAAAAAAATCGAGCCTTTGTAAGATTTGTAGATCCTTATGACACTAGTTGGTGGAGATAGCTGTCTTCTGAAATGTGACGCCGTGTAGGTACGAGACTTTTGGAATTAAGTGCTATTTTCATGTTTAAATGGAGGCTGATGTTTCTCCGAAATGTTAGAATCTATTTACTTACTTACACGGCGTCACATACCAAAAGGCAGTAGTCTTCAATCAGTCATTATTCTCTGAACTGTGTTATGGCAGGCGGTTGTGTATTTAGAAATGCGCGGTGTTCGACAGAAATGTAGGCTACGCGTTGGACCTTTCATTTATCATCATTAATAATAATAGTTTCTACAGATAAAGGTGCTGGGAAATCATCAACTTAATGATAGCGAAGGTGAAAGAAGAACATTAAGGTTATCTGTAGTAATTTATCTTCGTCAGTAAGAAGGCCCCTTATGTGTAGGTACGTGAATGAAATATTAGCTTTGCTGTATGGGATCTACTGTAGATAAACGATAGTGTTGTAATAGTATGGCAAGTCTATGGCGATTTGGGCACAACTATCCTCTTGTAGACACATAACATGAGAAAAGATTACATGTTTATCGCAAGTGTATGAATTATTATAGTATGACAAGTGAGTATCGAGTGTAATCAGATTCTACGTTGCTCGTTTCCATCACCCGAACACGCACGCAGACACCGAGTGACGTAACACACTGATGTGCCATTGATCACACAGTATTGAGCCCAGCCTACTTATTTGCAGGCCCCTGACTGTGTGTCTGATTGGACACGTTAGACGTAATGTGTGATATTCTTATGGCAGTCACTTTTTGAAGATTCACCTTTTAAACGCTAATATTAACCTGAATTATAGTTACTCAACTCGTACCGCGCAGGGAACACACGTTTCGGTTATAAAACGCGTTTAGTTAACCCTTTAAAGACGGAACGTATCTGTTTTATATAAGGACTCGGTGCGTACCGCGCTGTAAACACTCTCCACTTCGGTTATAAAAACCAGTCTCTTAATGTGTTATAAGGCAGAAGTTGCTGTTTGTTCTGAGATCCGTACAAAACACATAAACGCAATGTGGGCACCACGTAGAATTTTTTAATGTTAAACCTGGTCGTATGTAAAGTTACCGCTAGGCTTTAAAAGGTTAATATGCTATAGGGAAATGATTGCTGTTTGTTTTGAGATCCATAAAAATCACAGAAGTACAGTCTGTAGGCAGAACTTAGAGTTTTCTAATGTTAAACCTAGTGTAACTTATAGTAACCACTGGGCTTTAGAACATTTAACTGTTTTTCTGGGATGTTACACCGTTTGCTTCTTTGTCTCCATTTGTCCTGTACTGTAGATGGAGGCAACAGGTTTCCGCGAAACTTTGGTATTTATCTGTGAAATTACATGGCTTCACATCCGGGAAGACAGTCATTTTTGGTATGTGTTCAGTATGTTAGCGTAACTGAACGTGAACATCGTTGTAAGCGATGTGTTTTGACGTATAATTAACGGAAATTAACGGATGTTACTGAAAAGAATGTGTAAGTAATTCCTGGAAGGGACGAAACCAGCTGAAAGATGTTGATTTAGCTAGAAAGTTGTTCTGTACCGTGGTTTATTAGATGTGTTTACTCGTACGGGGCCTTAATAAAAACCGAAATATAAAAAAGGATAAAAGTTTTAAAAATTGAGACATAAGCCGCATGTATTTGCTAAGACGCAGCATTGCTGGCAACATTATATGACTTATCCCTGCTGTCAGGTAGTGTTTTTCTAATTTCGTCTTTATTTGAATACAAAAAAATATTGGTGGTACACCCAGCCCTTGTTTCACATCCCTTTGTTTTACGCCTTTTTGCTTTACCGCCCCCTTGCCAAATTACACCACTTCTTAATTCGCGCTCTTTCATTTTGGGTTTAACGCCCTTTGGGTTGTTTATTAGCATTTATTTCAGTTTTTTTATTCTGCCTCCATATTCTGTTAGCGCCTTTTGGATTTACGCCCACTTTTCAGGAACGCGACTAGGGCGTAAAACGAGGCGTGGGTGTATGTTTAAGGTGTTAAATTTCACTTAATTGTGCCCTTATCCTGTAGGATGCTGAAGATGCTGTATCACATTTGGAATCATTCATTGTCTGGACTTCGTCCATTGTCCTGTATTTAAAATAAGAATTGAAACATGATGTTTCTGGGACAGTATCTGTCCATGTTTTTAGGTAAAGTGTAAGACGAACACGTAACGCTTAGAATAGCGTTCTAATAGTTTCAGAATAGCATTGCCTGTGGAGGTTAATTGAGTGTTTCTCCTGAGAATGGAGACCGATCCCTTCTTCGAATATTGTTTTAATTTTTGTTTTGAACACGGAGCGCTGGACGAAGTCTGAACAGCGAACGATTAAAAAGATAATGCTAACATGGAGTTTTTAGAGACGCTAATTTTTTTTTTGTAAGGAAGCCGAAAATTCTATGGCTCTGAAGGTTCCCATGGAGTACGGGCTTGTCGTTCAGGTAAGTGTAGGTTTGAGGCAACGTGGAGCGTTAGATGTGGAAGAAAACTTCCTTCGCCCCCATCGAAACAGCATCGCATTTTTAGGAGATTCCAGGCTTCGTCCCATGGCCTTCTGATACGAATATAGAGCTGTGGTGGAATTACAAGTATTTCGTACCGCGCAGAAACCACACATCTTCTCCATTACAGTGACCGGTAAATTAATGCTGTATAGGGAAATAACCACTTTGTATTCTGAGAATCATATACCAAACACGTAACTAAAGTCTGTGGCGCAGGGGATATATTTTTCTTCACTGTTAAAACAGTTGATTCGTATACTAACCACTGTGCATTAGAGCGTCAGTAGATTTAATTCGTTACAGTTTCTTGTGAGCAGGCGTACATGATGCTGTGTGGAATTTTTTGTTTGCGAAATGATTCGGCTTTATTTTTCAAGAAGAGAATGAAGTGAAAGAGACAGACAATTTCCACGTATTTCTGGTCCATCGGTCACGGTATGTTTGTCCTTGTAGACTCCTTAGCGTAGGACTTCGTACAGCGGAATTTATTTTGACGTACAAGACGTTAAATACAGAGATCTTACATCACCAGCAGCTTCATGTTGCCTGTCATGTTACAATATTTGTACGTAGCTGCGTGCCCTATTTGCAATTACTCCTTCTTCTTGCATGCCCCATTAGTTACGTAAGAGTACAGTGTAACTGTTACGTAATGCAGCAGTGGCGTGGAAGGTGTAAATTGAAAGCGGCATTTTCGCATTGACGCTATCGTGAACAAAAAGAGAACGTGAGTATGTACAGTTCCTTGCACGATCCATATATTCGAAGATTAGTGCCTTCTGGTATGTAATGTGGAGTGTGGTATATCCGGAACGTTGTCACGGAGGAAGCGCGTCATGGAGGAACGCGCTTCCTCCGTTCTCCACAGCCTGAAGATGGAGGCAGCAGGTTTATCTGAAACGTGTGTTATCCGTGATTTCAGGATTCCGCCGGGATGTTGGTGAGATCTGTGTTCTTCTGAGATGTTGGTAAAGAATTACCACTCGGCGCGGTGCGTGTTATTCCATAAGAACGGAGCTCTCTGAAATGTGATTCTATGCCGTGAAGGGACGTAGGTAGAGAGTGGAGGTATGGCTACATGCCTTCTTAACCTCGTCACTAGATGGAGGTGAGTGGCCAATTTCACACCTTGGCCGCTTTACCACCTGGCAAAGAGACCCCAGTACCCACTAAGTAAGACGCCTGGGCCGGCCCGATTGTCAGTGAGAACGCTTTGAAGAAGAATAAAATGTGTTGCCCCAGCCGGGGTTCGATATGGTTTCTCAGTCGTCCACTCCATAACGTATATTCTGACAAGTAGGTGGCTGTGTAACAAACTATACGGGTGCCACGTCTTAGAAGGCAGTAATCTTGCAGTCACCATAGTGAGCAACTCCGTGCATTTGTCTTGAAGTCTTTCATTTTATGCACGTCGCCGCACTCGAAAGTTTTTACGGTAGTATAACTGCTGGAGGAAGTAAAACGAAAGGCATTGAGGTAATCCGCAGTGACACTGAGGTTGTTATTGGGCCTTATGAGGACCATATACGGGATTTAAAATCTGTTATGAGGAACTTAAGTACTGAAGTGACGGTGTACATTTTTGAGTTTCCATCCGTTGGTACCCTGTTTGTCTGTGACAGTTCTAACACTGATACAAGTTTAACAAAGCCTGGAGTTCTAATTTTTGTAATGAAAAGGGAGATATATAGATCGGCCTCTACTGGGATGTTACCCCGAGCTGTCTGGTAATAGTTGCTAACTTTAAAACCTAACCTCTCGCAAGAGAGGCGTAGCGTAAAATATATAGATCTAAAATTGTCCCTGCTCCTTCGATGAAGACATATGGGGACGTGGAGGTATGGCTCAGCTGTTTCTTAAACTCGCCTATAGTTGGAGGTGAGTGACCAGCTTTACGCCCCGGCTGCTAGGCCCCTGGGGAAAGCGCCCCGGGTATCCTCTGAATAGGAGGTTGGGTGGTCTCTAGAGTCTTGGCAAATTTTAGACCTGCCGGTGGATGGTCCAGCTTTTGGCCTGATCAACGTACCGGCTGGCCTGTCCTGGTTCCGAGGTATAGCTCATGGCGTAAGTAACGGGCTTTAATGTGCTGTGGATAACAGATTTGGGTATACTGAGGTAGCGCCCCATTGTGATCCATGGCACTGCGCCAGAAGAAACAAAAGTGGTGACGTGATCGCTTTATCTCCTGTCTGCTGTGTATTTGTCGTATTCGTATGCGTGTTCAATCGGACATACACGGCGTCAGTGGGAATTTGAATGTGTTCTCCGCGGAGTCCATCAGTGAACTAAAATGGGGAGGTTCGTATTCTCACGTTCTTCGCATCCGAAAGTGATGAGAGAATTTAGATGGCAGTGGGTACTTGACATCTACATTTCAAGTTGTGAGAATTTAATTTTGATTCCTATCGCCTTGTACCCTTCGACCAGTGCTATTAGGGTGCTCAAATCAAGGATGACATGACTGGGAACTTGTCGCATATCCTTTGGGATCCGCGGAGCACACTTTTGGAACCACCGGTGTATATGTTCTCAATTTGTTCTCCCTTACGCACGGGAAATAAGTTTCATACCGTTTGTCTCGTCTTATTGCAGCTTTTACCGCCAGATTTGACGCCTAATAACTTAGACATATCTTGACAAATTGTACACACTAGTTGCGAGTCGTGTTTATTTCCAAAAATCAACATCAGCTTTCGGTGAAGCGTGCAGAAGGGGAATGCCCATTTTGGCGAACGCGTTCAATTCTCCAATACACCGCACGTCGGATTTAAGTCTCGTATGTTCTTGCTGTTTATCATTTGATGAATAGTTCTAGACGTTTCGAAAGGATGGTAGTGCCTTCTCTTCAGGGTCAGACAGTCCAAGAAGATATTTCGAAACGTCGGAACCTCACCCAGCGAGAAAGAGAAACGTCCGAGAAAAATAGAATCTTCAGAAACAGCGCTGTCAGAATCTCAAATCTCGCAAATTTATACCTGTGTTCCAAAGACCTGCTAACTGGTGTGCATGTGTAATACAGGCTACTTTGCTGTGTTTGAGGTAATATCGCGTCAGGCGGGGGATTTTGCATTAACCCTTTAAAGACGAAGCGTATCTGTTTTATATAAGGACTCAGTGCGTACCGCGCTGTAAACACTCTCCACTTCGGTTATAAAAACCAATTTCTTAATGTTTTATAAGGCAAGAGTTGCTGTTTGTTCTGAGATCCGTACAAAACACATAAACGCAATGTGGGCACCACGTAGAATTTTTTAATGTTAAACCTGGTGGTACGTAAAGTTACCGCTAGGCTTTAAAAGGTTAACGAAGTTGTTTCATATTGCAAGAGTTTCTTGTAAGTGTACAGAACGCGCGCATGCGTACAAACAAGTGTGTCAACATGCGTGTAATATGTATGAACAGCGATCTGTCAAAAGATAATTGAAAGTATGATATCGAATAAAGTAGGCTTTTGAGAGTGACATTTGCTGACCACGTGTAATACCTACTCAAAATATAGGCGTGGCATTAGCTGGCAAATCTTCAGCGAGATATTTGGTCCCTATTATGTAACAGCTGTCCTCAGTTGTTAGGGCAATGTCAAGTCACAAGATACGACTGAAACTATGAATATGTAATTTCATCACCAGCCGTATTATGCTAAAGGTCAACATGCAGACGTTTACAAACCTGAATTCATTTTGGCACAATTCCATCAAGAAAGGGACAGTGATGCAAAAAATAACGCATTGTGCTACTTTCCGTTACCGTGTTCTATTCAGAGAGGAATTAAGTGTCTGATTTGCTTCTTTGCGAAGACTTCTGTTCACGAATTAAAGTTTTGCACCATGTGCAGAGAATAGGCTTGTTTTTCATTGTGGCCTGAGTGTTAGTTTGCTAGAAATTGTTTTGTCTATTCTCATGTGTGCCTGAGGATGGAAGACACGTTTGAGTTTCGTGTAAATATGCAAACATACAAACAAAGAAAGCAAGAAAAAAAACAAACAAACCTCGGGAATATATCACGTTGGATACTGAGGTGCACCGTGGCTCACGCTTGGTCATTCACCGAGGTACCGTGACAGCCAGCGGTGGTCGCACGCCAGGCAGATATCGGGGTGATACTAACGCTCTGCAATTCCGGCATCGGTGTATAGAGGAGGACAACTAACCTTGGATGTTGTGGGACCCAACGATGACACTTAACGAGTGAGAAGAACCCTAAGTAAATACAAGAGGCATAAGTTTCGTACCTGCCGATTGACTGAGTAAAGCGGTCTCGGTGGCCTAAGTCGTATAAGACAATGCTGTTTTTTTTTCAAACGCGTACAAAGGTAAAGGTAAAGGTAAATGTAAATGTAAAGGTAACGGTAAAGTTAAATATAACGGGCCATGAAGGCACAGAGGAGGAGTAGAGGTGTAGATTTACTCTTTAGCCTCGGCGCTAGGTGGGTGTGGGTGGTTAACGCCACGCCCCGGCCGGTTTACCCCCTGGAAAAGAGCCGGTATTCATTGTACAGGAGGCTGGGTGGGCCCCAGGGCCGGTTTGGATGGGTGCGGAAAATCTCGCCTCTACCGGGATTCGATCCACGGACCATCCAACCCCGTAGCGAGTCGATACACCGCCTGAGCTATCCCGGCCCACAAAGCATACAGAGACCTTATTGTAATTAAATGTGTAACGTCCTTTTAGACAAGTTTCGTAACAGAATTCATTTTTGTTTTACGAAAAAGGTGTGCCTGTACGACATACCGTCGTATACGGCCAGAAAGAAACGCAGATTGTAACAAAAGTTTTCGTACTTGTGTCAGTATTCAACCCGCTTGATAATGTAATTAAACTTTTAAAGCCTAGCGGTAACTTTACATACGACCAGGTTTAACATTAAAAAATTCTACGTGGTGCCCACATTACGTTTATGTGTTTTGTACGGATCTCAGAACAAACAGCAACTTTTGCCTTATAAAATATTAAGAGACTGGTTTTTATAACCGAAGTGGAGAGTGTTTACAGCGCGGTACGCACTGAGTCCTTATATAAAACAGATACGCTTCGTCTTTAAAGGGTTAAAGAAGAGTCATGAAATTAATTGCTATTATTACGTCTACTTGAAGTTAACAAATCCTTAACATTTCTTATATTTTCTTGCACATACGTCAGAGGCTTAGTTGAGTGCATTCGAAAGCATTACAGTGTGTTAACAAAGACGTTGCTAGCGGACATGTGACAGTGCTTATTATACTTACGAATCTTCTGTGCAGTGCAGCTGTAGTACTAGTGAAAGGAGTTGCCGATATCCGTTCCCAAAACAGATTGTAGTTGCAACAGCACGCTGGACCACGCTGTGAAGGACAGTCAGATTAACGTGTTCTGCATGTAGCGCGCAACATAAACTGTGTGACCCCCTACTAGCTGTAAAAATGCGAGTGGCTTTTAACTGATTACTGTAATGAAACATGCGTAGAGGAGGAGGAGGTGGGCATAATGTAATTACGTGCAATGGAAAGGACGCATAAACTGAGAAAACTGGGGTTTTAGAGTCATGCCATGTGGATGGTGGTAACTGCATAATGAGGAGCTTCACTAGATGTTACGAGGGTAACACGATCGAGGAGAGTGACCTTTGCGGGACATGTACAACGCGAATGGGAGCTGAGAACTGTGCTTACAGTCTTAGGCAGAAACGCTCAAAGGCAGGTGTACACAAATTTCCCAAAAATCTAGGTGTCACCAGGGCTGTGGAGTCGGAGTCGGAAGGAATTTTAGATGGAATCGGAGTCGGAGTCGGAAGGAATTTTTAGGTGGAATCGGAGTCGGAGTCGGAAGGAATTTTTAGGTGGAATCGGAGTCGGAGTCGGAAGGAATTTTAGGTGGAATCGGAGTCGGAGTCGGAAGGAATTTTTAGGTGGAGTCCGAGTCGGAGTTCGTGAAAATGTACCGACCCCGACCTCAGTCTAAAATCTTAACTAGATACTCCAACTCCAGAGCCCTGATAGCTACAGTAACCATTAGACTTATACTTAAATATGGGTTTATAAGTCTAAACAGTAGCCTGATGATTCACGTGGTGGTGATGATATGTCTTATAGGTTTACCGTTATTAGTACATATTGAGATTTTATGAAGGAGTCGGAGTCGGAGTTTTAAAAATCGAGGAGTCGGAGTCGGAGGTTTTGTGTACCGACTCCACAGCCCTGGGTGTCACTTCAAAATTCTAGGCGCCGGAAGGGTGACATGAAGCAAATTCCACAATATCCACAAATATTAGGCGCCACGGTACAAAATGTCGCCCGCGATTTGTTCGTCCCTGGCTTAGGGGAGGAGAGAAACGGAGAGATCGCGAGGTAGATTGGAAAGTAGTATTTAAAAAGGTGAAGTTGTCCCTTCCCACATCATGAAGGTGTATGGAGGAAGCAGAGGCATAGCTCCAATCATTCTTTTCGTCGGCGGAAGATGCAGGTGAGTGGTTATCTTCACGCCCCGGCCGCTTTACCCGAGGGAAGGGACCCCGGTACCAATTGAATAGGGGGTTGGGTGGGCACCAGAGCCGGTCGGCACGTTTTGGAGAAGAGAAAAATCCCCTGCCCCTGCCGGGATTCGAGTCCCGGATCGTCCAGCCCGTAGCCTGGTCACTGTGTGGACTTCGCTGTCCCGGCTTCTATAATATTGCTATTTATGTAGAATTGTATAAGGTGTGTGCATATGTAATTGACACTCGTGCAACACGCGCCGATGGTTATGCGGATTCTGTAGCCATTGGCAGATTCGTGCTGTCGGAGGCCATGGTTCTTCGCGGAAAGTGTATTGTTGGCATTTCGTAATTACAGTTGTATCGATCACGTGTTCCGACGACACGTGGTTGCGTAATGCCATGCAGCTACATGGCACCACTAAGTGACTGCAAACGTTTCAAATGTTTTGAAAAATGTTGACGTAAGCAGCAGAAACACATCAGGGGTGTCCATCCTGTATAGGCAGAGGGTTACAACCGATATTCGCCGGCAGCCCGTGTAAAAATAACAGTAAGTGGAATACGTAACCGCGTAAATTGTAGCACGCGGTGGCGCAGTTGGTTGAGGCACTGCACTGCAACCCGGAAGGTTGCCGGGTTCGATTCCCGGTGATGTCATTGGGGTTTTTCATTGATATAAGCCATTCGGCTGCACTATGGCCTTGGGGTCGACTCAGCCTGTAACAGAAATGAGTACCAAGAGTACCTGGGGGGTAAAGGCGGCCAATGCGTAAGGTTCACACCCTTACCACCTTCATGTGCCGATTGTCTAGAAATTCTGGGAGCCCAAAGGACCTGTCCAGGCCTATATAGGGAGAGCTTTCAGCTTTAACCGCATAAATTATTGTGTAATTTTTACAGCATATATTTTTTTTCGTGGCTCGTCAGCCCCTAGTAGGCCGGAGCCTCCTCATTATCGAGGCTTCACGATCACACTCAGACACGCCACACTCGGTAGGACTCCTCTGGACGAGTGATCAGCTCGTCGCACAGACCTCTACCTGACAACACATAACACTCACAAGAGGCCGGTATCCATGCCCCGCAGGATTCGAACACACAGTTCCAGCAAGCGAACGGCCGCAGACCCACACGCCTTAGACGCGCGGCCACTGGAATCGGCTGTGTATATAAGGAATGAATGAAATGGAGCCGCGTGACCGATTTTGTACTTGCACGTTTTGAAAGTAGCGTATTAACCTTTTAAAGCCTAGCGGTAAATTTACGTACCACCAGGTTTAACATTAAAAAATTCTACGTGGTGCCCACATTGCGTTTATGTGTTTTGTACGGATCTCAGAACAAACAGCAACTTTTGCCTTATAAAACATTAAGAGACTGGTTTTTATAACCGAAGTGGAGAGTGTTTACAGCGCGGTACGCACTGAGTCCTTATATAAAACAGATACGCTTCGTCTTTAAAGGGTTAATAAATGGATGCTATTCTCTTCAGGTTTCCTGGATTTTTCAAAGGCTTATGCAATCATGGCGCGATACTTTGCTTTGATATACAAGCAGTTGGAATCCTGAAGCTGTGGCATGTGTTAACTTCTTTTCTAATTCAGAATTCCCTTCTGGTTCACTCATTATATGGACTTTCGTGAGGTTCGCACACAACCGTCAACAGACCTGCCTGACGAGCCACACACTCCACATCTTCCCCCGCCCTGTGCTCCCAGTTTCAACTGTAGCACGAGCAGTATACAGAGTGTTCCACTTAAAACCTGCCCGTTTGCACCCAGAAATCAAGAAAGCGGGTCGGTTTTAAGTGTAACGTTCTGTATAAACCAGTTCAGTTCTGATATACATTAAATTAGAGGCGTCTCTGCTGCTTCGTTCGCGCACAATATGAAAATCCATTAAAATGTACTTACAAAGTTTAATCTACACAAGTTAACGTACTAAGATGAAATCCAAGCCAGTGAGTTTGTTCATATCCTGGAAATTTATACCGAGCTGCCTACAGATATCTCTGTCTTCGTTCTTTGAAATGATCTTCTCAAGAAAACTGCGAATTTCACTCAAGTTTCTACTCATTTAAGGAGTTTGGTAGAGTGATGAACATCGATATGTACGAATCCTGATTCTGTGTAGTGCTAAAAGATTGTCAAACCTTGGCGAGTGCCGTTATCTCCAAAGAATTTGCATTCTGACTTCAGTACATGTATACATTCTGACGTCTTTTGTCTTGCCTAGCTGGTAATTGTTTCCATAGTGGTCTTTAACTTCTGTCAGTACATATCTCTGGACGTCTTCAAGTGGCGAGCAAGGAATTCCGAGCAGAGTTCATAAGCATGTATTTGTAATCCTACGTCTACTGTACAGTGAAACCTGCCTATAACGGAACCCCCAGGTGTCGAAGTTTTTTTCCGTTGCAGGCAGGCACCTTTTCATACAGGAACTTGAAGTTTGGATCCTCGGGAACTGTAGATTATCGGGAGCATAAAAGTTTTTCGCTTGAGACAGCTCTCCGGTATGCCCAGGTTCAATTGAAGACAGGTTTCACTGTATTAGTTTTTTTTTGGTCGTTTTGTCCTCATTTTGTGAAGAATTTACCGTATAAGCCCGAATATAAGGCGAGGGTTTTTTTTCGCAAATAGCCGCACAGAAAAGTGGGGGTCGCCTTATAAGCAAGGCCTCACGGCATTTCTCAGCAACACGCCAGAGACACGCCGTTTTTTTTCTAAATAGTGACCAGTAAAGATGTACAGACACTGCCCGACTTAACGCAGTAGTTACATTCGGGTAAAGCAGGTAACGTTGTCCCTGTTGACGTCATGGCGGCGTATAGGGGGAGTAGAGGTATAGCTCCACACGTTATTAACCTTGACACTAGATGGAGGTCAGTGGTCAGCCTTACGCCCCGGCCGCTGCCCCTCCCAGAATTCGATCCCCGGATCTTAAATATTGTGTGATAGTGTGTGGGGTGGGTTCGACTGACTTAGAATGGATAGGGGGTCTTAAAATTTAAGTGAAGAAGGGGGAATTTGTTTACGGGGACCGCTACACGAGATGACCCTGAGTTTTAATCGAGGGCATACACGTAGTTAACATTATGTCGTTAATCTCCACGTGGGTTGTTATGCCAGTCCTTTATGACGTTTGGAACTGAGCTGTTTAGTTTGTAACACAGCTCGTACTATACAGCATGGTGTGACGTCAGCACCTGTTGATTTCTTGCAACAGGATTATACAAGTTGAACAATTTTGTATGCAGGAAATAGTTCGTGTATTGTGTCTAAACATGCAACTGCGTTTTATATGCAAGTCTGTTGTACTAATGGAGAGAAATCACGCTTGAATTGATGCAAACATGTGATTCGTTATTCGGTTAATTTTATGGCTCTGATTAAATGGATTAATTTTATGACGCTAGTCGTCTGAAATAATTAGGGTGGTAATGTGCTGAAGAAAGTTGTCCCATTCCTAATTGACTGTGTTTTTACTGCACTAATTTATACAATTTAAATTAGTACTCGTAATTTTCTATTCTTACATATTTATGTTACAGAGGATTCTTACGTCGAGAATTCTCTGAATATATTGTCGATATCATACAGGATTTTGGTGGGGAGACCTGTGGGAAGGCGACCACTTGGGAGACCCAGGCGTAGATGGGAGGATAATATTAAAATGGATCTCCAAGAAGTGGGGTGGGTGCATGGACTGGATTGAGCTGACTCAGGATAGGGACAGATGGTGGGCTCTTGTGAATGCGGTAATGAACCTCCGGATTCCATAAAATGCGGGGAATTTCTTGACTAGCTGAGAAACTGTTAGCTTATCAAGAAGGCCTTTGCTGCATGGAGTTGGTTGGTTGGTTGGTTGGTTGGTTGGCTGGCTGGCTGGCTGGTTGGTTTGTTGGCTGGTTGGTTGGTTGGTTGGTTGGTTGGTTGGTTGGTTGGTTATTGTCGATGTCGACCTGACGTGCTATTAGCAAAACATTCACACGGTCTCGGGCCATATAAGATATTATCCAGCAAGTCCCATGTCTGCGATTTATTCACGATATTTTTTCGAAGATATTTTATATATGCAGGCGCTGTAAGCTGTCAGCTTTATTTATTTCAGAGGCGATTCGATGATGTCAGGCAGTGTTCATCGACGTAAAGATCTTAAGATATGAGCTTGAATATTAAGTATTTACAGCTGTAAAAATTTTTCTTCCTGTTCTCTGTATTCAGCCTGATGATGGCATCATTTTAAGTCGAAACATGTATCTGATTCCATGTCTTCTCAAAATATGCAGTTGTGTTTGACAGACAAGCACTGGTTTTGTTAAAGAAATGTGGTAGATCTATGATTGCCGAGCGTCTGGACTTTATCCACCGTCTTACACCGCGTTACAAAAACACAAATATGTAAGTATTTCCTCAAACGTGTTTACTCTCATGTATGTTGGGAAAACCAGACAAATTCCGAACATAAGTAGTCCTAGATGCACGAATATCGTCCTCAGAACGGTGTAGGATTGAGTGGTGAAGAAGTTTGAGAAAGAAAACGTGGGCCTGAGGAAAAGAAAACAAGAATATGATGGAGAAGATAACACGAACTTCGTAATTTGTTAAGGAGGATGACATAGGCAGGGAATGTAGCACGTATACTGAAGGTGGGAAACGCGTTTCTGTTGGTGAACCTGAAGGGGGGAACCGTTTGGAAGACATAGGCATATGGGAAAGGAGGATAATAAAATGGATCGTACGAGACATAACATATGAGGGTGCGAACTGGATTTAGGAGATAAATTCTAAAAAGTTTTGACGATGGTGTATAATATTGTGTGGTGATGGGTTTATGGACTTCATCCGTCTTCCAAAGAGTAAAATATTAAGAATATTAAAGAATTAAAATCAAAGCGTGTCGGAAGCTGTCTCTGCTTCCGTCCTCAGGTGAATGGAGGGGGAGAAGAGAAGAACACCTATTCTCTTGGGCCCCGTTAGACAGACCTATCCTCCATCACTGGACCTAACTCTGTCTAAGGGGCCCAACAGAGTAGGTGTTCTTCTCTTCTCCCCCTCCATTCCCCTGAGGGCGGAAGCAGAGCCAGCTTCCGAAACGTTGTGATTTTAATTTGTTAATATTTTTAATATTTTACTCTTTGGACGATGGATAAAGTCCATAAACCCCTCACCACACAATAGATTTGTATCAGGCTTAGGATATGGACAGATGGCAGGATCCTGTGAATACAGTAACGAACCTTGGGTTTTGTACGAAAGGCGTCGGATTTCTTGACCAGTTAATCGTCTGGTCGTGTGAAGCTGAGCTGTCTTCCATGGATTTAGTTTTCTGATGCTGGTTTGAGCCAGCTTTTTAAAGACTTTTGAACTTCATCTTTCGCTGTGTGCTGTGTTGATACAAATACTCGCGTTTTCGTTCAGGCTCTTGACGGACAGTCTAATAGCGTGTTCCGGATTCTGGTCGTGTCTTTTAGACTTTCTTCCCCACAGCTTCGGTAGTTTATATGTTTTGAGAACCATTACCCTCTTGAGCATTAAGTGAGGCACTTAGAGAAACACTGTGCGAGTACACAGGTCCGGTGTTGCCGTCATACTTCGCCATTTTGATCACATAACTCGACTTTTAAAACTCCTAATCATTCTGTGAGATGTCTTGAAATCTGAACGTTAGTTAATGCGTGCTGACTGGTTAAACCTAACACACACGTAAGCATGCACACGCACCAACGAACCAACCAAATATTTTTATGGGGCGCAAATGCCGATTCCAGTGTTCGCGCGGTCTAAGGCGTGGGTCTGTAGGCGCTCGCTTGCTGGGATTGCGGGTTCGAATCTTGCCGGGGTCATGGATGTCTGTCTTCTGTGAGTGTTGCGTGTTGTGAGGTAGAAGTCTCTGCGTCAGACTTGTCACTTGTCTGGAGGAGTCGTACCGAGTGTGGTGTGTCTGAGTGTGATCGTGAAGCCTGAATAATGAGGAGGTCCTGGCCCACGAGGGGCTGTCGAGTAATGAAATACAAAATGTAGCGGTAATGCTCCACACATGTATGCGGTTTGAATTTTGGGCTGGTGGCCCCAACTGGCTTATCATGACTTTCCTCACTCCACTTGTTCTCCATGGATTAGTGGTGAAGAGCCCCGCAGCAGACGCTACGGACGCACCGCAGCCTTGAGGCTTCTTGTGCAACCCTGTGATGAAGATGATGATTATTATTTTTTGTCCTTTTCCTAGTGATGGAGCACCGGTGGAATGAAATTGACAGGGGAAGACCGAAGTACTCGGAGAAAAACCTGTCCCACTGCCACTTTGTCCACCACAAATCCCACATGGACTGACCCGGGATCGAACCCAGGCGTCAGCGGTGGGGGGCCGGCGGCTAACCGCCTGAGCCATGGCACGGCCCTTCTCCATGGATTAAGCTCAAACCATTTCCGAATTAGTAAAGGTAAATATAAAATTGTTCCTGTACATGCCATTAAGGCATGTGGGGGAGTGGAGATAATGGCGCCACACATTTTTAACCTCGGCATTAGATGGAGACAAGTCTGGTGTGAGACCGTGGAAGTCCGGTGGGTCGATTCCGTCTACATCCCAGTCTCGCTGTTATGTTTCTCCCTACGGTATAGCACTTCCTTGCATTTCTGTCCTGCCGTTTAGCTAGTACTGATAATCTTCAGTATGGGCAAGAGCTTTGGGCTAGTTAGTATAAGTCAGCGGGAATTGGAGGACAACCGATGAGAAAACACGAGCGCTCTTATCCCTCCATCCATGTGACTTCTTTCCGTGGCCTAAATACAAGTACTTGACTGTTAACTGCTCAAGAAGGATTCAGTATCGTCAAGACTAGCGCACGTATTTTACATTTTTGAAGACCGCCAATAATCAGCACGTTATATAAAGACTAGTTGTTGCTGTAGAGGAAAGTAATCACTCTTTATGGTCAGACCCGTACAGAACGCGCAAATTCTGTGCGGACGAAATGGCGGAGTTGCAGTGTTAACCTTTTAAAGCCTAGCGGTAACTTTACGTACCACCAGGTTTAACATTAAAAAATTCTACGTGGTGCCCACATTGCGTTTATGTGTTTTGTACGGATCTCAGAACAAACAGCAACTTTTGCTTTATAAAACATTAAGAGACTGGTTTTTATAACCGAGGTGGAGGGTGTTTACAGCGCGGTACGCACTGAGTCCTTATATAAAACAGATACGCTTCGTCTTTAAAGGGTTCCACGTGGCTGTACGTACAGCAGCGACTAGGTTAGCAAGGGTTCTTGGAGCTTTGTGCTGAAATATACATGATTCATCAAGGAGGAAACGGCAATGAAGGGCGAGGCAAAGGCAGATGATGGCAGACATGCCACGTCCTTGCCAAGGTGAAAGATAGCCTTGTTACGGCACATGAAAGCCAGCCGGTTCCGCGTACATGTCTTGTTCGTGCAACAGCGATATATATGTCCCGCTTCTGTGGAGGATTTCTTTGGGTCAGAAAGGACGACACGAATATTCCACCAACATATATCCCCCGTACTTTAGGTTAATTATTGGACATCGTTTATAGTTCCCGAACGTGACCAAGATGAGTATTTGTCTGTGGCTTAGTTAATGATACTTTTACAAGTTATACGCCCTTAGCACTGACTGATTATTTCTTAACCATGACGAATTATTATATGGCCGTGGCATCCGGTTTGCGTATTCTCCGAACTTTCATCTGGAGCAGGGGGTAAACAAATTTTCAAAGAAGTCTACCAGCCAGGTCAAAATTCTAGGCGCCAGAAGGGTGATATGGAGCAAGCTCCATACTGAGGGCCTACAGATATTAGACGCTGTCGTTCAACATTTAGTCGCTGCGGTTAACTGGCGCCTCGAGTTTGTGCATTCCTGATCAAATGAGTGGGTGACACAAAGCAAATCATGAAGATAGCTGCTGGTCTTCGAGCCAAGAGTGGATTTCAACACCTTTCCAACAAAGTACTGCCCACCCATCTGTGACGCTGATATGTGAAAAAGCGATAAGGGGAAGTGATATACAAGAAACAAAAAGAAAAGCGGGTGGATAGACAGGGCGGTAAAGGAAAGTACAAGAAAAATTATGGGACGAAGGAGAGACGGATATACGAAGAGATAGGTTACACAATCATCGATAAGGATGGACACATGTGGTGCGCGTGGGGACAAGATAAATGCGTGCATGGTGTTTGTGAGGAAAACTGAGCGAGAGAGACCACTTTAGAGACCTAGGCGTAGATGGAAGGGGCTACTATGAAACTGGAACTTAAATACATAGGATGGGAGGGTGTGGACTAGATTCACGTTGCTCAGGATAGGGACAGATAACGGGCCCACGCGAACGCTGTAATGAAACTTCGTGTTGTATGAAATGCTTAGAATTTCTTGAATAACTGAGGATCTGTTACAATCTCAAGGCGGACCCTGCTCCATGCTAATTTTTCCTCCCATATGTCGATATCCCGTGTTTCAGAAATAAAGGGAAGTGAACGCAGGTGTACTCCGGGATGATTTCGTCATCGCTGGGGCTAGTCTGCATTAGTGACTCGTCTAGACAGAAACGCACTTACTGTGTATAGCGTGATGTGACGTAACACATTCTGCATTGACGTACATACAGGCTGAATTACGGCACACTTTCTTAGATTTTCGTCTTTAAGAAATAAAACGTTGGTAGGAATTTGCCAAAAATACTTGAAACATCTTACGCTATAAACACTCTGAATTTAGTGGATCGTAGAAACACAGTAGTCATATATGAAACAGACTAGTAGGAATCTAAGTGTATATGCGATGAAGTACTGCAGTTTTTACATTG
Organism: Coptotermes formosanus; assembly: GCA_013340265.1. NCBI lineage: Eukaryota > Metazoa > Arthropoda > Insecta > Blattodea > Rhinotermitidae > Coptotermes > Coptotermes formosanus. The sequence continues at coordinate 202,789 of BLKM01000389.1, read as the reverse complement.
CATACTTGAAATTGGTGGGGCCGCGGTGGCGCAGTTGGTTGAGGCACTGCGCTACAAACCGGAAGGTCGCGGGTTCGATGGAATTTTTCATTGGCAGAATCCTTTCGGTCGCACTATGGCCAGCCTCTAACGGAAATGAGTACCAGGAATATTTCCTGGGGGGTAAACGCGGCCGGTGCGTAGGGCTGACAACCTTACCACCTTCAAGTGCCGATTGTCTAGAAATCTGGGAGTCTCAACCTCCTGGAACCTTCGGGGCCTGTCCAGGCCTGTAATGGGACTGCTTTGCCTTTTTATTTGAAATTGGTACAAGCTGCATGATGTGAATACTGGGAGATCTTTATTATTGGGACAGCGAATTTCCTTACTGTTTGTAGCACGTTGTGTGATATTTAGGGCAACAGATGGCATATAATCAAGGGTTTGTTAAAATGCCCCTAGCAGTTAACTAATTTTCTGAACAAAATTACGGTTTCTTATTATCTTTTTATCGAAGCTCCCTTTGGAAAATTATCCCGTCCCCGCATTTAATTTTACTATGCTCCAATAGCAATTATTGTAATATGGGGCTGCTTCATTTCGAATTTTATTAATTCCCTTTGTTGCAACGTTTTTGTTCACCTGTATATTTTGATACATTTGCGAATAACTTAATACAGTGTGTGCCAAAAGAAACTGTGCACGTGCCGTGGACTGTGAGTGTATTCAGGTAGTCATTGTACCTGCATTAATACAAACACATTTATCATATTTAAGTTACAGCAAATGTCGGTAGTGACCCCCGTATACCACAAGTTACGCAGGACGTTAATACTAAGAATGAAACCGTTTTATCGTTTGTGGTGTAGGTTCACGTTAACTTTTGGCTCACTGTGTGTAAGTCTTAAGTCATGTGCCATGTTCCCTTTAAGGATAACTTTCATTTATTTCAAATAGTTGTCTGTGATAAACATAATGCAGCACCAATGAACATTCTCATGACTGAAGCCACACGCATATCCCATTTCCGTTTGTGTGCGTCCTTTCAAGCAGTTTCTTTCTGTAAGCCACTTGAACACAGATGCAGATATTAAACATGAAGCGTGTCGTTGACCATGGGTGTTGGCCCCATACTGCAAGAGCATGGATAATCTCATTGCTTGGTATGAAGTGTTTTAATAGGCAGGGTCATTGTATTCAGAACGGTACAGCTGTGTTTTTCGAGTGCCTTCATGACGGGACGATTAAAACTTTTGTCACAGAAAACTGTTAACCTACGTGTAAGTTCATACCAACTAAAGCACTGTTATTATTGAAAAAGTTCTTACATGGCAAAATTTTAGTTCCGACATGTTTCGATCCCTGTTGGGATCATCCTCAGGGATACGTTTAAAAACTAAAATTACACATACGGTGTGGTAATATATTGTTATAAAATATATACAAAACAGATGGTTTATATGCAGTTCAGATGTAGAAGTTTTCTTTTTACTGAAAATATTAAGAACACTAGGCCGTGCCATGGCTCAGGCGTTTAGCCGCCGGCCTCCCACCGCGGAGGCCCGGGTTCGATCCCGGGTCAGTCCATGTGGGATTTGTGGCGGACAAAGTGGCACTGGGACAGGTTTTTCCCCGAGTTCTTCGCTTTTCCCCTGTCAGTTTCTTTCCACCAGTGCTCCATTACTAGGAAAAGGACAAAAATTAATCATCATCTTCGTCTTCATCACAGGGTTGCACAAGAAGCCTCATGGCTGCAGTGCGTCCGTAGCGTCTGCTGCGGGGCCCTTCGCCACTAAAAAAAACACTAAATTAGTTGAAATACAAATGTGAACAAATATAGTGAAGTTTACATAAAAATTAATGAATATGTTTTAAACATTTTTTTTTAGTAGAGCGATGGTTGCAGTGTTAAGTATACCACGTACCGTACCTCGGACCTGCTTTGTGTACAGTCATCCCCCGAAGTTACGTCGCAGGTGATTCCAAGAACGGCGACGTCAGTCGAGACAGATTTTCCCATAAACGTAATGTTAAAGTTGGGAGGGTGGTGCCAGACCATCTGTTTTGACCAACAAAGAGTTACATGTTTATACTTACGAAAAATGTATGAAAGAAATGAAATATGACAAATGACAATTTAAGCAGGAGGCGCTTCCTCTTGAACCGCAGGCCGGTGAGCTGGATCATCGCCTTCAGTGTCCAACACTCCAGGTGGCGATGCACGAGTCCCTGAGGATGACTTGAAGAAATCAAGCGCTGAAGTCTGGCGAGACAAACACATCCTCTTATCGTTCAGAATCTCCTCACAGCAAGCAAGCATCCTCACAGTTCCCTGTCCAGTTGCTGCAGCTCGCTGCCCGTTCCAATCACTGTCCTCAAACACCTTGATGCTAGCTTCAGTCAGTCCAACCCACTCAGTCAACTTCGACACCATCAAGGTGCTCTCCTTAGGCTAAGGCTCAACTCCCTCAGCTTCCTCAAGGGAGCTTTGCCTCCAAATTTCAACAAGATGGTCAGACGAGAAATCATGAACGTGGTCGTTCAGCAACCTTTGAACACCTTCAGCATCGTATGCACGAATTTGTGCGCTTGGCTTAACATATTGTGGCTGGGGACAAACGACGTAAGGGCGGGGGGAATGACTGTACTCACTAATCCGTCGGAGATTCGAACCGTGTTCCTGCCGTATATGTGTGCTGAGAATAGGGCGTTTACTGCTACAGTATGTTCTGATGATAGAGTAGGAAGTTTCAGATATGATAGTCGGACATTTTAGGACGATGCTTTCCTTTTAACTGTAGACAAGGTGACGTTATCACGTTGTACTCCTTCAGGGGCAGGTATGGTGGCGTACGACAGTCCCACGCTTTATAAATAATGCAGCAAACGACTCAGCTGAGAGATCTCTGTGAAGTTCTCTCGCCGTTGAAGATTTCTTTCCTTCGCCTGGATTTTTATGCCTCATGTTGTGCCGGTGGTCGTCGTTTTCCAGCATAGGCCCTAGGGCGTTCTGTCCTGTATGGCTCAAGCCCGTTGGTGCGTTTTTGGGTCTACATAAAAAGTGTGTGTTTTATTTATGCTTTAAGATGCTTTTTCCTCTTATTTTACACAAGCTGAGTGAAATTTGGTGGGGTGAATAAACATCATGTATAGTACAGGGTAGATAAAAAGGATCTTTTGTCTTTTTCCTGCCTACCTGCCTTAAATTTACTGTCATATTCTAAGAACATAAAGCCGTATTTGGTAGTAGGGGGACTGGATAACTCTTGTGTCTCAGTGCGTGTTTTGTAGTGTTGAAGCTCAAGGATGTTGTGCGCAAGTATGGCAGGGCCATCCTTCGTGTCTGGTGAATCATTCCTTGCGCCGCGAGATTGAGTGACTGGTTTAGCTGTAATTTCTAGCCTACTAGCAGGTCGTCGCCTTTAACCTTTTAAAGCCTAGCAGTAACTTTACGTACCACCAGGCTTAAATTTAATCAATTCTCCATGGTGCTCACATTGCGTTTATGTATTTTGTACTTATCTGGGAACAATCTGCAACTTTTACCTTACACGTCATCAAATGATCGGTTTTTTAAATTGAGGTGGAGAGTGTTTACTGCGCGGTACGCCCTGAGTCTTTATATTAGACAGAATGTGTTTCGTCTTTAACCCTTTAAAGACGAAGCGCATCTGTTTTATATAAGAACTCAGTGCGTACCGCGCTGTAAACACTCCACTTCGGTTATAAAAAACGGTCTCTTAATGTTTTATAAGGCAAAAGTTGCTCTTTGTTCTGAGATCGGTACAAAACACATAAACGCAATGTGGGCACCACGTAGAATTTTTTAATGTTAAACCTGGTCATTTGTAAAGTTACCGCTAGGCTTTAAAAGGTTAGAGGGTTAAATGTGCTACTACTATATGCACATCTTTATAATGAAGTTACAGCTGCAGCCACAGCAACTGAAGCTTGGGATGATTCTCCGTTGTTGCCAGATCTGTGAATCCAACAGATAAAGACAGCATGAAGCAGTGATGAAGAGAGCTTAAACAGCGTTGTACAAAATAACAGTAAATTTATATAGGCGTGATCAGGGGTTCACAGATTCTGGCTGCCCCGGCGTCTAAATTTTGTACGGTGGCGCCTAATATTTCCAGCACAATTACTGCAGTTTTTGACGCATGTGCCAAAATGTGTATCGGTTCACATGTACCCTAACATTAAACACCAGATAACAGTGAGGTCCATGAGTCACTTTAGAATTTTTGGGTGTTCAGTGTGGAACTTGATTCATGTCACCCTTCTGGCACCTGGAGTTTGAAGGTGGCTTCAAGATTTGTGGGAAATCTGTGGACTCCTGGGGGTTACCTTCCACTTGCATCAAGTGGTTATTCAGTTTCCTGTGACTGCGAACGGAAAAGAGCGTAATGAAATGAGGGCTGCGGAGTCGGTACACAAAAACTCCGACTCGTCGATTTTTAAAACTTCCAACTCCGACTCCTTCATAAAAGCTCAATATGCATTAATAACGGTAAACCTGTAAGACATTTCATCACCACCACGTGAATCATCACGCTACTTTTTAGACCTATAACCTATATTTAAGTATAAGTCTAATGGTTACTGTAGCTATCAGGACTCTGGATTTGGAGTATCTAGTTAAGATTTTAGACTGAGGTCGGAGTCGGAGCCGGTACATTTTTTTGCGACTCCGAATCCACCTAAAAATTCCTTTCGACTCCGACTCCACCTAAAATTCCTTCAGACTCCGACTCCACCTAAAATTCCTTCAGACTTCGACTCCACCTAAAAATTCCTTCCGACTCCGACTCCGCCTAAAAATTCCTTCCGACTCCGACTCCGCCTAAAGTTCCTTCAGACTCCGACTCCACCTAAAATTCCTTCAGACTTCGACTCCACCTAAAATTCCTTCAGACTTCGACTCCACCTAAAATTCCTTCCGACTCCGACTCCACCTAAGATTCCTTCAGACTTCGACTCCACCTAAAATTCCTTCCGACTCCGACTCCACCTAAAGTTCCTTCAGACTCCGACTCCACAGCCCTCAATGAAGCAGGAAGTGTGTGGGGATTACCGTAGCCATTTGCTGGGGAACAGCATGTGCATCACTGCCTGGGTCACATATCGGCGCATTTTACTCAAAGCTTCAACTGCTGTGACCGCGGCTGTAATATTTTTTGATGATTAATGTAACCCTGTCCTTGCCAGGGAATCGATTGAACTGGCAAGGTAATTTCTGCTAGTTTTGTCTTGGTGCGACCTGGTCAGCTGTTTGATTACATTCCGTATGTAGATAGTGTATGACACAGTTATGCGAAATATTTTGGCTACAAATGTCACTGTTGTACGTGTGACGTCTGTGCCTAGCCGGTGGCAAGTGTAACAGTAAGACGCGTAGCGTTGTCTGAAGTGCAGATGTAGAAGCAGTGATTATGAATGGTGAGTTCGGTTAGGAATAGAATGAGTCACAGCCAGTGGTGATTTTGTGCCAGTCCACGCAGAGCCACGGACCTCGTCCTTTCTTGAGCTCGTATTTGAAAGATTTCGATGAAAATGTTCGTAAATCAAATAGTGCGACCAACGAGGTACAAATCCATGGATCACAAATACATTTATTATTTAACCTCTGCTACACACAATAAATAAAAAATATAACTGTGATCCATGAATGTGTACCTTGTTGTTGCGTTATTCGATAAAATTGAAGTACACCGTAAAACGTATTAACAAAATGTCGATACCATTCGTAATTTATACAAAAATTACAATCAATGGAAACAAAAACATACTGAAATTTATGGCGGTGTTCTCTGCCACTCTGAGCGCAGAATAACGTGCAGCGGTTTGGGGAAAGCATTGTGCCTGGCCGAGATTTGATTCTGTTATACCTTGCATTGATATCAGTGAAATTTATAGAGCATTAAAGGTAAATGTCCGTGTACACGCCAAGCAGGTGTAGAGGCAGTAGTGGTATAATTTCATTCAGCCTTAACGTAGTAGGCATTAGGTGGTGGTGACTGGTCAGCATCACGCCCCGGCCGCATTTCACCTGTGAAGGAGCCTAAGTATCCATTGAACATAGGCTGGGTGGTCCCAAGAGCCGGTCTGGACATTTTGTAGAAGAGAAAAATATCTTGCTTGTACTGGGATTCAAACCCCGGACTCTACAGCCTGTATCCTAGTGGCTATCCCTGTTCCTTTGCCGAGAGCACTAGTTTTATTTAGTCTGTATTTTCAGCCTGCTTTCCCTTCCTTCCCGCATAGTATCCCTTTTGTACCTCTTCCTTCCTAACTCCGATCTGTCTCTCCTTAACCTTTTAAACCCTAGCGGTAACTTTACGTACCACCAGGTTTGACATTAAAAAATTCTACGTGGTGCCCACATTGCGTGTATGTGTTTTGTACGGATCTCAGAACAAACCGCAATTTTTGCCTTATAAAACATTAAGAGACTGGTTTTTATAACCGAAGTGGAGAGTGTTTACAGCGCGGTACGCTCTGAGTCCGTATATAAAACAGATACGCTTCGTCTTTAAAGGATTAAGCATATTAGTCAAACCGTGTATTTTTCAGTTTAGAAATTTGAGCCTCACTCACAACCTTGTAAGTCAAAACATGTTGCCTTGGAAACAACTTTCGGGTAGTAATTGATCGTACTGTTTCCTGTTATGAAATAAGTGGCTTGCCCGACCAAGAAATGCACATGGCAGCTTGAGGAATGTCGGACGTGTGGACAGATGACGTAAGCTCATACGCGTGGTCGGTATGTTCACGTGTAGACTCCTTGTCACCCATCAAGAGCGAAGGTGCCGTTGAAAACACGCTGGCGTCCACCAGGGAATCTGCACTGTTACATATCTCGAAAAGCCATCGGAATACCCTATGTGACGTTCCCAAATACGCATCAGTTGCGTTTGCCATGTAAGTGCATTACATAACCTCACTGCTCTGGGTGAAGTCTTCCAGTTTTCTTTTGAACTTACTTTTAAAGCCTAGCGGTAACTTTACGTACCACCAGGTTTAACATTAAAAAATTCTACGTGGTGCCCACATTGCGTTTATGTGTTTTGTACGGATCTCAGAACAAACAGCAACTTTTGCCTTATAAAACATTAAGAGACTGGTTTTTATAACCGAAGTGGAGAGTGTTTACAGCGCGGTACGCACTGAGTCCTTATATAAAACATACGATTCGTCATTAAAGGGTAATGCGTTATCAACTGGAACTGTCCAGTTTAGTTTGGTACCGGTAGAGTTTGAATATGGCGCTGTCTGGCACCAAGCCACGTGCTCCTGCATGCATTAGCGGTATATAGCCTACTCCTAATACCTCCACTAATGGTATTCCCGCTACCAATTAATTTACGAGTATAACCGGATTTCGTCTTTGATAGGACGTATATCAGTGGAATGGAACCCACCCATTTATACGATAAGGAAATTGAAGCCAATTAGGCTAGCTTATCGTAACGTTCGATTGTCTGTGTGGTCAATGCAGTTGGAACCAACTTCAGGCAACAAAGTCCCTGATAAGCTAATAGTCACTCAGCTAGTCAAGAATTTTCCCTCTCTTTATAGAAGCAGAATGTGTGTTACAGATACTCCCGCCAACTTGGGCAGTAGTTAACGCCCCTGGAAGTTCAGGTGCTAGTCGAATTTTACGCGAGTCAGAATTGAGTGTACAAATGAACATTTGTGCTTGTGTATGTACAAGGGAATCCATTTGAAATTCGAACTCCAATACAGTGGAACCTGGTCGGCTGCAGCATGGCTGTTATTGCCCAGCAGTATTCTTCCGCCACATTAATCTTTTCATTCCCGTTAGGAAAAATTCGGCGCGCGTTTCAAAAATGCTTTTTTTTTACGTTTTTAAAATTTTCGGAAGTCCGAAATTGCATAACCTGAAGTCGGGGAGTGCCTGTACGTTCCCCCGCTGACACCGTATAGTTTGATACCACGTTCTCTGAGGTAGGTGTCGACTCCATGTTTGGGTAGAAGCCTAAGGTAACAAAAGTTCACATTTTTACCAGACAGCACGATGCCATATCCCAGAAATATGTAATGTTGACCCACGTGACGTCATATCTCACGTGCGGCAGTGGGTGTTGCAACGCTGGGCAGCGATATGGAAGCGAACGCGTGCTTACTGTGTTATCCGTGGTTGTGTTCAGACGCTCTTCAACTCCATGACTGTCTGTGGAAGACTTCAGGCAAGTTTGGTGTAGACGTGCACACGTGTTGCCTGTTGTAACGTTGCTGTGCTTTGCATGTTGAATGGAGTGTTTGTTGAGGATGTGTTCCGCTCCCCACCCGCTCTGCTGTGTTATGTGAACGCATTCACACACCAATGATCGTTTCCCTTTATTGTGTAATGCGTGACGTCTTATGTTCGTATTGTATGTCCCGTGTATTGAAACATGGCTTGTGCGCGCGTGATATAACAGTGGGATACGAATTAACCCTTTAAAGCCTAGCGGTAACTTTACATACGACCAGGTTTAACATTAAAAAATTCTGCGTGGTGCCCACATTGCGTTTATGTGTTTTGTGTGGATCTCAGAACAAACAGCAACTTTTGCCTTATAAAGCATTAAGAGATTGGTTTTTATAGCCGAAGTGGAGAGTGTTTACAGCGCGGTACGCACTGAGTCCTTATATAAAACAGATACGCTTCGTCTTTAAAGGGTTAAAGAAGGCAGAGAAACACGAATGGTGTGCGTTGATACATATTAATTTGCCTGATGTGTGTAGTGTGGAAGACTGGTCTACTGCAGGCCAGAGAAGGCCACAACGCGACTCGCACAAGTCACTGGGGCAGCTCGCGCTAGTGGGCTGTAGAAAATAATACAGTATTCGGGGCCGTGTAGACGCGCAAAAAGCTGACCATGAACTGAATTAGAAAGATTTTGTAAGGAAAGGAGACTTAATGGGTAGCTGAAACTAACCTATTGTAGGTGAGACCTGCGTTCTTCTGGGATATTACGCAGCGTTGAGTAGCAGTTCCGTACCGACGTTTCGGGAGAACCTATCGGTCTAGTCTTCTTGACCCTTGAAGATGGGACCAAATAGGTCGTCCCGAAACGTCGGTACGGAAGTACCACCCAACGCTGCATAATATCACAGAAGTGCCGCAAGCCTGAAATCACCTAACCTATTGTAGTTGACCGTAAGAAACCATAAAATAAGGTAGAAAAATATTCTATTTTATTAACGTATGGCTCTTGCCTAAGTTGTCTCCTGAAGTGCGGCGCTCAAGGCGCCTGTAGCTGGCCCGCCTGGTAAAGGTTAAATCCATTGCTTTACTTCAGGTTTAAGAAATAGTCTTCAGAGTAAACCTTTGTTTTACTTCATTAACCTTTTAAAGCCTAGCGGTAACTTTACGTACTACCAGGTTTAACATTAAAAAATTCTACGTGGTGCCCACATTGCGTTTATGTGTTTTGTACGGATCTCAGAACAAACAGCAACTTTTGCCTTATAAAACATTAAGAGACTGGTTTTTATAACCGAAGTGGAGAGTGTTTACAGCGCGGTACGCACTGATGTCTTATATAAAACAAATACGCTTCATCTTTAAAGGGTTAACAATTGGTGATTGACTTATATGGTGATGTTTACGTAACATTTGAAAATAAGTGAACCGTGGACTGTTAATGATGCGAAATAAAAGTTTGCCATTGACACAGGCCGTCTGAAGGTTTAGAAGCGAGTTTTTTTGAATATTGCTGTCACTAGGATATGACGTGTGTAATTTTGTGTGTAGGTATTGTCGTCTGGGAGGAATTTTCTGCTTCCATCTCCAGGGCCCCATCCTTTCATCGCATGGAGGGAGGGGGGAGTCCAAATTTCTGAAGCTCGAGGCGACATACTCCCCCCACCCCCCACCCCGGTCGATGCTCCTATGTCGATCTGACAAACTATGCGTCGCTACGTGGCAGGCGTGTAGGCTGTCTTCCAGCACACCTCCATGACAACTTCAGATGTCAGGGAATTTCCTTTGTATTTATTTTCCTCCTAATTGGTTTTGTTTTTATTCTCTGATTTTTGCCTGTTTGTTTCATTATGTATCTTTCCTCATATTTTTCTTCCTTCTTTATCTCTTTTTCGCCTTCCAATTAGCTACTTACGCCCACTGCCTTCTAAATTCATCATTGATCATTCTGTCACAGTTTATTCGGCGCTGCGTTCGGCGCTATATAATCTCAACTGTTAACACAGCTCTGTAAAATAGAAGCACAAAACTAAATCACTATTTTTAAGTTAGCTCAGCGTGTCATTTGTCGACGATTCATCAACTGCTGCGGATGTTCTTAGATCATGATCCCATTGAAATTGGGATACAAACTAATTTAACCCTTCTCTATGCAGAGTGTCCACTTTATTGTGCCCCCGATCACGGCAGTTTTATCTGATAGATATCTAGACCACTTCTATGAAATCAGGTGAAGCTGAAATCGCTATGTAAATCTGTGGCGGGTTCAGGCTTCCTGTGTGGTACAGCTGCCTTAACAGTTGGCGTGCAAGAACACGATAAAATGGACACACTATAGCTTCCACATAGCGCCTGTAGGTTTGTAATCTTAATAGTATTCATATACATTATTACAGGGAGGCCTCTGTGAGGTAGGAGGTCTGGCAGGGACCGAACAGGGTCGTCACAGCGTCCTGTACTGGTAGAATATGTAATTAGATTTCTTTGAATGGTTAATATAAGGGTAGGTCTATGGATATTTTTTTAGAGGTGGGGTAACTGAGATTATAGATGTCGGTGTTTGGAAAGGAAACCGATGTTCTTTGCTTTGTAAAGGAATACAAGTACTGGAGAATACACAGCTGAGTTTGTAGCAAGGCTTGCTGTCCGTCTGTTTTACTTTATTGGTTGGACAACTTAATGACAGTGCCAGCCTCAGAGTAGTTTTTCCAAGACTCTTATTGCTCTGCCTATAACTGTCAGCCCTCCGGGCTTATAATTCTGTGTTTTCGGGTTCATATTTCTGCCATTTTGTACACGTCATTTGATCTTTTCCGTAGGCTATGCGACAGTCTCACAACTCTATAGTTACTGCTTGTACCACCAGGTTTAACATTAAAAAATGCTACATTATGCCGACTCAGTGTATTTGTGTATTTTGTATGGGTCTCGGAACAAACAGCGATTATTTCCCTATGCAGCATTAACTGATTGGTTTTTGTAAGCAAAACCGATTGTGTTTACTGCGCGGTAGTAACAAATTTTTAAAAATAATTCAGATTAGTTTCATCTTAAAAGGCTTTGATACGTGGTTTTTGTAACCAAGGCCGACTGTGTTTACTGCGCGGTAGGAATTAATTTTTAAAAATAATTCAGGTTAGCTTCATCTTAAAAGGCTTTAATACATGGTTTTTATAACCAAGACTGACTGTGTTTACTGCGCAGTAGGAATTAATTTTTAAAAATAATTCAGGTTAGTTTCATCTTAAAAGGCTTTAATACATGGTTTACTCTCACGTGTTTCAATATATTCCGCTTCAGGCGAGTTCACAAAGCAACTGTGAAACAACTATTGACCTTGTCATGTCTGTCCGCCTGTCCACATGGACGAGCGCTGTTCGCACCAGAGATATTTTCGTGAAATTTTATAATTTGGATTTTTATTAAATAATTTGTCTATGCAATTCGATTGTTGTTGAAATAGTACAAAAACAGCAGACACTTTACATGAAGACCTACGTATATTTGTATCCCCCTGTAATTGGTATTTTTATTTGGGTTAATGTGTTCTATCTGAGGTGCGAGCTGAAGATCTTAACTTAACAGTCGGGGATGATCGAGGGTACGTCTCACCGTTTCTGGGATGTTGATTGTGATTGATAGTAAATATTTCGCTGAGTTAGGGAGGAAACTTACAGCACGCGTTGTGTAAAATATGAAAGGAAACATTTCGGACACTTGCGTCCCAAGCGTTGTTCCTGCAGATAGTCACGGTTTTAACATCTGGTGACAACAAGCAGCTGCTCGCGGCAGAGGCGTTAAGCTGTGATCAAATTTCCTAACTTCGTTTCCGCAAAGGGTCTTGGTAGCAATGTTCCCTCTAAGCTGCGCGGGTGCGCAGGTGCCCAGTAACTGAAATGGTTCCCGCGCACCCTGAATTGTTGCCGCACACCTGGAATTTTTCGATTTTCGTTATAAATATTCTTATTATACATATTACAAAACATATGTAAAGTGCCGGGGAGTCGTCAGGTCGTGTAAAAAGTTTATGCTCAGAGCAGTAGCAAGTCCGCGCAGCTGTAAAAAAAAATTTAGAGGGAACGTTGCTTGGTAATGCTAATCTCTGCTGTTTTGTAGGATGTTATAGTCTAATACTCTAATCATGTCTCACTGGCTTAACCCATGCGATATTACGCATGCGTAGAATTTAAAATATTACGTACTCGTCGGCAGTTTTTTTTTTCTATGACATTGTCTGAAATCCGTGTGCGCGTGTATAAATGTACAAACGTCATGTAGCACGTGAACTTCCCATATTTTATAGGCATCTGTATTCTTGTTCTTTTTCTGTCGAACTGTGTGCACATGTGGGCGTCAATGCCACTAGCTCATGTTTTCTTGTAAAGTGTCTTATTTATATCCTTCTTTTTCTGTTACAGGTAAGTGAGGATTATACCAGTCTTTGACACGTGCAAGGTGTGGACGAAGAGGTTGGAGGCCAGTAAGAAACAAAAACTTACAGAGCAAAGTAAGACTTAGGTTTCACGGTGACTAAATGCGATAAAATCATCTCGGGCGACGAACCGCGTCTGTTGAAGGCGGTAGTCGACGTGTCATGGGTCTTATCGGTGTGTGTCACATCTGCGATTGATGTCACTGGTACTGGCTGCCTACATTGCGACCGACTGCGGCTTCCGAATCGTCTTGCCTCGAAATCGAGCCTCGTTTCTTGACCATTTTTATGTACAGTGAGCTACCTTGCTTTGGTCCCAATTTAGTGCCTTCTCTCGAGCTTCCAATTGCGTACCGTCTGTTGAACAACTTGTGTTTCTCCCGTTTTTAGGCACGTTCGCGAAACTGCGAAAAGCGACTGTTAGCTTCATGTCTGTCTGTCTGTCTGTCTGTCTGTCTGTCTGTCTGTCTGTGCGTCCGCGTGGAACAACTCGGCTCCCCCCCCCACCTGACGGATTTTCATGAAATTTGATACGTGGGCATTTTTCGAACATCTGTCGAGGAAATTCGAGTTTCATCAATGTATGACGAGAATAATGGGTAATTTACATGAAGATGTATGTACATGTATGATAATACCTCGCTGAATTCCTCTTAGGGCGAGAAATGTTACAGACAAAAGTTGTAGAGAAAATCAAAACACATATTTTGTGTTCAGTAAATTTTTTTCCGAAGATTGTGCTGTTTATGAGATGATGATGGAAAAATATGGTAGAGCCAGACAGGCCACAGATGACAGTATAGCACGGCGGATGCGCTTTGCGTGAAGAGTAACGAAGGCTACAGACGTGCGTTCAGAATATTTAATACTTAATGCTTTTTCACTGCAACAATGGTTAGGCGAAGGCGCATCAATGTTACGTTATACGCACACTGCTTGTCTTATATTAACCTTTTAAAGCCTAGCGGTAACTTTACATACGACCAGGTTTAACATTAAAAAATTCTACGTGGTGCCCACCTTGCGTTTATGTGTTTTGTACGGATCTCAGAACAAACAGCAACTTTTGCCTTATAAAACATTAAGAGATTGGTTTTTATAACCGAAGTGGAGAGTGCTTACAGCGCGGTACGCACTGAGTCCTTATATAAAACAGATACGCTTCGTCTTTAAACGGTTAAACTCGCACGTTAGGTTAGGATGCTGGGACATTGGCTGTTGCATGTTGTGACTGTCAGAGGGTGATAAAAAGAGTCGTGGAAGTTAGATAATCATTCGGTTTGAATCACTGAGTATGCTGTAAGGCTGTTCATTCCGTGCGTTGTTCTATTCAGTGTAGCCAGTTTATTGTACCAACGAAACGCACACTGCTGTTCACTTATGAATGTTACATGTATCGCTCCGACATGTTTCGGTGTCAACGACACCATCTGCAGGGAGCAAGTGATGCCAAGTTTAAAACCAATTGTCAGTGAACAGACCACGTTTTTCTATGGTTCCACATTGCGGTAGGCTGCGTTGGTGATGTCACTATCGGACAAAATATACAACTTATAATATTTTAAAATAAGTATACTTAAAACACTAAAACGTATTAAAATGTTTCTTACAAGCTGAGTATGTTTTTAATAGATTATAATTATGTCGTAGTTAGTGGAGACGCGTAGTGCTGAGGAGGATATTTGGGCCTAAGGGGGGCGAGGCGACAGGGGAGTGGAGAAGACTACATAACGAGGAACTTAATGACCTGTACTCATCACCAAATATTATTCGGGTAATCAAATCGAGAAGAATGAGATGGGCGGGGCATGTAGCACGTATGGGGGAAAAGAGAGGTGCATACAGGATTTTGGTGGGGAGACCTGAGGGAAGGCGACCAGCTAGGAGACTCAGGCGTAGATGGGAGGATAATATTAAAATGGATCTGAAAGAAGTGGGATGGGGGCATGGACTGGATTGAGCTGGCTCAGGATAGGGACAGGTGGCAGGCTCTTGTGAATGGGGTGATGAAACTCCGGGTTCCATAAAATGCGGGGAATTTCTTGACTAGCTGAGAAATTGCTGGCTTCTCAAGAAGGCCTGTGCTCCATGGAGTTAGTTAGTTAGTTAGTTAGTTAGTTAGTTAGTTAGTTAGTTAGTTAGTTAGTTAGTTAGTTAGTTAGTTAGTCAGTCAGTCAGTCAGTCAGTCAGTCAGTCAGTGGAGACCCGTAGTGTTGTGACACTATGTTGATCTCAGTCCAAAGCGGATCGGCTCCGTGTAGCGGAGTGTCGTGTATCGCAGCCAGAAGCCTGGCTGCATTTAATTGATTCAGCAAATTGACTGTATTGCTTAGTATGCATTTTTATCATATAGGCGGGAGAAGAAGTTTAAAGTAGGAAATGGATGGGGTAGATTTCTCCATTTTTATAATTACCTCACCGGTACAGCATCGTCCCCGGAAGAGCTAGGTCTTGTCCTTGAACCAATGGAAGCAGGGATCCGTTCCTGACTCGATTTACGGTCTGAGAATTCAGGCTTAAAGACCGGAAGTCTAATAGCATCGATAGAGCCCTCTGGGTTGCACCACAGTTAGGTTAGCAAGAGCAGATGAATGCTTGTCTAGCATGCTTGAAGCAATAGGGAGAGCTCCGTGCTGGCTCGGATATTCCTGTCATTTTTGTAATCTTTGCCTTCCGTGTGAAAAATAAAGTCTCGTTGTATAAAGCAAACACGATTGAGGAAATCAAAGAAGGCGGTGAAAGAAGGGATGGGGGAAGGGAGGATTTTATGAAAAATTCATGAAACTTGATTGACTTTGTAGTGAATAATTAATAACGTAGTTTACAGCTTGTGCTTTTAAAGTATTAAGTGCTTGAACAGTTACGTGTTTTTAATATCCAATCTGAATTTAAACGTACGTTTAGCGTCTTATATTTTCTTCCGTAAGCTTAATTCTTAACGTTTCAGCATGAAGTTAATGGAGCAGATTCATTCTTGGAGATTTGTATAGAAAAAGACTTAGTTTTTAATGAAGGCTTTACACACAAAAAAGCAATCTATAACAGTTTCATCAGTTCTTAAATTAATATTTTAAAATTATTAATTTATTTTTATGTCTCATAGCGTAAAACAGGCCGATAAATAAAAATTTGGCTGCAACAAACAGACGTTTAAATGCAATTAACAACTGTAAATGAATCATGTAAACGTCAGAACTCACGCTAAAGGCACACGTGTAATAATAACGTACTTTACTCGTTCTGTATTTTTATACAAGGCCTGACGAGTCCTCGTCTGGGACGAAACATGTAGCTTATGGTTAACAGAATGTTGTGATAGAATATTTGTAGTTGTGTTTGATGGCAGTCCTGTTAGTCAAAGGATTGTAATTGTTATATTAAGGGCTTGTGCAAACGGGTTGCATTTAAGTTTAAAGGGCTATCGCCCATTCTGCACTGCATTATACAGTGTGTGAAGGAAGAAGATAGTTATAGTGGAAAGGCGAGAGGCGGCGAACAATGAGTATGGGCCTAACAGAAAGAAAATTAATGACGAGAAGAGGAGGAAAACAAGTATAGTGATTGTGGAAGAAAATGGAGGACAAGACGAAGAAGAAAAAATATAGACATTGGCATAACAGAAGGAAAGTATAAAACGAGAAGAAAAAATTGTAAAATGTAAAAGAAAAGGAATAAAGTATCGGCGAGAAAGAAAAAATATGACACAGGAGGAAGAAATGAAAGGAGAAATTACATGTGTGAGTACGAGAAGAAGAGGATAATGAAAGGGAGGAAGACGCTGAAGAATTGTGAGTGGGGGGAAGAAGATGAAACTGGAAAGGGAAGGAGGAGAGACGGAGACAAGGCGTAGAGGAGTGACAACCAGTACACACACGCGCGCACGCATAGACAAATACACTCTCTGTCACACACACACACACACACGCGCGCGCGCTTACACGCACGCACGCACACGCACGGACCTCTCCGACTGCTAGTGTTGTGACAGGGCCCAGCAGTATCCACCACATGCCGCAATGATTGATGCTCTCCCGTCCCTCGTCTAGACTGTTTATTTCGTCATTCGCTCGTACGAGGTCTGTATTAGGTAGGATTTGCAGAATGTTCTTACACCGCTTGCTCGGACCCCGATACAATCAGTAGTATAGAAACTGGACTGACACGGTTTGGCTTGTTTTTAGCCGCTGGAAACTTCTGTTCACACTAATGTATTTCGTCTATAAACAAGGTCGGAAAAATGCACGCCGTAACACGCATAAGGGGGCGTTTATCCTGCAGGCTTTGTCTGAGGTGCTGACAGGTTCGATAAATAAACTATGTATACATGAAAAATGTCGTTCTCTGAATGGGTGTACAAATAGTCGTGTAAAAATTGTAGTCGTCTGGCGTCTGACAAGAGTGTGATTTGGTATATTGCTACCTCCATTAGGAGGCATTAGGTTTTTCCGAAACGTCGACACGCCTTCAGTGCGCTACACTGACACATCCGAGAAGAATGTGTAAGCTTTGCGTTCACCGCCGTGAGGACCCCCAAATCTGCCCTGGCAGCACATGTGTCCTGTTTGTTGCGATGACTTCCTTATTGCCATTACAAGGTGACCTTGTCAGGTACGCTAAGAAGGAAGTTCACTGCGTGATAAGCAAGTGCCCTTTCAAGCCGTGCCATGGCTCAGGCGGTAAGCCGCCGGCCTTCCACCGCGGAGGCCCGGGTTCGATCCCGAGTCAGCCCATGTGGGATTTGTGGTGGACAAAGTGGCACTGGGACAGGTTTTTTTTATCCGAGTACTTCGGTTTTCTCCTGTCAGTTTCATTCCACCGGTGCTCCATTAGTAGGAAAAGGACAAAAAACAATCATCATCATCGTCATCACAGGGTTGCAGAAGAAGCCTCAAGGCTGCGGTATCCTTCACCACTAAAAAAAAGTGCCCTTTTAAGGTTCGTGGTTCTTAGTGGTGGCAGTCCGTACAAATTAATTCCTTTCCGTAAATAACCTTTATTCCTAACATCGCGTATTGATAGTATATAAAGCATGTTAAAGTAACCCGTCTGTCGCAACTAAATTTTTTGTTGTTTTCGGAATTCAGTATGTATTACGACATGTTTCGGCCAACAATGTCGTAATAAGTGCTGAATTCTTAAATCAGGTAATACGTGAAGATGGTCCGGTTGGTCGAAACATGCTGTGATAAATACTAAATTATGAAAAGAATAGAAATTTAGTTGTGATTGGCGGGTTACTTGAACACGATCTATTCTTCCCTTATTTTTGGTGTCTCCCAACAACACCATTTCTTCATCCTTTCACTATTTAACTGCTTTGGTTAAAGTACAGATGTGCTGAATGAGATGGGAAAGTTAAATTGAACAGTGTGTAGGCAAGGGTAAGATCGCAGTAAGCGCCGCGTTGTGTCGAGCCACCAGCAGAGTATTGGCCTGGAGAGGAGGGGTTAACGATGAAAATCCAGAAATATGTCCAAAGTAAGATCAACGACACGACAATGTAAAGAATGTGGAGCAAAATGAGAAAGCATAATTGCGAAGTGCTTTGTAATTAAACGGGCAGTGTGGGGTAACAGCGAGGAAACGGGCCGGTGTGGGTAACAGCGAGGAAACGGCCGGTGTGGGTAACAGCGAGGAAACGGGCCAGTGTGGGTAACAGCGAGGAAACGGGCCAGTGTGGGTAACAGCGAGGAAACGGCCGTTGTGGGCAACAGCGAGCAAACGGCCGGTGTAATTAACAGCAAGCAAACGGCCGGTGTAATTAACAGCGAGCAAACGGCCGGTGTGGGTAACAGCGAGGAAACGGGCCAGTGTGGGTAACAGCTAGGAAACGGGCCAGTGTGGGTAACAGCGAGGAAACGGCCGTTGTGGGCAACAGCGAGCAAACGGCCGGTGTAATTAACAGCAAGCAAACGGCCGGTGTAATTAACAGCGAGCAAACGGCCGGTGTGGGTAACAGCGAGGAAACGGGCCAGTGTGGGTAACAGCGAGGAAACGGGCCAGTGTGGGTAACAGCGAGGAAACGGCCGTTGTGGGCAACAGCGAGCAAACGGCCGGTGTAATTAACAGCAAGCAAACGGCCGGTGTAATTAACAGCGAGCAAACGGCCGGTGTGGGTAACAGCGAGGAAACGGGCCAGTGTGGGTAACAGCTAGGAAACGGGCCAGTGTGGGTAACAGCGAGGAAACGGGCCAGTGTGGGTAACAGCGAGGAAACGGCCGGTGTGGGTAACAGCGAGGAAACGGGCCAGTGTGGGTAACAGCGAGGAAACGGGCCAGTGTGGGTAACAGCGAGGAAACGGCCGTTGTGGGCAACAGCGAGCAAACGGCCGGTGTAATTAACAGCAAGCAAACGGCCGGTGTAATTAACAGCGAGCAAACGGCCGGTGTGGGTAACAGCGAGGAAACGGGCCAGTGTGGGTAACAGCTAGGAAACGGGCCAGTGTGGGGTAACAGCGAGCAAACGGCCGGTGTGGGTAACAGCGAGCAAACGGCCGGTGTGGGTAACAGCGAGGAAACGGGCCAGTGTGGGTAACAGCGAGGAAACGGGCCAGGGTGGGTAACAGCGAGCAAACGGCCAGTGTGGGTAACAGCGAGTAAACGGCCGGTGTGGGTAACAGCGAGGAAACGGCCGGTGTGGGTAACAGCGAGTAAACGGCCGGTGTGGGTAACAGCGAGGAAACGGGCCAGTGTGGGTAGCAGCGAGGAAACGGGCCAGTGTCGGTAACAGCGAGGAAACGGCTGGTGTGGGTAACAGCGAGGAAACGGCCGGTGTGGGTAACAGCGAGGAAACGGGCCAGTGTGGGTAACAGCGAGCAAACGGCCGGTGTGGGTAACAGCGAGGAAACGGCCGGTGTAAGTAACAGCGAGCAAACGGCCAGTGTGGGGTAACAGCTAGGAAACGGCCAGTGTGGGGTAACAGCGAGCAAACGACCAGCGCGGGTAACAGCGAGCGTTTATCATGACGGGTCCCAGTGAGTCTGTTCATGTTTCGGTGCTGTTTGTAGTGCTCCTCCCGGCCGGTCGCAAGGTTACCGAGCCTTGTGTGGCGGAAGTGAGAGTGGCCGGTCGGTCGGTCGGAATCACGACAGACGCCAGGCAGCGTAACCTTGGGACCTGTGCCGCCTTCTGATGCCGCAAAGCGCCTTGTTTTTGTTTTGTGTGTGGGGTTTGTCTTTGTAGTCGACTTCAGTACGTCTCCATTGTGTTTGGCAGAACCCGGGTTCGAATTTCAGTCCTGAGACGTTTCCTTAACTAGAGGGGTTTTCTTTATTTCACGCCGGTGATCCCAGATAATGCTTCGGCAATGACTTAGCGTAGTCGGTGTATGGACTTGTTAGGGCTGGACGGTAGGGGGATCGAATCCCGGTGGGGGCGAGATTTTCCGCACCCGTCCAAACCGGTCTTGGGGCACACCCGGCTCTCTATATAATGGACACGTTGTCATTCGTGGGGGGAAAAGCGGCCTCGGCGTGGCGTTAACCACCCACCCCCACCGAAGACCGAGATTAAAGAAAGAGTAGAGCTATACGTCTACACCCCCTCTTTGCCTTCGTGGTAGGTACAGGGTGAGCTTTAACTTTTACCACAACCTTGATCTTTGCAGCCCAAGGGGTGCGTCCTTAACCTTTTAAAGCCTAGCGGTAACTTTACATACGACCAGGTTTAACATTAAAAAATTCTACGTGGTGCCCACATTGCGTTTATGTGTTTTGTACGGATCTCAGAACAAACAGCAACTTTTGCCTTATAAAGCATTAAGAGAGGGGTTTTTATAACCGAAGTGGAGAGTGTTTACAGCGCGGTACGCACTGAGTCCTTATATAAAACAGATACGCTTCGTCTTTAAAGGGTTAAAAGCCTGCTTCGATGTTCATATGTTTAGAAACTTCTCTGTCCTTCATTGTTCTCGCCGTCGTCGTCGTCGTCGTCGTCGTCATCGTCGTCATCGTCGTCGTCGTCCTCGTCGTCTGTAAATAATCTCAACAGCTGAATGTACAGAGTGCACAAACAACAGTTTGCATCACCACTGTGCCATAAATTAATCGGCGAAGCTGACAAAGCATGCAGGTTATCTAAAAAGCGACTGACGCAAATACGCATATTTCTTAAACAAATGAGCGTCGTTAGTGATACCAGGTATTCTGCGTCACAAATTGTGTTCCGGTTTACGACATCGTGTCGTTGCAATGGATTTTAGAGACTCTGCGGACAGCCTTTTTGGTTTTCCCAGCCTTCAAAGAGTCTACCGTGTAGCATGCTGGCAGTAACAAGTATGTTCTATTTTGCTGTCACGTGAAGTGACTGTTCCAAGTCACCAAAATGACGATGAACACGTGATCACGAGAGGCTGCTTCGTGATTCTGTTTGTGGCTAACAGCGGGATTATTTTAAAAAACCTTACATCCAAAAAATAATACAGTGGAACTCGGTTATAACGTCATGAAAGGGACTGAACATTTTGTGTCGTTATAAACGAGTGTCGTTATAACCGAGGAGTATAATGTTATGGTTAACAGAGAGGAATTAATTTGTACCACAGAATATCTGACGCTATAGGCGAGGTATCGTATAAAGCGATGTCGTTATAACAGGGTTCGACTGCATTTCCATACCGATACACTGTTACATATTCAACAACATTTCAAACAGACCTTCTAAACGTAACGCAAGTAGTGACGTTTATTAGCATAATTCGCAACTTTCACATATTTCGACACTTATCGGTCATCCTTAATATTTCTGCACCCACAGTTACGAGGTACGCCATAAAAGAGCAGAATTTTATGGCGTACCTTGTAATTGTGTGGGTAGAAACATGGTGATTGTTGAAATATGTCTGTGACCCGTAAGTGGCGAAACGTGTGCAGCTCTTAACTAACTAACTAACTAACTAACTAACTAACTAACTAACTAACTAACTAACCAAGTGACTGACTGACTAACTAACTAACTAACTAACTAACTAACTAACTAACTCCATGGAACAGAGGCCTTCTTGAAAAGCTAACGGTTTCTTAGCTAGTCAAGAAATTCCCAGCATTTTATGGAACCTGGAGGTTCATTACCGCATTCACAAAAGTCCGCCACCTGTCCCTATCCTGAGCCAGCTCAATCCAGTCCATGCCCCCCCATCCCACTTCTTGAAGATCCATTTTAACATTATCCTCCCATCTACGCCTGTATCTCCCAAGTGGTCGCCTTCCCTCAGATCTCCCCACCAAAATCCTGTATGCACCTGTCTTTTTCCCCATACGTGCTCCATGCCCCCC
>BLKM01000389.1:75856-180831 GCA_013340265.1 Coptotermes formosanus | reverse complement strand
CCCCCCCCCCCCAATCTCATTGTTTTCGATTTGATTACCCGAATAATATTTGGTGATGAGTGCAGCTCTTAAATGGCGTTAACCCTTTAAAGACGAAGCGTATCTGTTTTATTTAAGGACTCAGTGCGTACCGCGCTGTAAACACTCTCCACTTCGGTTATAAAAACCAGTCTCTTAATGTTTTATAAGGCAAAAGTTGCTGTTTGTTCTGAGATCCGTACAAAACACATAAACGCAATATGGGCACCACGTAGAATTTTTTAATGTTAAACCTGGTCGTACGTAAAGTTACCGCTAGGCTTTAAAGGTTAAGTAGAGCAGAGCGGTACGCTGCTGTATGTAGGCGGGCTGTCAATGTGGCTGAGTAGGCCGCCACGAAAGCGACTGTGGTGACAATGACTGTCGCAGCTGCTGCTTATGTTGTGCGGTTGTGTCTTGTGTACTAAGAACGGCGCCTGCGCATTACATCATACAGTATTAGAACAGAATACTGGGATGTGACACCGTACATTGTGGTAGAATTCAGTCCCAAATGTAGAGGAAGTAGGTTCCTCGGAGACGTCTGTAAGTTCCTATCAAACTACACGGATTCACAGTCACCGCTCTGAGGACTGAAAAAGCTGCATCACACTGCACGACCTGACATTCAAAAAGACCACAGCATGAACGTTTTTTCCCAATTTACGGCAGGAAGGTATAATATAAGTTATATGGTGGAATGGAGGCATAGGTGCATTCATTTTTAACGTCGGCAGTGGATTCAGGTGAGTGGTCGGATTCACTACACCGCCGCTTTACCTTCGGGGAAAGAGTACCCGGTACTCATTGGACAGGAGACTGGGTGGGTTTCAGAGCCGGTCCGTACGCTTGCCCTCTGAGAACCTTCAGTCCAGCATTGCGCTAATCTGCGGTAACTCCCCAGTGGACCAGGAGAGCGTATCATGTTGGAAACATGAGACCTCATACAGAAGTGTGATTATTTTTCGCCTAACTTTGTTCGGGGAAGTGAAAGTTGGCCCCTCTCAAAGAAGGATGAAAATCTTCTCCAAATCTTCGAAAGAAGAATTTTAAGAAGGATCTATGGCCCAATTAATGAGGGCGGTATCTGGAGAATACGGTACAATAACGGGCTTTATAAAGCTGTACAGTGAACCGGACAGTCAGAACGATCAAAATAGGAAGGCTGAGGTGGCTGGGACACCTCTTCAGAATGCAAGAGCTGGACCCTTGCAGACAGTTAACATTACGCAAACCAGAGGGCACTCGACGTGGCGGTAAACCCAGGCCAAGGTGGCTGGAGTCAGTTGAAACAGACCTAAGGAAGACAGGCGTAAAGAATTGGAGGCGTAAGGCGCAGGACCGAGAGCAGTGGAGAACAATTTGAAAGGGGCTAAGGTCCGCCAAGGGCTGTAATGCCAGAAGGAGAAGAAAAAGAAGAAGGAGGAGGAGGAGGAGGAGGAGAAGGAGGAGGAGAAGGGGGAGGGGGAGGAGAAGAAGGAGGGGGAGGGGGAGGAGAAGGAGGAGAAGAAGAAGGAGGAGAAGAAGAAGAAGGATAAGAAGGAGGTGGAGGAGGAGAAGGAGGATGAGAAGAAGGAGGAGTAGAAGAAGAAGGATAAGAAGAAGAAGAAGGAGGAGGAGGAGGAGGAGGAGAAGAAGAAGAAGAAGAAGAAGGAGGAGGAGAAGAAGAAGGAGGTGGAGGAGGAGAAGGAGGATGAGAAGAAGGAGGAGTAGAAGAAGAAGAAGGATAAGAAGAAGAAGGAGGAAGAGGAGGAGGAGGAGGAGGAGAAGGAGGAGGAGAAGAAGAAGAAGAAGGATAAGGAGGAGGAGGAGGAGAAGGAGGATGAGAAGGAGGAGGAGAAGAAGAAGAAGAAGGATAAGAAGAAGAAGGAGGAAGAGGAGGAGAAGGAGGAGGAGGAGGAGAAGGAGGAGGAGGAGGAGAAGAAGAAGAAGAAGAAGAAGAAGAAGAAGAAGAAGAAGAAGAAGGAGAAGAAGAAGAACTTTGTTCCGCGGTGATTGTGCCTTATGGAGGCTTCCGGCAGCAGATGTAGCTCTGTAAAACACAGGTTTCATGACGAATTTCTGCGCAAGAGTTATGAGACAGGCTACGACACATAAATTCTTCCCTTAGATGTTGATAATACGCGTCATTATTGAGAAAATAAACGCCTGTTGACAACTTAACGTGTTTTATCAAAGGACATGTATAATTTGAAAGGTTAACTGTACTTCCCGAAAGCTGCCTCGGCGTGAAGGAATGCGGTATCGTAATAGGAAGAAAACACCCAACCTGAATTCATAATAAATCGTTATCGAAACGTCGTTGACAACAAGTGAAGTGGAAAGAACATTGAGATTTGTTTGAAGAATCTTTGAAATGACGAAATGGAAACAACGTTCCAACGAAGATGCAATTCTGGCTGTTGATAGCTTGTTGACAGCCTAGTGTGCAGTGCCGTTGGATGTTCACGAATTCATTGTTATGCCGACACAGTTTATCCATTAGTCCCTTATCGTTTTTAGCGTAAGCGTTCGCAAAATTTTGATAAGGGACCATTAGCTTCGTCACGTCCGTCTGTCCGCATGGAACAATTTCGCTCCTCCAGGACAGATTTTCATGAAATTTGGTATGCGGTTATTTTTAGAGAATCTCTGAAGGAAATTCAAGTTGCATTAATATATGACAAGAATAACGGGTACTTTACATGAATACTTACGTACATTTGTGATACCTCACTGAATTCTTTTGAGAATGAGAAATGTTTTAGACAAAAGTTGTAGAGAAAATCAAAACACACATTTTATGTTCAGTAACTTTTTTCCGAATATTGTGCCGTTTATGAGATAATGTGGAAGAATATGGTAGAGCCAGACCGACTACAGATGACGGCATAATACGGCGCATGCGCTTTGCATGCTGGATAAGTAATGTTACAGACACACTCAGAATATGTAATACTTATTGCTTTCCCACTGCAACAATGGTTACACGAGCGTTCCTCTGGGCCTTTGTTACGTTGTGCGTACATTGCCTCTCTTGATAGAATTAGTAGAATTGTCGGTTGGTAAATAGTTTCGGTGTTTCGGCTGTGCTTGCTGTCTCCATCATAAACACCGCATGGACCCTGATGATCGAGACAGAAAAGTAAAGTAAAGAAAGCTGTTCTTTTCCACGTCATGAAGGTATGGGGGGAGAGGAGGTATAGCTACAGCCGTTCTTAGTCTCAGTTTCAGATAGAGGTGTGTGCCAAACTTCACGTCCCGGCCGCTTTGCTATCGGTACCCACTGAACAGGAGACTTGAATGGATCGCCAGAGTCGGTGTGGACACTTTGAATTGCCTTATAATTTGAAGATTTTAATGTAAAGAAATTTTTTATTGCCGCGAAGATTAAATCATAAGTAACAATGTAAATGCGTCTCTGCCTTCCAGGATATATCGATTGTTCCATTGAAGATGGCCGAAACATGTAGCGACAAATTTTTGCTTCTGTTTTATTGTGTTTCATATTGTGTACTGTGTTGGACTTTTGTAATAAATAATTCAGAAGTACACGGTAAAAAATGAACTTGTATAAAAGTAAATAGTCCTTAATTTGTTTATGGTTGGACGACGCTGCCAGTAGTTCAGAGTGTATAGCCTCATTAATTTGTATAGGCGAAACTGATAATTTATAATGTTCGTAACCTGTGTATAGCGATGCATTTAAAGAAGATGGCGTTTATAAGTTTTTCTTAGAACGGCTTTCGTTGACGTTTGGTTTGAAATATGAGAGTAACATCCAACACTGTAAGGTGTTATTATAGTAGATACGGTGAACTGGCGATAAAAAGAATAGGAAGTGTCGTTGAATAGAATTCGGTGTACAAGGAGCTATTGTATCGACCTTCTGGCGGTATGAAGTTCATTATTAATAGAAATCTTACACTGATTGGCTCCAGCCAGTACATTTCACTGGAATTTCCTGGATGATTAACAGTCAACAACCAATCAAGGTTTGTCGATGTAGAAATTCCACATCATCCTAGTTAATCTGTAATTTACTGCAATTCTATGTCTGTGCGATCGATCCCAGTGGCCGCGTGGTTGAAGGCGTAGGTCTGCGGCCGAGCGTTTGCTGGGATCGTGGGTTCGAATCCCACCGGGGGCATGGATGTTTCTCTCTTGTGCAGTGTTTGTCTTTGTGACGGGCCAATCCCTCGTCCAGAGGAGTCCTACCGATTGTGGTGTGTGTTTGAGTGTGATCAAGTGAAAATAAACAACCTCGACACCTACTGTGAGTAAGTAGAAGAGGTGAGGACAATGAAAAGAAACGAAACTATGTTTGTGCTCTGATTTAGTCCAATACATGTAGTAGACATGCCTGTGTCATTGATTACTTTTTCATGTCTTTTATTTACATTTTCCTCGAAGTTCTGGGATAAAGTGCTACAGCTGTTAAACGAAAGTTCGTCATAATTGGTCTGTAAGGGACAAGTGCTTGTGAGAATTAACCCTTTAAAGACGAAGCGTATCTGTTTTATATAGGGACTCAGTGCGTACCGCGCTGTAAACACTCTACACTTTGGTTATAAAAACCAATCTCTTAATGTTTTATAAGGCAAAAGTTGCTGTTTGTTCTGAGATCCGTACAAAACACGTAAACGCAATGTGGGCACCACGTAGAATTTTTTAATGTTAAACCTGGTTGTATGTAAAGTTACCGCTAGGCTTTAAAAGGTTAATAATGTCTGTGCTTGAAACTTAACAGAGGTTATGTTGCGTTATTGTCTGGAATAAGAAAGTCTGCCCTGAGAGAAATGTTACGTGAACTTTGGAGGGGGGGCCGGGGGCGAGGGACTGTACTGGCTCAGTAAAATGTCCTCTGTCCGTACGGCGAACCTTACCGAACCATTTAGCTCAAGGGGGGATACAAGTTCTGTTCGGAATGTGCCCGGGTCGAATTCCGGCCGGGACACCGGTCACCCTGACTGATGATTTTTTGGGGGGATTTCGCAGTCCCTGAGGACATATGCCAGCCTTTTACTAGGTTCGTTCCTTATTTTTTCCAATTCATTATCCGTTTATCCTACTAGTCGATTAGACTAAGGGCTGGATGGGCCGGAGATTGAATCCCAGTGCGAGGTTTTCTCATCTCAAAACACGTCCAGGCCGGCTGTGGGGCCCACCCACTTCCACTTCAATGTGTACCGGGGTTGTTTCCCGGAGTAAAGCGGTCTGAACGTGCCGTTGACCAGTGACCTCCATCAAGTGCCGAGGATGAGACTGGAGCTGTACCTTTACGCCCGCTATACGCCGTTATGGCATGCACGGGACAACTTTACCTTCTGCCTTTATTATCCTATCGTCCGACGCTGTAGCATCCGAGCTGTTGACAGCGTATTTAAACAAACCATAAATAAATAAATAAGTAAATAATGAATTAGCAGTATTTACCCGTCGGGTTCTGCTACCACAGAGAGAGAGAGAGAGAAAAAGAGAGAAACTGGACGATACTTAACCGTTTAAAGACGAAAAGTATCTGTTTTATATAAGGACTCAGTGCGTACCGCGCTGTAAACACTCCACTTCGGTTATAAAAACCACTCTTTTAATGTTTTATAAGGCAAAAGTTGCTGTTTGTTCTGAGATCCGTACAAAACACATAAACGCAATGTGGGCACCACGTAGAATTTTTTTAATATTAACCCTTTAAAGACAAAGCGTATCTGTTTTATATAAGGACTCAGTGCGTACCGCGCTGTAAACACTCTCCGCCTCGGTTATAAAAACCAGTCTCTTAATGTTTTATAAGGCAAAAGTTGCTGTTTGTTCTGAGATCCGTACAAAACACATAAACGCAATGTGGGCACCACGTAGAATTTTTTAATGTTAAACCTGGTCGTACGTAAAGTTACCGCTAGGCTTTAAAAGGCTAATAGCCAGAAAGTTCTTGATTAGTGTCAGTGTGTTACTGCTAATGCAGTTAAATATGTATTGATGGGTTTGCTCGACTTGAGGAAACAGCGACCTAAGCCATTAGGCGAGATGTGCGGTTCTTGACAGCTTTGCTTATAGCAGCGGTCCCGGTTCTCTGTCCCTATTCCCGTGCCATTTTTCCGTGCGCGTCTCTCACTTGTCTACCCTGAAGATGGAAGCAACGGTTTACTTCGAAATGTGGGTGCACATCAACGAAGCTACGCAGCATAAACATTACAGAAGGTCGTAGTCTAAAAAACTGTAACTGTACAGAATTTTGGTGTCGAAACGTCTTGCAACTTAGGAAGTCGCCAAAGAGGTGGTAAAGGGGTGCTAAAAAGATACTGTGATTAACAGAGTGGGACTGGAATTAACCCTTTAAAGACTGGAGTTAAATAGAATTATATTTGAAGATACAGTCTGTACCGCGCAGTAAACACTCCATTTCTGCTGTAAAAGCCAGTCTGTTAACACTGTATAGGGAAATACTGAGTGTTTATTCTGAGATCCGTACAAAACACAGAAATACACGGTGTGAGTAGAACGTAGAATGTTTGTATGTTAAAATATGTTTGTGCGTGAAGTGCACTGTATTGAGCTTTAAAGGATTTTTGGAATCTGACATGAATCTACATTTTACATCAACCTCAGTTCGTACCTCACAGAGAACATAGTATATTTCTATTCGAAACACCAGACAGCGTGTGCTGTGTAGCAAAACAGTGGTGGTTTGACGTGAGCATCATACGGAACACATGAATACACAGTGTGGGTAAGATACAGAGTTAATGTTAGATGTGGCGGTATGTACAGTAATTGCTTGCCTTACGGGGTTGTTGTGGCTGCAAGGCGTTGTCAAGTCTTCTGGCCAAAAACTAGTGGGTGTTGTTTTGTAAAGCGAAAGTATCGCGACCATGTGTAAGATGACCTTCAATATCACGCATGTAGGTGGAGTTTTGAAGTTGTTATTCCGAATGTGAGCTGTAATTTATCAACCTGGGAAACAGAAGTGAAGGTAGAATGTAGAAAATTGGATAATGATGAGTTGAAGTAATTTATAGTCATGTTTTGGTATTATTATAATGGTTAACTCAGGAGGATGAGATGGGAGGGACATGTAGTACGCATATGAGCTGTTTTGAGTCGGTGAACCGAACTGAAGAAGCCACGTTATATGTAATAGTAATATAAGAATGGTTGTTGGATATGTAGTGTACGAGGGGGATTGGATGGAAGTGGCCTAGGATGTGGTCCCAGTGGTTGGTTTTTGTGAACACAGAAATGAACTATCAGGCTGCATAAAATACTGAAATTTATGTACTGGCCGATTATCTGCTATCGTTACAAGGTATGTCATGCAACATGGAGCTTGTTAGTTTGCTGATTTGTCCTATTAAATTCTTGCCTTCGGCAGTGTTTCGTGTACGTCTCGAATCTGAAAACTAGAAACTAGTTATCGTGTGCGCCTGTCTTTATGATCGCCCGTTGTATTTATTGTTGGTTTGTAGACGTTTATTGAATAAACAGTGTGCCCCGTAATTTTGACGTAGAAGTGTCTTGTTTTACGTGGGCTTACTTCTAATAATTTAAAATGAAACCGCAAATAACGAATTTCTCAAAGAAGGCAACAAAAATTTTTTTGCTGTTATTTGCATTTGTGTTATGATTTAATTTCCTATTAATTTACGCAGTTATGTTTTTTTTTAATTTTTGAACGTGTATCTCGAAGGTGTATCAAAGGATACTCGGGTGTCGAGGTGTTTGTATCTTCTTTTACGCGTAAGAACTGTCCGGTTGTATTTTGTGATATATATTACCGGTTCGTAGGATTAACTATAACAAATCTCTGTAAAACGGGGTGGGTCGTTAAACCTTCGTATAGAACCCCTGCTAAGGGTCATTACTGTGCCCAGTTGGCGACCTAAGTGGGATTAACCCCCCCCCCCCCCATGTAATTTATAATGTTCATGTTCAGTGCGTCGTACTACTTGGCTGGACGAACACTGAACAAGGTTCGAAGCCCATGATCCGTACCCCAGGTCGGTTTGTCTTTGCAGAGCGTTGCGAATTGATCTAAGTTTGCGGTGTATTATTTGTTTTATTGTACAGGGTGTTGCGAAAGTCACTTGGCACTACTTTCTGTTGTTAAACATCGGACACCAGATGACATTTTGTGCCACCCTGTATATATTGTTCGGAAAGTAGTTTTTGATTAAAAGTGCCCGATGACTTAGTCGGTACAGTAACTTTATGCGCAATGAATTATGGTTCTTCCGGGCAGTGAGTATTTTGTCGGCGCCCCCTTAGGGAGAAAGGTTGGCTGCTTCCCCCCCCCCCCCCCACTGCGGGGCTGGCCCGTGTGTGATTTGTGTGACCTCTAGGTATGTTAATTTGTATTCCCTTAACCTTTTAAAGCCTAGCGGTAACTTTACATACGACCAGGTTTAACATTAAAAAATTCTACGTGTTGCCCACATTGCGTTTGTGTGTTTTGTACGGATCTCAGAACAAACAGCAACTTTTGCCTTATAAAACATTAAGAGATTGGTTTTTATAACCGAAGTGGAGAGTGTTTACAGCGCGGTAGGCACTGAGTCCTTATATAAAACAGATACGCTTCGTCTTTAAAGGGTTAACTGACGAACTGCACAATTCTCTTAACTACCTATGGACATCACGTGTCCTCGCAAAAAAAAAAAAAAAAGTGTTTTCCGAATGTCACAACAATAATTATTCCGCAGTGATTTATTGTAGTCGCCAATGTAACTGCAGACTTTCAGTGTTTTGTTATTTGTGTAGTACATCGTCCAATGTTGCAACACCCCTAATGGCTTCCTCATTGTCGAGGCTTCGCGATCACAATGTTCTGTATGAATTCTCTAAACAATTTAAAATGATCCATAGCCGTGTATTGAGCAATTAGATATGGCAGCAAAACCAATAAATGCACATAAGTGTATGAGCGTGTATTATACACACCGTATACCTCCTACATGTTTCGGCCACTCATATGGCCATCTTCAGAGAGGTGCTTTTACAAAGGCTGGATACATCGAGATGTTACAAAAGTTTGTGAACCAGTGCACAGATGTAAAGTACTGTTTTAATAGCACATTTTATAATAACTTACGGAAGTTTAAAATTCACGTAAAA
Organism: Coptotermes formosanus; assembly: GCA_013340265.1. NCBI lineage: Eukaryota > Metazoa > Arthropoda > Insecta > Blattodea > Rhinotermitidae > Coptotermes > Coptotermes formosanus. The sequence continues at coordinate 171,723 of BLKM01000389.1, read as the reverse complement.
ATTTTGTGATTAATTGTAGTGTGTAACGAGTGATAGGTGTGTATGTAGTATGTCAACGTCCAAGCAAAGGAGTGTGCATCCTGCTGGTTCGGCAGACCCCTCTGTTTTCCGATGATACGCTGCTAAGCTGGAGGTGAAGGCAGCAGGTTTCTCCGAAACGTTGGTATCTATGTACCAAACTACACGACGGCACATAACCACGAGACAGCAATCTCTGTAACCACCGCTTTAAGAACTTGAAATCTAAGAGAACAACTTTGTTTTTTCAGCCGTTCACTGATAAAACATTGCCTCATTCTTTAACCTTTGAACGTTTGCCGTGTTAATGTTATTCACAGCACGCAGACCTGTACATATATATATTATATATACAAACATACGTATGTTTGATTATAAGATACAACATATTATGTCCTACGTACTGTGTTCCCTCCATTGTGTATGTTGATTCCATTAGTTGGCCAACGAATGCGTCTCCTTTTATTGTTTGACTAGCGAATGCCGGGGATGCTGATGTTCGATTTATTCTTTACACAGTTAATCACAGAGCGTACGTATGCACTTATTCCTCCCAGTGATAATAACCAATTTAGAACGAAATAACCATGAAAACTGCAGTGCAGCAGGGCCTTATATATGTGGGTCTCCGTCGCATTTCGTATTTTGTTTTTTAATAGTTCAACTGATCACGTAAAATAATTTACTTGGGATACATTGTATCCTATATAAATGATAATGAAGTTAAGAAACAAGAGAATTGAAACAGTTCAAATAAAAGGAGTGTGGTTTATAGATGCAACTGGTTACAACAGTACTACGTACGTTAGGAATTAACAATACTCTCCGACCTGCAAAAGAAACACGGGTCGACGAAGGAAAAGATGGGAAGACCAATACACAGGAAGGCAGAAGAAACGTGGAATGACTTACCGTGCTGCTACTGCTGGTGGTGGTGGTAGTAGTGGTAGTAGTAGTAGTAGTAGTAATAGTAGTAGTAGTAGTAGCAGCAGCAGCAGCAGCAGCAGCAGTAGCAGTACAACAACGTATGTCTGTTATATTGAACTGCAGCGCGATTTGTAATTTCGTATAGTAGAGCTATCTGTTAAACTGACACGTATATACGACAGTGTCCATTGTAACGTTTTGGTCACTGAAATACAACGATTGGGCAGCCTGGTGCTGTGTGGTGCGTCTCGGGACTGACGGGCTCAGTGTGTAGGTTTGCATTTTTACAGGGTGGCAGAGAATCAGTATCTCAAACATGGTGTTTATATAACCAAAACGAAACGGTGGGCTGTGTTAAGTGTGGGCTCTGTTTCTGAAAACACGCAACGTTGGCAAGTACCTGTTGTTTGTGGTGGAAAAGCAGATCTGTATTAGGCGCGGAAAAGAAATATGTATGTTATGGCCAGAAAAGAAAAATGTGTGTTATGGGCGGAAAGGAAGACCCATGTTGTGGCCCATAAGGACCCACTGGTGATGACTGTTCTAGGCTTGAACTGTTAACAGTAATAACCCCTACACTTTACGCACAGGGTGTATGTGTGGGTGTCATGTGATTGTTCAACAAACAACTATTTACTTAACCTTTTTAAAGCCTAGCCTTAATTTTACATACTACCAGGCTTATCTTTAGTCAATTCTCCATGGTGCTCACATTGCGTTTCTTTGTTTTTACTTATCTGGGAACAATCTGCAACTTTTACCTGACACGTCTTCAAATGATTGGTTTTTTAAACTGAGGTAGAGACTGTTTACTGCGCGGTACGCCCTTATTCTTTGTATTTAGACAGAATGCGTTTCGTCCTTAAAGGGTTAACGTTAATGGCAGGTCTTTGTAACAGATACAAAATATGTTTTCTGTGAGGTAGAAACTACAATCCTTCTTGGGGAAGTTACTAGTTGTGAGCGTTTTATACAACCAGAGGGTTCACTGCCGTGTTCACAAGAGCCCCCAGTTTGTCCCTGTCCTGAGCCACATATATTCATTCCACCCCTTCGCATCGTATTTTTTGTTAGGTACGAACTGAACTTGGAAATATTTAGATTTATTTCTGGGTTTATGTTGCACGTAATTCTTCAGTTTTTGGCCGGTGAAAATTTTGAAGCGTAAGGCCAGGAGCGAGTCTGTTGTACAGCGACAGCTGTATCGTATTGGCGGAAGAAACAAAACAAATACCCTGCCTTTGCCACCGCACGCACAGAGTAAGCCCGCCAGCCAGCTCCCGTGCGTCCTATACAGGCCAGAAAGTAATAAATGATCCGTAATACTGTCTGATATTCATGAGTTGTCTGTTCTGATGTCGAACTTTGGTGTATTGGAAACAAAACACCTGAGAGGTAACGCGCTCCCTAGTTACCGTGTTTTTTTTTTGGTACTCAAAATCTTTGAGTCTTTGCTTGTTATGTATCTTATTTGTGTCCTTAATTATAGACTTGGGTTTCTATGGAAGCCAGAGTCACGCGCGGCTCTGTTTGTCGTGTATTGCAGATCTGTTTCTCTTCTCGTGCAGAGACGGCAGGGTAGTTCCTTGAAAGGGACCGTGTATGACAGGTAAATAATTATAGTTCGTTCTGAGAATATTTTCTCATGAAAACGCAAGCAACAATTTATAGAACGCATAGAAAAGGACAAGGTAGTTTATGTCTAATTAGAATATCGAACGAAATCCTGTGTTGATATTAACTTGAATACTGAATAAATTAATGGAAAAAATCTAATTTTTTTCGTGGTTCGACAGCTGTAGTGAGCCCAGGCTTCCTGTGTGAGGTTCCACGATGACACTCAGACACACCACACTCGGTAGGACTCTGGACGAGCGATCGGCACGTCGCAGAGACCTCTACATGACAAAACACAACACTGACAAGAGACAGACAGACATCCATGCTTCCGGCGGTATTCGAACCCGCAATTCCCAGCAAGCGAGCGGCCGTAAACCCACGCCTTAGGCCTCTAGACTTACTCTAATTTGGGCAGTAGATGGAAGTGAGCGGTTAGCGTAACTTCTCGGCCATTTTGTGCCCCCAGGGAAGAACGTCTGGTACCTGTTGGATAGGCGGCCTGATGAATCCCAGGACCAGTCTGGCTGCTGTGACGCAGAGAATAATGCACCCCCCTGCGCCCCCACGGGGAGTAAGACCCAGAGGTCGTCCACCGACTGAACTGCCCACATGAGACACATTATTAATTCTGAAGTGGAAAACGTGACATAACCTAAACCGTGAAAGATGGAGACAACGATAAAAGCACAAGTATGATAGGAGTCGTTGTGAAACTGTTGGTCGGTCCACAGCGAAAAGTTTACTGCCAAGTTAGCTGACAAAACGCCCAAGGTAATGAAGTGTGTAGTTTTTATAGCTGCCTCAGAGACATAAGATATCTCTGACTGGTTAATTAAATATATCCGGACCTGTGGTTAAAATCTCATTAAATGTGCGTTGTGACGGAGTTGTAACCTGTGGTTAGTCCTTCACTGACGAGTGCCATGTGGAGTGTTTCCAGGACGGCAAAGCCACACAGTGTTACCGTCTTTCTGTCTCTTCTGTTTTTTATTGCTGTTTGTTTTATAGCTGTATTTTGGTGTATATTACTACGCAGTTACATTCTTCTGTTACATTCCGCCCCGAATTCATTTTAAAATCTTATAAACAGTAAGATTTAAATGTATTCTTTGCATGATTTCAAGAATGAAATGTTTAACCAGGAGGTACATGAAATATTACGTACGGTAATTGTATTTGTAAATTTGTGTCAAAAATTTTATAAACACCGTGAAGATGGTCTGTCAAGACCGAAACGGGTAAACGTAGCTTATTGTTACATATTGAATGTATAATTGTGTTTAACCCTTTAAAGACGAAGCTTATCTGTTTTATATAAGGACTCAGTGCGTACCGCGCTGTAAACACTCTCCACTTCGGTTATAAAAACCAGTCTCTTAATATTTTATCAGGCAAAAGTTGCTGTTTGTTCTGAGATCCGTACAAAACACATAAACGCAGTGTGGGCACCACGTAGATTTCTTTAATGTTAATGCTGATTGAAATTCTGTCTTAATGAAACTCAGGAAGTTGTTGCAGTTGTTACAAGTTTATGTTTTTGTCTTATATGGATAGGTTTGGTGTTTATTTTTAATTTAAAATATAAGCAGTGTCTGTGTATTGCGATGTAGATGGTATGATTTGGCTTGTGACCAAGACATGATTTTCGGTGTTTTAGTTGGACCTATCTGCGATAGCCGTTACTGACCGCTGAGGTGTATAACGCAATTAATTCTCATGTTTTGTGTGGTGTGACCTGTTACTGTGTACGCAGCAGTGTTGCGGAGTTAGGCCTTATTACGTGTGTAGAACAAATATGTAGACTGACCCGAGTAAAATAAGTCTACAAAACAAACATTTAAAGCACTAAATTTTGACTGAAGTTTTGGGTCCCTAAGGTTTTAGACGTTGCAGATTTTGAAACAACCTGCAGCGTGCCACCCCTGTATTTAGTCACCAAACACATTTCAGAGGTTGTTACAGAAATGCGTCGGTGTCCTCAGACGACATTTCGCACAGTCCCCATGTTGTTGTTTCCCATTTTCTTCACAATACAGTTACTGTCGTATTATTTTGAAAGCGTTCATGTCGCACGACTCTTTGTACGTTCAGTGGCATTATCGCCACCATATTGCAAGTTCCCTGTGCAGTGATAATCACATAGCAGTTTACTCAAAAGCTTGTACAACGTTTCAGCATCTCGTGTTTTACTGGTCTGTTATCAGTTCTAAGAATAGATTAGATGCATCGAGCTTGTGATAGCTTGTGACCTTTACTTATGCGAGGGTATTTTAAACCTTTGAAGACGAAAATTAACGTGAACTATATTTAAATATTCAGTTAGTACCGCGCAGTAAACACTCCCTACCTCGGTTATACTTGTAAAATCCAATCAGTTAATGCTGTGTAGGGAAAAAGTTGCTGTTTGTTCTGAGATACGTACAAAACACATAAATGCGTTGTGTGAGCAGAATGTAGAATTTTTGAATGTTAACCTTTTGAAAGTGTAGCGGTAACTTTACGTACCACCAGGTTCAACACTCAGTAATTCTCCATAGCGCTCAAATCGCGTTTATGTGTTTTGTACATATCTCGGAACAAGCTGCAACCTTTACCATAAACATCCGCAACTCATTCGTTTTTTATAACCGAGATTGAAAGTGTTTACTGCGCGGTACGCACAGAGTCTTTATATAAAGCAGATTACGTTTCGTCTTTAAAGGGTTAATCCTTGTGGTGTATAAAGTAACCTCAATGCTCTAACGTGTTAAAATACCGAAACACGTAGTGAATCTGTAATGTGAAGAATATTTACGAAATATATTGTTGTATATGACTGAAACGTGTGGTAATAACCTATAAGGAATTTTTAAACCGCCTGAGTGAGGCACCGCCCCAAATGGAACACCGCACCAGTGAGTGAGACGTCTCGTTTTAGATGCAGGTCACGCGCGGTTCGTGTCATCGCTCATAACGCGAAGGCCCTGTGGACATGATATTCTGAACGCCAATCATCTTAAATTAATTGAGACCAAGAACGAGGAGAAAATGCTTGATTTTTTTATTCACGCATTCTCTTCAGTTACAACGAAGCCGTCAACTTTGTAAATTTTCTACAGCGTTCTTTCTTTCTTCCGTCCCTTTTTTAATTTCGGCTAGCGCTAATTGGATTTTCCATTGACAGAGGCCTCCCACCGAGTTGCCACTTTTGATGAACCGTCATCTCGTTGGGGCGTGTCGCTATCTTCAAATCCAACAAGAATTTCGTGCATCCTTGTTTTCTTCTTTGTATTTAGATTTGAGGTTCTCTCAGCAGTGAATATGAAGCTCACTGCCTGATGTAGCAGAGCTGTGGGCCCAACCCGGCGTCCTGTCCAGGGTTAACCTGAAACTCGCGCGTCTCTCTAGCTGACGCGGACGTTCTATCGACATTGTTTCTGAGATGGGGCGTTGTGTAGGTGTCTGATGTGTTGCCGACGTTTCGGATGTCCTTACTCTGTTTATCCTTATGATGAAATAGGATGCACACTAGTACTGGACCGTAACTTTTAAGTATTTTTCTAATTACGGTACTACGAGCTAGGAATCCAACACATAATGTTCAGTCCATCAGAATGCACTCTGTTGTGCGTTTTGATGGACCAAATGTGGTGTATTTAATTATGGACAACTCGCGGTATAAATAGTGTAAAATTTATTAGTGCCAAACAGGCAAAAGAGATCTATCAATAAAGTGCATTTTGTTGGACTCTGTTGTGTATTTGATTATCGACAGTGCACGGTATGACCAGTGTAAAAACAAAAGGCTAGGAACTTCGAATCCCGGCAGGGACAAAAAATTTTTCTGTTTATTGTGTATTTGATTATCGACAGTGCACGGTATGACCAGTGTAAAAAAAGAGCTAGGAACTCTTCGAATCCCGGCAGGGACAAAAAATTTTTCTGTTTATTGTGTATTTGATTATGGACAGTGCACGGTATGACCAGTGTAAAAAAATAAAGAGCTAGGAACTGTTCGAATCCCGGCAGGGACAAAAAATTTTTCTCTTCTGCACAACGTCCACGCAGGTTCTAGGGCCCACCCGGTCTCTTGTACAGTGGATACTGCGAGGCCTTTCCTCAGAGAAAAGCGGTCTCAGTGTGAAGATGACCACTCATCTTCATCTAGGGCTGAGGTTAAGAATGAGTGAACTTGTCTCTGCTCCCTCACGCTTCTTCATGACGTGTATATGGGCGGCTTTGCCTTTTCTTTTACCCTACTGGTAACCGTAGAATTTTAATTGTTAAAAATCCTGTCGGATGTGGAGTTCCCACGGCAATTCTGCTGATCCATGGAGGGTGGAAATGCCTAGAACACTGTGTTGAGTACTAACAGCGTTTTGGATCTACATACTCTGTCCTTTGTGGGGTACTGCGGCAAGAGGACCGGTGCTAACATTATACACCACCGTGAATGGTTGAACTCCTCTGCTTTAAGAGTTGTCTAGAGCAACGGTTCACAAATTTTCACCCAAAATAAAATGAAAAAGAAAAGGCTACTCGAAATTCTGGCCATCAAATGTGCGACAAGAAGCAAAAACCATACTGACGACCCACAAATATTGGGCGCCACACTGCAAAATTCAGTAGCTCAGTGTTTGTGTACAGCTGGTGTAGACATTGTCTTGACAGTATTGCCAGTCGTGTCTATTTGAATATATTAAAATTCTGGTCATCACCAGAAGAACGGGAAAAACATAGGCTACGAATGTATTGAAAAGTTGAGTGTAACATACGTCTTATTTTTATTTATTCGTCTTGTTTTCTTTCTTCTTGAAAATGTTAGTTACACGGACATGACTAGAATCAAGCGGTTTGCTAGTTATTGTGGACAAAGCAATGCTTGAGTGTGCTGCCAGTGAGTGCCGCTGTGTTCGACTGAAGGTTGACAGGGCGAGAGACAGAGAAGTGGACGGAATGCTAGTCGTGGACTTAGTAAGACTATGGGAGAGAAAGCTGGCATTTCCGTTCCTTGGACATGAACTCAAGGGACTATACAGGATGTTTCGCAGTTCTTAAAAGACACGTTGAAATTTGGCTTTTACAGGCTTACGAAAATGACGAGGAAATTTTCTTGTTGTTAGTCTGGTTGGAAGAGTATTATTCTAAACGTCGTGGTCACATCATGGTCGGGAGATGCCAGCCTGGAATGTAGACTCTGAAACCGTTTATACATGTTGAGGGATTTCGTAGTTTTTCTCAGTTACTTCTGACATGTTGGTAGAGTAGACCGGGCTGCGCAAAATTTTGCAAAAATCTAGGATCTAATTCAAAATTTTAGGCGCTAGAAGGGTTACATGAACAAAGTTCCATACTGAGGAGGGCCCACAAATATTAAGCGACGCGGTGCAAAATTTAGTCGCCCGGGTAACCTGACGCCCGGGATTTGTGCGCCTCTGTAGTAGACGTGTTTCAGAATACACGACGATCGCTTCCTGTCAGTCCTGTTCGATGACTGTAGAAGTAAATCCCATTTATACCAAGGAATACACAGATTTTCTCTTACTGAAAACGAGTTCAATCTTGTTGACGTTATCCTTTTTCACGCGATGGTCTTATTCGTGTATTCTTCAGTAATCCAGCTACCGGAATAAAAAAGTACGACTCGGAAAATTGCTCTTGTGTAGAACGAGCCGTAAAGATGGGGACAGCAGGTAGGCTACTTCGGAAACGCAACTTCATCTGTATCAGAACACATGGCGTCACATTCAAGAAAACACGGATATTCATAGTTAATACTGTGAGAACCATCAAATATCACGCGTTCGTCTAGAAGTTACAGCACTGTGTCACACGCGTTAAACGTTTTTCACATTTCGGAATGGCCGATCCCAGTGGCCGCGCGGTCTAAGACGTAGGTCTGCGGCCGAGCGCTTGCTGGGATCGTGGGTTCGAATCCCACCGGGGTCATAGATGTTTGTCTTGTACAGTGTTTGTGTTGTCAAGTAGAGGTCTGTGCGATGGGCCGAGCTCGTCCAGAGGAGTCCTGCCGACTATGGTGTGTGTCTGAGTGTGATCAAGTGAAAATAAACAACCTCGACACCTACTGTGAGTAGGTAGAAGGGGGAAGGATTGCGAAACGACAAGAAACATTTCGGAATGTCAGGCTAGGTGAGCCCCCGGAGCCGGGCTGGACATTTTGGAGAAGAGAAACACTCCTTAGCAGGGTCAATAGATTTCTGTCGATTCCAAACGTCCAGACTTACTTCGGGGCCCACCCAGCTTCTTATTGAATGTCTACCAAGGTTCTCAGCGGGGCTAAAGCGGCTGGGGCGTAAGTTCGACCACTCATCTCCATCTAGCGCCGAGGTTGAGAATGAGTGGGGCTGTACCTCTACTCCCCCTGTACGCCTTCATGGCATGGGCAGATATAACTTTATACGTTTCCCATAATTAATCTGTGTTATGGTGTCGGAGGTGAGGGCACTGTGACTAACCGCCTGAGTCATTGCGTGGGCGTTTTTTATTTTAGAGCGGATGTTACGTGTTTAGTGCATGCAGTAGATGGGTTCATCTACGCTGATAACGGAGGCAGCAAGTACCTCTGAAACGTCGTTATACGTGTGTACCAGACTGCATGGAATAATGCTGCAAAATCGGCACTATTCATGAACGCCTTTGTCGGGACACCAGAGTGTTCCGTTTTCCCGTACCGCTGCTTTGTAGTTCCCTCCTACTTTATTGTGCAACCGTTTCTCGTCTTTTCTTCTTCATGTATATAAAGAAAAAAGAAACTGGGAATTCGGATTCTTAGCAAATTGTTTGCAATTCAAATTGTTTTCTCTCCAAACTTGTTCCAAGGTCAAAGTCCGTCATCATGAAGGGTTTTCGTCGTACATTCTCCTTTCTTCCTTATTTGTATTCACCCCATGGGGATTATTCTTTTTATTCTTTTAACCCTCACTTCGCGTGGTTTCTTCATTCTTCCTCTTATTTCTTACAATTACCATTGAAATTAAAATTACATATTATTATTATTATTATTATTATTATTATTATTATTATGCATTTGTTTGCATGTGAGATCTTTAAATATGAGGAGGTTTGTTGCAAAGAACATCAAGTGAAAGGGTGGGGTATGGAATTTGTATTGTGTGCAGCAGATGTGCTGCCTTGGGTATTTAAATTGCTATTGTGCTTGCGTGTAAACCACCTGTAACATAAGGGACATAGCTTATTAGTCTAAATTTTGCGTCTGCAGTATACAGGAGATGTAGGAACTTACAAATCCTACTTCATAGAAAATATGTGAAAATGTTCACATACATAAACATCGCATTATGAAGGCGTGTGATTGGCGTGGAGATATACAGGCTGTACATGTTTCGTCGGGTTTTCTTGCAAGAAATTTGTGGTCTGTGGGAAACTCTATAAGGTTCTTCAGCTTCACGCTGCGGCCGCTTTATCTGAGAGGGACGTTGTTATATTACGACATATTTATATTTATTGAGCACAATCGTTGTTTTGTTGGGACTGCTTGCCGATTAACCCCGGGTTGTGACGTTAGTAGCCCTTCTGCTTTAAATACATGAGCTATTTACAATTTTTAACTTTGTTAAGCCACTTATGCTTAAATTTGTCTAAACATCTACCTACATCTGTGACAAGTACTTTATTAGTACGTGTTAATATTTTTTGTATAAGCTGCCTGCTCTTTCGTATTTAGCTACTTTTTATTTAGAAATTCCTTTCTAGATTCTCTAGTTTCTGAAAACCTCAACATTGTATGTTTGACATCCCTTTTGTGTGTACATAGTGGACGTCTTCAGCTCTCCACTTTCCTTCCGACTCCTCTGAATTTCCACACTCCTGCTTAACAACCACGCTGTCCCATTTGTTTCTTTTCTACTGCAGAATTCTATAACCCCAACTCAGTGAAGGGAAAGAGCATTCTGTACCCATTGGATGGCAGATTGGGGGACAAAGCTGGTCATGGTGAGGTGGCGAATAGAAAATAACGGCTACTCCCCGGAATCTGGCACTGGCCATCGATTTCTTCCACAGCCAGACACTTTACTGAGTTGGCCAGTGTCTCCAACCTTTGATACGACATCGTTAAAAATCTTTACTTTTATGTTCGCTGTAATGCTGTGTAGTTGATAGGGAAATGTAACATTAATCACGTAGTTTATTCGCATTCTCAGAATAGTTTGTCTGTATTCATTAATTGTTTTGTGATTAAAACTTGTGTCTGTGTTGAAACTGTTTTTTAGGGAAGGTAGGACTCTGATGGGACAGTAATTTGTTTATGAACACATTTGTAACTGTGCTTTTCGCATTTGTGTTTGGAAGTTGTATTGAAAATAACGAGAGCTGAACTGATGAAGGCCGCATGTTATTCCTAGGCATTCGGAAAGCGATTGCAACTAACTACACTTAGCCGTATCATGTCCGCTTGGAACAACGCGACTTTCATTGGACGGTTTTTGTTGAAATTTCGTATTTGGGATTTCTACTAAAATTTGTTGACACTTTCCTGTTTTTGGGTTAATATCGGACAAAAATAACCACACTTCACTTGTAGATCCACGTGCATGTATGATATCTCATTATGATCGGTTGAAATAGACTGTACTCTGAAAGGTTCCAGCTGAGGCCGAAGAGAAGTTGGAGGGCATACACATAACTGTCAAATGTGTTCGGTTGTAAATCTCGCTGTTTACGAGGTAAGTACAAACAATGTGATGTCTTGCATTTTACAAGATATCGATTATCATCGATTGTAAATTCGTTGCCAAAATACGTTGAAAACGTAGAGTTTGTGTTGTATAAAACGTGGAAAGTCAATTCTCGATGTTATTTTTGACAGTTGTCACGAATTTAAACTCTAGGGACAATAGCAGAGCAAACGCGCCTTAAGTGTTACCCCATGCGGATATTTCCTAACTTATTTGTAATGTGTCCGGCTCAGCTTTTCCCAACGTGGGAGTCGTGAAAGTTATTCCGGGGGTTGGCAACAAGCGATCCGATAACAAAAATACTAAATCAGTTTGAATCCTTAAAGGCCACGTTAAATTACAGCCATGCACGTAATAGAAAAAAATAATTCGTAAGTATTATTAAGGTTTATTAGTTATGCTTGTTTGATAAATCCGGTCTTTAGTCATTTTAATAATTTGTGGGACCTCAAACTTCTTTATTCGCATCAGTGGAGGCTGAGACTTAAAAGAGATGGGAACCGCTGGGCCAGCGGATTGGATGATTCATTGAACACAAAACTGGACTCCTCGGATTTGCCTAAATGTTGGTTTATATGAATGTTTTATATGAATGTTTCATGTGAATGTAAAGACTCATATAAGTACAGGATCACAGCTTAAGGCTAGAGGGACCACTGCGAAGTTGACCGTCGCTGTAACTGGGCCACCTGGCATTTGTTGCATTTTTACGTAACCACTAAATATATCATTTTTCACATGATCGACCCCATTTAACTTGGTCGTAGTCACCGTTCTGTGTTAGTCACGCAAAACGTGTACGGATTTGTTTGTACATATGTGTATATACGGAAACATGGTCATTCGCTGTCGTCAGGTGACAGTCTACTTAGTGGCACCTTCTGTTATTCAGTTTCTGTAACTGTGTTTGTAGTTTTTGACTTACCATTATAGTCCCTAAATGAACACGTCTTTCACATTAGGTACAAGGGCAAAGTGTTGCTCTGGTAGGGTCCTCTGTAGTTTCGTTTCGCAGTCCTTCCCTCTTCTACCTACTTGTTCACAGCAGGAGGAGAGGGTTTTTATTTTCACTTGATCAAACTCAAACACACGCCACAGCCGGTAGGACTCCTCTGGACGAGGGATCGGCCCGTCGCAGAGACCTCTACCTGACAACACAAACACTGTACAAGAGATCAACATCCATGCCCCCGGTGGGATTCGAACCCACGATCCCAGCAAGCGCTCGGCCGCAGACCTACGCCTTAGACCGCGCGGCCACGTCCACAGTAGTTAAAGGCCAAAAATAAAACAAGAAGAGTTAAAAGCTTGGCGTTGGTGACAGGTAACAGAATACAGTAGTTACGTGCGTAGCCACTGAAGGCGTAAAAAAAATGTGAAAATTTTAACAATGTTTCCTGCACGTTGACTATCGCTTTAAAGTTGTCCGCGCTTGATTAGAACCACATGCGATGAACGCAGGCAGGTTTCACAGTATGTATTTACCATTTCTGAAAGCTGAAGTGTCTGAAAAAACAACACACTTCCTGAAGTCATAGCAGCTAAGAACTAAAAGAAAATATGAAAAAGTGTAATGGAGAGACAAACATCGTCGTTGTGTTGAAATCTCTTAACCTGATCGTTTTGTTGCATGATATGTTGTGGGATTCTTGAACGTTGTAACAAGTGTTTTGCTTTATTTGCTGCTGCTGCTGCTGCTGCTGCTGCCTGGAAGGTCAGTAATGGAAAATGTGTTCTCCTGGCAAAGGGCTTTGCTTAACTTCCCCTGAGGGATACAAGAAACTGTAACTTCCCCTGAGGGATACAAGAAACTGTAACTTCCCCTGAGGGATACAAGAAACTGTAAAGTCTAGTGTCACACTGCAAGTGTGTCTTTGTTTCCCGGATATATGTGAAACTGTGTGCGCGTTTGTGTTTGTATATGCATGTATATACCATGCTTTTATGTTATATATATGCAGCTGTAGTGGCTGTGAGGGACTCTCCGACTGTAATGAAACTGAATTTGTACTGTAGGTTATAGAACCCGGAGAACCGGTATCACTCACGCCTGTACTTATGACGGAAGTTTAACTGCACGGAGCAGAATCTTCCCCTTATTATTTCAGCTGGTGAAGACGTTCCGTGCTTTTTGTAGAACCAGAAATTTCATCACCCTTAGGATTACCCGGTTTCTGTCTGTCGTCTTGTTTTCCGAAAAGCGAAAAAGGAAACACCGTTTCGGAAATCGGTTCTTTTTCCGTTCTGAGATAAAAACGTGCAGGAGGGGGTTGGGGGGCACCTTCTGAGGTGGACCCGTTAGAAAAGAGCAAATCTTAGTCTCTTATGTTTCTTTTTTAAACATAAACTTCGAACCAAGCGGAACACTGCTTCGCATAGATTTTTAAAGAACTGAATCCAGTCGACATGAATTGTCCGGAGTCTTAAAGAAGTGTACTGTTCATTTTAGTATTGTACTTACCATGGTTAACTTCGAGGCCTCACCTTACACCCAGGTGGTACGCGTCCCACCAGCTGAGAAACACCACATTAAGATACCCCGGTTCATTTTTTGTATGCGGCAAGAGATTTTTGTTTCTTCCAGAGCAGCCATACCGGCTCGGGGGCCCACCCAGCCTCGTATTTAGTGGTTACCAGGATCTCATACAGCTTACCAACTCGCCTTTCGGAGGCAACGGATTCTGTACAGGGAGTATGCTATGGGCTGGAGAACAGAAGATCGTGGTTTGATTTCCGACAGGGACAAGACTTTTTTTTCTACTCCAAACCGTCCAGACTGGCCCTGAGGCCCACCGTGCCTACGGTTGAATGTGTGCTGGGGTTCTCCCCTTGGGGGCAAAACGGCAGTGGAGTGTCGTATGGAACATACAGTGGGGGGGGGGGGGCGGCAGGGCGTAGTCCGTATGCTGAATAGCTTATCGGCTAGGGAACTTGAGGAATCGTGGTTCGATTTCGGGCAGGGGCAAGAGCCCTCTTCTGCAAAGCCTCCAAGTCGATCTTGGGGCCCACCCGGCCTTTAACCCTATAAAGAGGAAGCCAATCTGTTTTATATACGGACTCAGTGCGTACCGCGCTGTAAACACTCTCCACTTCGGTTATAAAAACCAGTCTCTTAATGTTTTGTAAGGCAAAAGTTGCTGTTTGTTCTGAGATCCGTACAAAACACATAAACGCAATGTGGGCACCACGTAGAATTTTTTAATGTTAAACCTGGTGGTACATAAAGTTACCGCTAGGCTTTAAAGGGTTAATTCAATGGGTACCGGTGGTAAACGGCCCCGATGTGAAACTAAATACTCGTCTCTGTCTAGTGTCGAGGTTAGGAATGATCAGAGCAGTAATGCATCTGTCTTGGGGGTACGCGGTGGCGCAGTTGATTGAGGCAGTGCGGTAAAAACGGGAAGGTCGCGGGTTCGGTCCCCTATGGGGTCATTGGAATTTTACGTTGACGTAATCTTTCCGGTCGCACTATGGCCCTGGGTTCGACTCTGCCTCTAACAGAAATGAATACCAGAGATATCTCCTGGGGGTAAAGGCTGCCGGTGCGTAGTGCTGACAGCCTTGCCACCTTCGTTTGTCGATTGTCTAGAAATGCTGGGAACCTTAAACTTCTACAGCGTTCGCAGGGGCATCTTTATCTTTCCACTTAATGGAATACGTTACTCGTATACACCCATCATTTCCCAACCATTTGGTTGCTTGTAATCTACCAGTGCAGTTCGTAACTGGTTCTTCCTGTCTGTCGACTTTACCTGCGTGCTGATAGTCCTTCTCTCCTTACGATGTCTCTACGTTGCACCCAACCTCGTTTGCGGAGTAATAGTAGTAAAATAAAGCACGGAAGTCGATAATTGCGGGGAAATTTGTGGATAGACTCGCTGAGTAAGGCAGACAGCCGCAGGGTGGCTGGCTGGAAATAGCAAGAAGGGGGAAGAAAATTCTTTTAGCAAGAAGAAAGTAAACAAGCTTACTGTAGACACACAGTGGTGAAGCGTTTATTTAGTTGGTGGCGACTGTTGCGAACTTAACTAGCAGTTGGTGTGCCGTGTGTTTCACGTGATGCTGATACTGCTGATGAAAGTTTCCTGGTAAGATCCGTGATCCTGGGGAATTTGCCTGCGACTGCAACACTGAGAAGCGGAGAAAGGGTGGCAGGGATATGTCCTAACCCTGTAAAGACGAATCGTATCTGTTTTAAATAACGACTCAGTGCGTACCGCGCTGTAAGCACTCTACACTTCGGTTATAAAAACCAGTCTCTTAATGTTTTATAAGGCAAAAGTTGCTGTTTGGTCTGAGATCCGTACAAAACACATAAACGCAGTGTGGGCACCACGTAGCATTTTTGAATGTTAAACCTGGTGGTATGTAAAGTTACCGCTAGGCTTTAAAAGGTTAAGGAAAGGAACGAGCCGAAAATGAAGGGAACAATGAACGAAGGTAAAGCTGTCCTTCTTCACGCCATGAAGGTCTTTGAGAGTGGAGGTTTGGGTCCACTTGTTTTTTAACGTTGGCGTTAGAAGCAGGTGAGGGGTCATCTTCATGTTCTGGCCGCTTTACGCCCGGGGGAAGGAACCCTGGTAATCATCGAACGGGAGGCTGGGTGTGCTATGTAGGAATATGATGTGAACGTTTGTCGAATATGTAAAGGGACGAACGGCCTACGTTTGTATTGAAACAGTTATCTGAAAACGGGAGTAAAACCAAGCCCCGAAACGTCGTATTAAATAGGCTACATCTCGGACATTGAACAGTGTCCGGCATAATGTTGTTGTGACAGCCGTAGAGTGACCAGAGTCCAGAATATTCACTCATCCCTGTAGTAAATATATTAACTAACTCCATGGAGCAGAGGCCTTCTTGAGAAGCTAACAGTTTCTCAGCTAGTAAAGAAATTCCCCGCATTTTATGGAACCCGGAGGTTCATTACCGCATTCGCAAGAGCGTGCCACCTGTCCCTATCCTGAGCCAGCTCAATCCAGTCCATGTCCCCATCCCACTTCTTGAAGATCCATTTTAATATTATCCTCCCATCTACGACTGGGTCTCCCAAGTGGTCTCCTTCCCTCAGGTCTCCCCACCAAAATCCTGTATGTACCTCGCTTTTCCCCCATACGTGCTATATGCCCAGCCAATCTCGTAATAAATAAATATATTGCCTCTCACAAAACTTGCACATTTTCTTTTTCTTTTTTATTCTTCTTATGATTCTCCTCTTCGTCTCGTCATCATCCTGTGTAATTTAGTCATGCTTCAAGTGACACTCGTAAACGTCCTGTGTCCAGCCGTTACTCTGCTGAACCCAGCGTCAAACCGGCCAGTCTGTCTTTCAAGCCACGTGTCTTCTGTCTGACTAAGCATTTCAGGAGCTTGCAGCTTTAGACTGTCCACGATAGCCTTCAGCCATGTGACATGTTTCGTACATATGCTGGTGAAACAGTCTAATAATACGTCACGCACTGTGGCTTTTCGCTTTGGTTTGTGTTGTGTGTAGCACCTTATACAGTCGAACTCGGGTTATAACTCATGAAACGGGCTATTTACTGTCATTATAAACGAGTGTTGTTCTAATCGAGGAGTGTAATATTATGGTTAACAGAGAGGAATTCATTTGTAACACAACATATCTGACGCTATAGACGAGGTGTCGTATAAACCGATGTCGTTATAACCGGGTTCGACTGTATTTCAATTTACAATTAGTTTCAAACGAAGTACAGTTATTACAGCAAACCATTGACCCTTCGCAGACTAAAAACACTGCGAAAAGTACCTTGTCCAGTGCTGCCAGATGTCTGAGACAGCATTGTCCTGAGAATTCCTATGCCGCGCCCACTTTCCTTCTGCTGAGAGGAGTATTACAGTGAAGATGAGTGTGGAGTGTTGGTGGAATGATACTGACAGGGGAGACCCAAGTACTCTGGGAAACCCCCATTTTAACCCTATAAAGATGAAGTGTGTCTGCTTTATATAAGGACTCAGTGCGTACCGCGCTGTAAACACTCTCCACCTCGGTTATAAAAACCAGTCTCTTAATGTTTTATAAGGCAAAAGTTGCTGTTTGTTCTGAGATCCGTACAAAACACATAAACGCAATGTGGGCACCACGTAGAATTTTTTAATGTTAAACCTGGTGGTACGTAAAGTTACCGCTAGGCTTTAAAAGGTTAATGCCACTGTTTTTCAGTGTCGACTGGGGCTCGAAGGTCCGGAAGGGGGCCCGGGGCCCGAGTTTGTTGCGTATGTTTATGTCTCTCTCGGTAGTATAATTATCTGTCGGTTGTACCAATTAACCCTTTCAGAGCAGGCCCAAGTCACTCTGCAACTGACAGTTTTTCCGATTTAGTGTAAAGATTTTTAGCAGATCTGCCCTTGCTGGGGGGCCCGAAATTTTTCTTCACCGGAGAACAAACCCGCTCTCAGTGGCTGTGCTTTTTTTTTTTTTTTGAGAAATGAAACAAATCTACATTACATATAGACATCCAGTTCGTACCTCGCTGGGAAATCAGTGTGACCAATCGGTGAATGCTGTGCAGGGAAATGACTGGAATACGTCGTGAGAAGCGTACGGGACACATATATACGCTGCGTGGGCAAAATGCGGAGTTTTCGTTGTTAAACGTGGCGGTACGTGTGTAAACCACTAGGCTTTAAGAGGGTTAATAATGAATTTCCGAATTTTTTCCATTTCAAAATTAACACCCACTCTTTCCCATTCTGTTTCTGAAGAAGGATATACATGCCGGAGAAGAGCGTTGCATCGCCTGAGAACGTGGCCGGGCGTCGTCCATTGTCTTGTGAGAGCAGGTGGCATTACTTGATGTTCTGTTTCCGTTGTGACTGACAGATCTCTACATCTCTTCTCGGCTTTTGATAGAAATGTGATTTTGGGGGGCGGGGGGGGGGGGGGGTTGGAAGGCGAATGAATGTTAGAAATCTTTACCTTATTCTCTCTCCCCCTCTCTCTCCCTTTTTTTTTTAAGGAATATGGGAGTTTGAACAATGGGGTACGGGAGGGAACAGCCTATATACAAGCGATTGACTTCTCTTTTGTGTAATGTGAAAATTCTGGAAGGGATTTAAGGCAGTCAGGATTATTTTAGTGTGAACGAAGTTGCAAGATAATGGTCTTGTGCCCCTATTGAAGCAGTAATTGGCAATTTGTTTAGACAGTTTTGTGAGATTCTTACACAAGCAGGTAATCTTTTAAGCCTGCCTTCTTCCCTGTACACGGTGTGATTTTTTGTGATGCATAAGCTTTCCGTCTTAACAAGCTGGAATGTATCTGCTGGGTTCAGAAGGCTGGAGCTTTTTTTGTAATTTTTACCTTGTAAGAGTTGTGGGAAAAACTGTGTGTCACGGTACAATTCGGTTCTTATCATAATAGGTCTCTTCAACGCTGTAAGGGGCCATGGTAACCACATTTACCACCTGATGTAAGATTAACCCTTTAAAGACGAAGCATAATCTGTTCTACACACAAGGACTTAGTGCGTACCGCGCAGTAAACACTCTCCACCTCGGTTATAAAAAACGAATCAGTTGATGTATAAGGCAAAAGTAGCCGTTTGTTCCGAGATCCGTACAAAACACATAAACGCAATGTGTGCACCACGTAGAATTTTTTAATGTTAAACCTGGTGGTATGTAAAGTTACCGCTAGGCTTTAAAAGGTTAAAACTCTCTGCATTTTACCCACACAGTGTATAGTCCCGTTTCTCTTATGCTTCTCAAAACAAACATTGATACATCCCTAAACAGTGTGAGCCATTTAATATTTTTAATGTTGAAGTCAGTTTCTAAATATTTGTTACTTGGAATCTGTGCTACTAGCGGGAAGGGGGGGGGGGGAAGAGGAGGAGGAGGGTTTTATTTAACGACGGTCTCAGTGGCTAAGATTATACGTAGCGTTTGTGGTCAAAAATGGAATATAAGAATGCAGTAATGTTGGAATTATACTGACAGGCGAAAACCAAAAGTCTTAGAGAAGAAGTTACCCCAGTGCAATTTATCCACCACATATCCTGCATTGACTGGCCAGGGATCGAACCCGTAAAGACACCATGTCGGCAGATGCAGTTTTGAACGTTCAAAGGCGGTGCTTTAACAATTTAAAGCCTATCGGTTACTATATGTGCCACCAGATTTAACACTCGGCAATTTTATGTTCTGCCCACGTAGTGTATTTCTGTTTTTATGGTTCTCAGAACAAACAGCGATTGCTTCCCGATACGTAACTAACTGATTGGTTTTTATAACCGAGACGGGGTATGTTTACTGCGCAGTACGAAGCTGAATCTTGAAATATAATTCAGGACGATTAAAAGGGGGCACTTTGACTTTTTTTTATCCGAGTTCTTCGGTTTTCCGCTGTCGGTATCATTCCAGCAATGCTGCATACTTAATCTTCATCTATATTTTGCTGTTACCGGAAGGACAAGCGGGCGAAGCCTTGGTACTTTCCAAAAATCAGTGCTCTTTCCGGAAATCGGGGAGCATCGGGTTGAAAGCAGTTTTACATTTCGTCTTCAGAGAGTTAAACTGATGATAATCAGCCATTGCTTCCCTCGGTTTTACGCGGAATTATTCCAGTTCTTCTAGCGTGTTTCGTTTCGTAGTCCTTACCTCTTCTACCTACTCACATTAGGTGTCGAGGTTGTTTATTTTCACTCGATCACACACAGACACACACCACAGTCGGTAGGACTCCTCTGGGCGAGGGATCGGCCCGTCGCAGAGACCTCTACCTGACTACACAAACACTGTACAAGACAAATATCCATGCCCCCCGGTGGTATTCGAACCCACGATCCCAGCAAGCGCTCGGCCGCAGACCTACGCCTTAGACCGCGCGGCCACTGGGGATCGGCCTTCTAGCGTGTTGCTGAGTGCAATAATCCGTTATTATGGATTAGCACAAACTGTACCAGAGGCTGCGTATGAAGGACACACCCACACTCAACGCAGCTCTCGCTGCTTCAGGCTTTGGGATCTCCAAAACCCGTCTAACCAAAAGTCAGCTTAAGTTTGTGTGGTTGCTGATCATATTGATGGTTCAGTCCAGGGACACTGGAAGGAAGACGAAGCGCCCGCATTAGACCTGACCTGAAACACACGTTTCACATCATCACAATATACAGAAGCAAGATCGAAAGAGCCTTTGCCCCAATGACTGACACGCGGAAGCCATTAACTTGCGATGGCGGCGAGCTTTCTCATCAGTTACCTTTGTGAATTGTGTAAATAGTTACGGGGTGGAGGGGGAGGGGGTTATCAGATGCGTTGGGGATGAAACTGGGTGGGTCTGTTCCCCTTCTGCAGTGTTTGATTACTGCTTTTTTTTTTAGCACAAAGATTATGACTTTATGGAAGACGTAAAATTGTACCTGTGCGTGCCGTGAAGGCGTATGGGGGGGGGAGAAGTTAAGGTATAGCTCCACTCATTAACCTTTTAAAGCCTAGCGGTAACTTTACGTACCACCAGGTTTAACATTAAAAAATTCTACGTGGTGCCCACATTGCGTTTATGTGTTTTGTACGGATCTCAGAACAAACAGCAACTTTTGCCTTATAAAACATTAAGAGATTGGTTTTTATAACCGAAGTGGAGAGTGTTTACAGCGCGGTACGCACTGAGTCCTTATATAAAACAGACACACTTCGTCTTTAAAGGGTTAATCTCGTCACTATATGGAGGTGAGTGGTCAGCTTCACGTCCCGGCCGCTTTCCCCCCCCCCCCCCCCCGGGGAAATAAATTCGTTACAAGTTCGATAGACTGCTGGGTGCGATCTAGAGCCGGTTTGGACGCTTGGAGAGAAAAGTCTCTTGCCGCTGCTGGGAATCGAACCTCGATTCTTTGATTGTGTAGCCTGTACCCTGGTTACAACAACGCTATCCTGCGTCTTTAGATAAAGTACAGTGCGTCATATGCAGAAATTGCGTTGTGCTCCTAATCGTTCTTCAAACTCAATTGATTTCAACGAAATTTAGTTTGTGTCACACTAAAGGACTATAGTATACCATTAACAAAAGTAAGGGTGGAGTGTAATATTCTTGTAGCCGATGTGATGTTTGTCTAACGAAGGGCGGGGCTGGGGCGGCGGCCGGGGGGGGTGGGGGTGGGGGGTGGGAAATGTGTTCGCCAGTTTTGTCAACACCCTAATGCACTGCTTTTATGCCAGGCTGCGTCTGTGGCGTTACGGTTCGCAGGGGCACTTTGTATACGCAGTAACTGTTTGCACTAAATAGTAAGCGGACATCAAGACCGTGAGGTTATCCGGCGCGAAATCGGGAGTAATATATTTGGAAAGTGTTTTTACTTCAAAAAGTGGTACGTTTTGCCGCCTTTATTTTTGTCATTGTTCAGCACATTTGAAATGGGGGTTTATTTCTACAGTCAGCCGTCTGTCCTCAAGTCTCTCTTTTAGGCGCGTTCTCACAGTCGCGAAAAGTTCCTGTTACCTTCGTCATGTCCATCTGTCTGTCCGCATGTATCAGCACGGCTGTCGCACTGGACGGATTTCCGTGAAATTTGATATTGGAGACTTTTAGTAAAATCTGTCGAAAAATTCCAGATTTGATTAAAATGGGGCAAAATATCGACTGTTTTACATGAAGATCAAAGTATGTTTTATTGTTGCCGGCAACATTAACCTTCTAAAGCCTAGCGGTAACTTTACGTACCACCAGGTTTAACATTAAAAAATTGTACGTGGTGCCCACATTGCGTTTATGTGTTTTGTACGGATCTCAGAACAAACAGCAACTTTTGCCTTATAAAACATTAAGAGACTGGTTTTTATAACCGAAGTGGAGAGTGTTTACAGCGCGGTACGCACTGAGTCCCTATATAAAACAGATACGCTTCGTCTTTAAAGGTTTAAATCGCCGTGAAAGCGCTTTCTTTGAGTGAAAGGTACCAGGCTGTTACGATAACCTGTGAGGTATACCTGTAGACATTACGCGAACGCGTCACAGTGTTACGTTGTACGTAAGTTGCCTGTGTTGTAGTGTATATTACGATGTTGTCAGTATTTCAGATAAGGGGCGCACAAAGTTTCCAGAAATCTAGACCGTCTCAAATTTCTAAGCGCCAGAAGGGTGACGTGAAGCAAATTCCATACTGAGGGCCCACAATCATTAGGCGCCATTGTACAAAATGTAGTTACCCGGGCTTCTGGCAGGGTGCTGTTCTCAGACTATATAGCGTCAAACCGTAGGGTGACTGATAAGTGATGAAGAGTTGGAAGGGATCGGTCGTGTCTTAATCGAGATAATTTCCTGGCATTTTCCCGGAGGGACTGAGGAAAGCCACAAAGAAACTAGATCATTATGAACGGTATCGCGTCTGAGCACAAGCCTAGATCGTCACCGCTACACCTGGCTGCCCAGCCCCTCCGCGGTAATATGCCACATACTGAATTCGATATGGTAAATACAGATCACAAACCACGAGATGATCTCCGCGGGGTGCTGGGCGTGTCTGGCGCTACGCGGGGGACTGCTGGCTGTAGGTGGGGCTACTGGACTGCTGTTGGTAGGTGCGACAGACAGTTTTGCTGCTGTGCGCAGACTGAAAACATCAACTCTTTCGAGTAGCGTGTAGTGAGTGAGTGCAGTGTGCGAACGCTTGCAGGATGGGTAGTAAGCAACTCGCCTATTCGCCACGAAATCTTGCTCGTGCGCGTCTGTTGCATTCCTGGCGGGGATCATTTCGTGACGTGTGTTGTGGACAGTACAACAGCAGCTTGTGGTAATGTTGGGACTCACGTTCAAGCAATCGATTTTTAAATTACACTCTTTATGTAGAAGAAAGGGAAATAGTACTTACGGTCAAATAAAAATTGAAGGTTATGTCACTGTTTTCTGTGTTGTGCGACATGGCACGAATTGTTATTTAACATTCACACGTCTATGGGGTAATTGACAGTGGACTTGTTACTGCTTCAGTCTGTTAGATTACGAAACGCCACGCTGCTGTGCAACCTCAGACTGACACCGGCAGTGAGAGAACTTGTCGCGTGTCATTCACTTTCAGCCAGTTAATCATATCCGCTTCCCTTCGGTAAGTTGCATAAACGCGAACATTATTCTGTTGAATACGTGGTATACCTTGTTATTTTCTTATATTTGCACATGAGAACTATATCCCATGTTCAGACTAAACACACTTGGCGTATCACATTTAAACTTACTGAATTATATGGGAAACCGAATATCGATGTTCAGTAGGTATCACTCCCGTATTCGGGAGGTGTCGGGTTCATATCCAGGCTCGGATACCGACAATCCTGATTTTTTTTCTTGTTACTTTCTTCGTCCATCTAAGTGCCATGATGTAGTCTGAAATCAGGCCATGCGATATTATTCCCTTGCAAGGTGTGAAGTAATGGATTTCGGTAGGTTGGTTACAATGTATCGGAGGAACCTGCTGCTGATATGTTCGTGGAAGAGGATTGTCCTGAAGACAGAGGCAGAATGTTCTTGTGGTATTTGTTTACCGGATTGCATGGCCTCACATCCCAAAAGACAGTAGTGTTCATGAATGTATGCTGCTGTTGGAACCCGTGCTCACGAAAGTGTCAGTGTGAACTGCCTAGCACAAGCCTACTCATATAAACCATATGGACGTCCAGTGTTCTTCACAGTGAATGTACCCTGCGATATTAGACGCCGAAACTTATGTTGGGATATAATAATTGGTAATAAAAGTGCATTAGTTGGTGAGTTTGTTCATATACTGAAAATGCACGGTGAAAACAAAGTAAAGCAGTATTCGTGTTTACCGCCGTGTGAACCTCAAGTCTCACAGTCTGTGTGTAAGCAAACGCTTCATTCTTGTTGTTGCAGGTTATAAAGGTTGTGTCTTTTGTCAACAACCGTGGTCAGATCCTCCATGTGCTAACATTGTTACGTTTACTGTCTATAAATCTCAAGTGTTCTTGTATAAACGCCATAAGGAGTTATATGGAACGTTACGAGAGAAATGCGACCGCCACATGAAGTTAAATTCACAGGTACGCCCAGCCCTGGTGTGATTCCTGTAGACGTGTGTGTAGGAGCTTGTGGGTGTTACTAGGTGAGGAAGATGGAGATCAGATTGGATGCTTGTAACGGCGTGATCGTGTTAGATACACTTTGCACGGTTTGATCTTCATGTGGCACGGTTTGGGGCCAAAGTCTTAGGACGATAAATGTTTTTTTTAAAGCGTTGTAATTAGATACGCCAGGGCTGCAAAAATCCCGGGGTCCTGTTCGCTCTGGCGTTTAACCCTTTAAAGACGAAGCGTATCTGTTTTATATAAGGACTTAGTGCGTACCGCGCTGTAAACACTCTCCACTTCGGTTATAAAAACCAGTCTCTTAATGTTTTATAAGGCAAAAGTTGCTGTTTGTTCTGAGATCCGTACAAAACACATAAACGCAATGTGGGCACCACGTAGAATTTTTTAATGTTAAACCTGGTCGTATGTAAAGTTACCGCTAGGCTTTAAAAGGTTGATTTTTTAAATTGGCGACTAATATTTTCAGCGTAATCACTGCAGCTTTTTTCCTTACGTACAAAAATGTGTATCAGTTTACATGCATCGAACAGGAAGCGCCAGATGACAGTAAGGTTCACAGGTTATCCCAGAATTGTGGGTCTTCTGTGTGGAAATGGCTGAATGTCACCCTACTGGTGCCTAGACTTTTGAGGTGGCTCCTAGATCTTTGGAAAATTTTTAACACCTGAGCTACGTTGTTATTTGCAAAGATTATCGAGCGTCGGTGATGACTGTATGATACTAAAAGGGGACAACAGAAGTACTCAGAGAAAAGTCGCATGGACTGGCGTGGGATCGAACCAGAGTCAGCACGGTGAGGCCGGCGACTAACCGCCTGAGCCTTGGCACGGCCTAGCAGAAATGTCTGCGACCCTGTTAGATGTATAGAAATGTGTCCGGTATTTTACATAGATTAAAAAAAAAGAGGCAAGCTTGATAGAACAGTAGTGCCTTAGGTAAGTGTTTCTCAGATTTTTTGGTGCCGCGGACGACACCAATTGTCACTAATTCTGCAGACCCCTCCCAGAAATTATTTCAACTCGCAGACGCTTAAGACAGAACCCACGGTAACGTTTAGAGTTCAAATGCAGCTGAACCCGGCTACAACGTCGTGAAAGGGAGTGAATATTTTGTGTCGTTATAAACGAGTGTTGTTATAACCGAGGAGTATAATGTTATGGCTAACAGTGAGGAATTAATTGGTACCACGGACAATGTTCCCTCTAAGCTGCGCGGGTGTGCGGCCGCGCAGTAACTGAAATGTTTCCTCGCACACTCAATTTATGCCGCGCAGCTGTAATTTTTCACTTTTAATTGTAAATTTTCTTATTATGCATATTACAAAAAAAAAAGTTTGGAGTGCCGCACTGTCGTCAGGTCGTGTAAAAATTTTCTCCTCAGAGCAGCAGCAGGTCCGCGCAGCTGTAAAAAAAACTTAGAAGGAACGTTGACTATAGAATATCTGACGCTGTAGGCGAGGTGTCGTATACACCGATGTCGTTATAACCGGGTTCGACTGTAATTGCAAACAATAAACATACATAAACTCTAAATAGCTTTATGGAACATTCTACATATCCTTCACAAAACTGTGATGTTGCTAGTAGTGAAGACACTAAAACTAAGATTAGCGGTATCCTTAAGTGGTAAGAAACGTCTTCATTTGTGGGCAGAATGTGCACTGTGTTACACCATTATCCCAGATAAAAAAGATTTTGTAAAACACTAAAAACATTCCTCATTACAGGCCCGGACAGACCATTTGGGCTGAAGCAGGTTAAGGCTCCCAGAATTTCTACACAATCGGCATATGAAGGTGGTAAGGTTTTCAGCCCTACGCACTGGCCGTCCCCCCCCCCCCCCCCCCAGGAAATATTCCTGGTACTTATTTCTATTATAGTCTGTGTCGACCCCAGGGCCATAGTGTGGCCGGAAGGATTATATCAATAAAAAATTGCGATAACACCATCGTGAATCGAACCCGCGACCTTACCGGCTTGTAGCGCAGTGCCTCAACAAACTGCGCCACCGCGTTCACCTTAAAAACATTCAATACAGTATTTTTTTTTTTCATTTTAACGTACGATATGAGAGATTTGAGGCTTCCGCCGCGTTGTTAATGGGAGCGGCGCTGTGAGGACAAAAATCTCGCGTGTGCCATGGCCTGGCCTCGCTGAGCTGTAGGGTTACGTAGACCGCTGTTCGTGTACCAGTGCTGTAGACTGGTGTGCCCTGTACAGTGGGGTTCTCTGTTCACTGATGGCGTTCATATACAACTGGGTCATTACTGGGGCGCACCTTGGCCCCTACCCAACAGTGTGCTGTACCAGCCAGAGACATACCGCAATGTTTAAACAGGGTGCTGGTAGGAAATGGGGAGGGATTGCTGCTGTTCATCGCTTAACTTGACATTACAAAGGCAGAAAGGCAATAGAGCGTAAAATCATACGTGAGCTTGAACATTACACGTGGTAGTTTTTCAATATGAAAAGAAACTTGATTTGCTTTCATTTGCTTTATTATTTTCCAGATCGACGTTTCGGTTCCATCTGTGTGTTTTAAGACGAAAACATTTCCGTGGCCAAAGGCTACCATTGGTTAGACATGTGACTTGAATGAAGAGACAACAAATGCGTACAAAGTTCTGCTGAGGAAGCATAGTTGAACACGATTAATGTGACTGAATAACAGGACAAAACACACCTTTGGGATTCGAACTCATGATTCCTCTGTTCGATGGACTGTGGCTGTCGAAAGTAGATACTCATCATGTGTTTTAATTATATACCCTTAACCAAATGTGTAGTAGCCGCGCGGTGTAACGCGTGGGTCTGCGGCCGCTCGCTTGCTGGGATTGCGGGTTCGAATTCCGCCAGAGGCATGGATGTCTGTCTGTTGTGAGTGTTGTGTGTTGTCACTTAGGGGGCATCGGGCTGATCACTCGTTCAGAGGAGGCTCTCAGATGTGTGTCTGAGTGTGATTGTGAAGCCGCAATAATGGGGAGGCCCTGGCCCACTAGGGGCTGTTGCGCCATGGGGGAACGGGGGGGGGGACCAGTCTCTGAATTATTACGTGCCTGCATATTAGCTTTGTCTTTTAATTTGTGCGGAGTTTTCACAAAAGAAGTAAACACTTTCCGAAATGTATATTTTGGAATGACTGCTAGGAAGCACAAGCTGTGGTGTTATCGCCTCATGGCAGCAAACTGGTGCGTCACACTTTTATGGCGGGTGGTACGAAAACAAACTTTGATAAATGTTCTTCCATTGTTGCATACATCATTTGTCCGCATTCACTTTCTTTGTACGTACGGATTTTCTGAAAGTGTTTGCTTCTTTTGTGGAAGACCTCTGTATTCGTTACACCGCTGTTTCTTTATTGATGGAAAACGCTGGTAAATTATCACCACATTTTCATTCCGCATAAATACGTAATTCGCCAAGTAACCTACCGCCGAAGTAACATGACGCGAGAGACTACACAATGAAATCAATATGCTCTTAGAACTTGAAACGTTAGTAGCACGGTAATACTGTACGTCATTTCTGGAGTCTGTAAACTCAATATTATTACGAATTTCTTTCCTAACGCGAAGTTTATATGTATATATCTGGAATTTGCTGCGGTATTTTAGCCACTCATATTTCCCGAGAAGTGGCGTCATTCTGAATGTGGGCTCCTGTTTCACATTACATTATGCTTCCTGCCACAGTAATGGACTCCTGCTGACAGAGTTAATAGTTTGTACGCTGATGAGTGTTTTATTTCTCTGCTCAGCCCTGAATCCCCTACTTTCTGGGGGTGCCGCGTTGGTACTAAGAGGTTTCTGGTAGTATTTCAGTCTCAGAACAGGACGCACAGCGTTGTGGTGACAGTACGTGGACCGGATGGTAGCAACGTAATGATAGGAAACCCCATTCTAACGGCGTTGAACAGGAAACGTGGTTGAGATGTGCGCTCTTCTGGGACATTATGCAGCCTTGACTGGTAGTTCTGTACCGACGTTTCGGCACAGCCTGTCTGTCCCATCTTCAGCCGATAGGTTGTCCCGAAACGTCGGTACAGAACTACCACTCAACAGTGCGTTATATCTCAGGAGAGTGCAGATTCCATCTACGTGGTGGTGGAAACCTGAAATCACGCAGGACACGTGGTGTCTCCCAGAGCAGTAACAGAGGCCACTCATTGACACCGCGCAGGACACGTGGTGTCTCCCAGAGCAGTAACAGAGGCCACTCATTGACACCGCGCAGGGATCGAAGACGGCTCTTTCAAAGTGCGTCTTAGAGCGAAGTCCGAGTTTCCGACAGCGGTGCTGCTGAAGATGCAAGTCTTCAGTGTTGTTGCGGTATGTTGACTGGTAAATAGTTACAGATGTTTCGGAGTGTCGTACTACTTTTATCTTCAGAGTCAACCAATCCTCTGTTCTTGGACTGATTCATCCTGAAGACTAAGGCGTAACATCCTTCGAAACGTCGGTAAGTATCTACTAGTCAACATGCTGCAACAACCCTGCAGACTTGAATATTGAGTAACACCGCTGTGATAAACTCATTTCTCGATTCTGGTCTTCTTACAAGGTTTGACTCGGCTTGCCTCTGACAGTGGTTCTTATAAGGGCTCCTTTGTAGTCGCTGTTTCCAGGGTCTGAGATATCCATTGGTTCACCAATGATCCCATTTCCTCATCCGTGATCTTGGCTCTGATTTGCCAGTGGAGCCAATGTGTGACGCTTTTTCCGTATTCTTCCATATTTAACCTACCCACTTCCTAAGTTGGTTTATTTATACCCAGAGGATGGACACAGTACGTTCCTCCGACATGTTGGTGTCCATTTACGGACAACATGACGTCACAGCCCGGAATACCACTACTTAAATGTACATTTCCATGAAGACACAAATCAGAGAAGCTGGTGTGGTGTTTGTGTACAGCAGCTGGCCTCGGTGGTGTACCGATGCCTGTAGGATCATATGACCACCCGAAGCAGAGGGTTTGCGACACTGTCGTTAGTATTCAGTTTGGTTTGTGTTTTGTAAGCACAGTGTCGCGTTTGTTTGTCCAAAAAAAGATGATAATACGTGATTTCAGGCTTCCGCCGCGGTGTTGATGAGGTGTGCGCTCTTCTGCGTTATAACGTAGCGTAGAATGGTAATCCTTTACCGACGTTTCGGGACAACGTATTGGTTCCATCGTTAGGTGATCCTTGAAGACGGAGTCCATAGGTTGTCTCGAAACTTCGATAGATGATTACCATTCGACGCTGCGTAATGACCCAGAAGAGCGCAGTAAGTGTCAGAACAAGAAACGAATTTTACATTTCAGTAAAATTTCGAGAAAAATTCCACTTGACACAAACTTTTATACTGTAGTGTACGGAAGGGGCACAGTGATCACAATGCACGTGTTGTATGTAGCACTGTTCAGCATCGTCTGTACTAATCAGTATGACCGTCTTATCCATATTTAAACTGCTTTTGAAAAGGTTTTAGTTTGAATAATTTATAAACAGTGAACGCACTGTGACGACATTACGTAAAGACCTTCGAAAGATTAGTTCCAGTATGTCCCTCTGTAGCGCAGATATTGACGTTTGTGTAGCAACTGCGTAGTCACAAAGCGAGTACTGTGAAGGTGATTAGACTCGCTAAAGTGTTCTGACAACACGAGCCTGCTGACATATGGAATGATTTCGGTTATATAATTGTCGGTTCCGTACGTCATAGCTCCGTGGAGCAAGAGTCCTTGACAAGCTAATCGTTCCTCACCTAGTCAAGAAATTCCTCGTGTTCTGCGGATGCCTCCGCTGTTGTCCTGACTCTGTAGAGTCAAGAAATTCTTCGCTTTTTGTGGAAACCAGTGTTGATTTCGTATTCAAAAGGGCCTTCTGTTGATCCTTACTACCCTGAACCACATGAATCCCTTGCAGATTCTTTAAGGTCCCTTATCAAACTTTCCCTCCCTTCTGCGCATAGGTCTTCCATCAGGTTTCCCATCCAAAATTCTGTACACACCTTTCTTCTGTCCCATGCATTTTTTTTTTAGTGGTGAAGGGCCCCGCAGCAGACGCTACGGACGCACCGCAGCCTTGAGGCTTCTTGTGCAACCCTGTGATGAAGATGACGATGATGATTATTATTTTTTGTCCTTTTCCTAGTAATGGAGCACAGGTGGAATGAAATTGAAAACCGAAGTACTCGGAGAAAAACCTGTCCCAGTGCCACTTTGTCCATCACAAATCCCACATGGACTGACCCGGAATCGAACCCGGGCCTCCGCAGTGGGAGGCCGGCGGCTAACCGCCTGAGCCATGGCACGGCCCGTCCCATTTAACTTGCCCTGTCCATTTTCCGTTCTAAGAACATTTAGTCTAATATTATGAGTTTCAGTTAGTTACCAATTCGATTTTTGGTTCTTTTGAACTAGCGTGTGTGGGATACCCGTGGAAATCGAGCCGTAGTCTTGGAGTTTCGTTGTATTTGCGTTCGAGTTTTTGGTTATGTTAAAGAGTTTTGTGTTTTAAGTCTACATATAACTTTTACAGAACGACGAACGATTATGACCCATTTCTGTATACCGTGCTTACAAACAGATCAGATATGGGTTTCACAGAATGTGCTACATTATTCAAACAACACTTTCGCTTCAGGCCCCCAGCACTTGCGCCTACGTACCAAATTTATTGCTGTCCAGTGTTATGGGTAACAGTGGAGTGTAATGATGATGTTTCTCTCCGTAAATTATGCGACGTTTCTCAACTTTATGTTCGTGTCGTTCATATTATAGCTGATGTCTGTTGAAGCTGTGAAGATTCGGGATTCATGGTAATTGAGCCTGGGGTTATGACAACAAGGGCGATAGATGGTAAAATGTTGACAGTTGTTCGCCGGCTGAAGAGAACTGCTCCTGTTGTATACATCTGTTTTCCGTGTGTGGCATGCCGTTTTTACATTGGTCATTGTAGGAGTGACTAGGCAGCGGGTTGGACAAGCGAGAATTCGGGTTCTGATTTTGAGGCAGGGGAACGAGATTACCCTTTTCTACAAAGTGGCTAAACGAGGTGTGGGGCTTTTTGTGTGTGTGTGTGTGTGTGTGTGTGTGTGTGTGTGTGTGTGTGTGTGTGTGTGTGGTGAATGGCCCTGCAGCAGACGCTACGGACCCACAGCAGCGTAGAGGTTTATTGTGCAACCCTGTGATGAAGACGATTAGGTTTTTCCGTTTTTCCGTGTAATGGAGCATCGGTGGAATGAAATTGACATGCGAAGACCGAAGTATTCGGGGGGGAAAAAAAACCTGTCCCAGTGCCACTTTATCCACCACAAATCCCACATGGACTGACCCGCGCGGTGGGAGGCCGGCGACTGAGAGCCAGAGCCATAGCACGGCCTAGGTATGGGGGTTAGCCAAGGGACACCACTGTCAGTTTCCTTTGGAAGCAATCTGTGTGCCGTGTCTCAGGCCGTTATTCACCGACTTTCACCTCGCACACCCGGGTTCAGTCCCAGGACACTCCGTGTATGATTTGCGGAGTGGAAAAAAGTGGTAGTGGGACTGGTTTTACTTTAAGTACTTCGACTTTCCGCTGTGAGTACCCTTCCACTATTGCTCCGCACTCATCTTCATTTGTCACCAACGCTGTGTGGTAGCCTACATGACAGCCGCTTCAAGTAAGACACATTAAAAAAAAATTAGTCCTGTGAGCCAATGTGTACACTTTTTATGCGTACAGAATTCATTAAAACCGACCTTGTGAAATCGAAGCACTTAAAAAAGATTAGATACGCAACTTTGTTTTGTTAGCGGTTTGTTGCATGATGTGAAGGAACATCAGTCAGGTATTCATGTTGAGTTTGTTTTAAATACTATACGTGACCTTACTTATCAGCGTGATGAAGGCTCATTTCTTATTTTGCTTTTCAATTTTTAGTCTGAATGAACTATGATTATTTTAGAATTGCTGTAGATTAAAAACAATTATGCATACTTGCCCCGCAGATGTAAAGTGATGTGTTCTTATTATACAAACTGATGCTTTTACTATTGCGTGCAGAGGTGTTGGGAGTGTTTCATATTTGAGCCATCGACTGCGAGGCTGTATTCATTATATCAGAAGACCGGGTTTGGTCTTAGTACAAAAAAAAAAAAAAAGAAAGAAATGAGGACAGCGGGAGTAGCGGAACTGGGAGGCGCAAAGTAGGGTGTGTGCAGTGCGCGAACGTTCCGGTGTCGCTCTTATGATGGGGCCGTCAGGGCACCGAAACTGACAAAAGGTAAAAAGAACGACAAAACAAGGGGGTTCATGTTCTAACCCTTTGCAAACTAAGAGATGTGAAATTAGTTTTCTGACCATTGTACCACGATATCAGAAAGAATATTGCAGTTTCAGAGGCTTTGCCTGCTTGCAGTTCCGATAAATGGATAAATATGGAGCGTCGGTGAGTTAATACTGACAGGGGAAAATTAACCCTTTAAAGACAAAGCGTATCTGTTTTCTATAAGGACTCAGTGCGTACCGCGCTGTAAACACTCTCCACTTCGGTTATAAAAACCAGTCTCTTAATGTTTTATAAGGCAAAAGTTGCTGTTTGTTCTGAGATCCGTACAAAACACATAAACGCAATGTGGGCACCACGTAGAATTTTTTAATGTTAAACCTGGTGGTACGTAAAGTTACCAATAGGCTTTGAAAGGTTAAAGTACACTGTAACTCCGATTATCCGGACACTGGTTATCCGGATCGCCAATTATCCGGATTGGCCTGGCACTTCACGTAACTGAATATTTTGTTAGTGTAATTGTAGTACATGGGTGTAATTGGGGTCGTACTGTACTCGGAGAGGAACCTGTCCTAGTACCATTTCTTCCACCACAAACCTCACATAGACTGGCCTGGAATCGAACACGTGCTTCTTCAGAGAGAGGCCGCCTACTCTGGCACAGTTCTGATAAGTAAAACGAGTATACATTATATATAAAATCAATTTATTACACCAGCTTTAACATTGTTCACTCCGTGCACTGTCTTAGTCGACATGGTCAATTTATTACACCAACCAAATGCACTGTATTATTCACATATAGGTGTAATACGTAAAGCTCCGACGTGTTTCAGTGCCAGTGCACCATCCGCAGGCAGCACAGGCTGCCTAATCTAAAACCAACCGTCGCTGACGGCCAATATTTCTGTGGTTCCACAGTTATATGTAAAGATTCGGTTCGTACCGTACGGATAGTACAGTTTGCTTCCATTACCAGGCAGCGGATGCTGTATAGGGAGACGATGAATGTTCGTCGTGAGAATCATACGGCACTCACACTCGTAAACTCACTGTGTGGATAACGTGCGGAGATTTTACCTCTACCCTTGGCGGTAAATATACTAACCACTAGGGTTTATAGGGCTTAACTAAGCACTATGCCGGCTTTTATGTACCAGATTAGGGATGCGGGTAGATTCACAATACAATCTGTTGTTTCAAAAATTTTCTTTCGCGCATGCGCCGCCCTGCAAAAGAGGGAAGACACGGTTATTAGTTTCCTTGCGGTAGCATTTTCACATGACCGAATCTTTGCTGAACTTCCGGTCAGGAACTTCCGATGTTGTTACGCATGTAGGCCTATTGCGGTTTTGTTAATTGCTTGACTATACAGGGCGTTCCTTTTATCGTGTCCCAGACACAGCAGCTTTATCGCATAAAGATCCTGCATTCACCGAGATAACTGCCGTGCTCAGGTACCACATAAAAGGGACACTGTACAACGAATGTGCCTTTCACTGTTGGCAGAAGAGAGCAGGCGCTTCCTCTGAAAAATTGGTAAATGTTTACCAAACTACACGGCATCACATAGCAGAACAACACACGCCTCCATCACTGCCGTATCTCAATTATTTAGCCAAATTTCTCCTGTCTTGCTCTTCTCATTAATGCTAATGTTACTACATCGTATGTGAATTGGCGATAAATTATAGACTTAGTGCTCGTACATTTACTGTGAATTCCATTACCTATGGAATTTGGACCCTTTGCTGATGACCGCTGCTGGCTACATCGTTGGTCATTACTGCGAGGAAGCGAGGAAGAACTGAGGGGGCTGAAGTGTGGTTGAATGGTGTTTCCGTTGTCGCAGCTGCACTGGGTTTTAGAGCGTTTGTGTGTTTGTGGTTGGTTGCGATGGAGATGGCCTCCCTAAGGCTAAAAAGTTTCTACTGTTACATTCCCTGTTTGAACTAAAAGTACGAGTGTTTGTGGCTAAGTGGTGTAAGCAAGTGTTTTGGGACTTGTTTTAGTTTATAATGACAAAATACAAAAGAACAGTGATGTAGACGCGGAGCTGGGGAAGGCTGCTTATGTGGAGTGCAGTATTTCCAAACGTCCCCCCCCCNGATGTAGACGCGGAGCTGGGGAAGGCTGCTTATGTGGAGTGCAGTATTTCCAAACATCCCCCCCCCCGCCCCCACCTGTGGTAGAGCCCTTAGAATTTTTGATATCCCGAGCAACTGCTGCGCGTGAATATGTTAACGGGCCAGCGAGAGCTGACAGCGGGTAACGCAGTTCAGATACTGCTGAATTGTTGTTACAAATTTTTATTTTTTAAACAATGCAAGAAGTGTGTGTGTGGAAGTTGGAAGATTTTCTCGTAGTCCCTACGTAATGGTATTTAAGGCGTTTAAGTGCTGTTAATATCTATCTGGTGAGTTGGCTACTTTCAGCAGCCATTTTGTGTTTTCAAGTAATTCAGAAAGACTGGCGTTATTCCTGTCTTTGAAGGCAAGCAGTAGTTTCTATAGCAACGCAAAGATCCTTGTTTAAAATTTCAGATTGTATAGACGGCGCATCTCGTCATCATCTTGAAAATAACCAACGAATGCACTTGGTAAATACATATACAGCGTGTATTAGAGACCCCTACATATGTTTCGACAAACCTTTTTCATCATCAGGGGGTATTTTACCGTCTAATATTTTAACATCGTATTTTATGGACTGTAACTATGAATTTGTATGTTTTGAATTTTTAATGTGTGGTATTTTCAACGTGTAAATGGTTGCGAAGCTTTTACACACCTTTGCCTGAGCCCCCTGACTGATGACAAAGGTTTGTCAAAACATATGTAGGGGTTTCTGATACACGTTGTATATATATTTACTGTGTGCATTTGTTGGTGTTATTAGGTTTACCCTTGTTAAAAGTTTCCGTCTTGAAAGCCGTCTAACCTAGACGCGTTGAAGGAGAGTCACGTGGTCGTTTTGCATATTCCCGCGATATTTCGGGGGATATTTGGAATTTTTCACGGCATTTCGGAATTTTTACTTATTCCACGAATTCTGTCGGAACCCTAAACAACGTTTTGCGGAACTCGGAGGTTTCACGGAACTATATTTGGGAAATACTGATGTAGTGTCAGGGCTACGGGCTGGACGACCGAGGAATTGTGGTTCGTTTCCCGTCAGTGGCAAGAAGTTTTTGTCGTCTCGTAATCGTCCAGCCCCGGATGACGGCATGGTTCATCAAATTAGTCACGACTACTGTTTTACATCCTTTACAACTGCTTGTTCCCTGATTGTTGTAGACCACAATTACTAGGCCGAGGGGAATTGAAGGGGAAACATGACAATGGAGTGAGTAGTCTGTAGCGTCCACACGGATGCCAAACAAATCTTTTCCAGCAGTACTACGCTGTCACCCCTTCCCGAAGTATATGGCCTTGTCCTTCCACTCGAAAGACGAAAACTGGTTTCTGCGCGTGTGTCATTACGTTGTAATTGGGGTACACCACTCGACGTTATACAGTCTGAGCTTCTGATATTGTCGTTAAGTAAACTATGAATAAGTACGTCTATTGCTGGTGGTCACCGGGAAGGACCATTAAGAAAATCAACTCAAAGAATATGAAATGGACAGGACGTCAGAACGAACGCTGGAGATGAATATAGAAAACTGCATTCGGAAAAGAAATTCGGAGGGCGATGCATAGACCGAAGGATAATGTTAAAATGGACTTTAAAGGAATGTTGTGTGAGAATGTGGAGTGGTTTAAACTTGGTCTGGGTAGGGTTCAGTGGCTGGCTGTTGTGAATACGGTAATGAACTTTTCCGTTTTGTGAGAGGCAGTATATTTTGTCGAGGGCTGCGCTGAAACTCATGCAAAATTGCATGAGTTTCATTTGAAGCTGTTGGTAACTTCAGAGTTCTTCGTTTCCAGATAAATTCAGCTTCTAACTGCTTTCTTGTTATCTAGAGTTAAAGTATAATTTTTATATGTGTTTATTTTCCTGTTTATTAGACGAGAATATTTACCTAACACGTTAACAGTTCTGTGAGCAAATGTACATACGAACCTTCTGGTATCTCGGAATTATGGCTTAAGAATATCGTCGTGTATGCAGAGCTTTGCCCTTAGATATTCTCATTATGGGATCCATGCGAGAACGCACTGTTTAAACAAGCACTAAATTACGTCGTAAGTACAGTCTGAGTCACATTGTCATTCACTTTGCGTCTGCTTACAGTAAAATCTGCCTCATACTGGATGTGGGTCAAACGGAAAACTGTCTTCAGTATATGTAGTTTTAAAATTCTGTTTTCGATCTCTGTGTCTTTCGGGCAGGGCCGGGCTAAGGGGAGGACCAGTCAGGCTGCTGCAAGGGGCGCCAAGCCATAAGGGGTACTAAGACGTCAGTGGAATGATAAGAAATATGTTGCTAATAAACTCAGGATTCCGCACGCAAAAAAAAAATTCTACGAAAATTGTCCGGAATTTGGGCACGCGTCCTGAAAAATTTCGCCAGCCCTGTCCTAGGCCGAAAAAAGTTTGAAGAGTATGGGTTTTAAGTGGCACCAAATTATTCGACTGCCATGGGGGCCAAATTATTAACCTGTTCGGGGCGCCCACATGTCTCGGGCAGGCCTTAGTGTTGAGATCAGGGGGATTTCACGGATATGGAAGTTCTGTCACTCACCCTCACGGCACTTAATATGCTCCAAGCCATTTGCTGAACTAGCAAGAACTGTGAACTGTTCGAGCTTTGAGGTTGTGACACCGGTGTTGCCGACAAGCCCCGTTTTCTGGGATGTTACAGCCTGGCGACTGGTCAGTAGTTGACGACATATCGAAGGATATTAGCGCCTTCGCAACGTCTGTAACTTTGCGGGTCTACGCAGCCTAATATCCTGGAAATTTGAACCGTGTATTAACTGTAAATTAACCCTTTAAAGACGAAGCGTATCTGTTTTATATAAGGGCTCAGTGCGTACCGCGCTGTAAACACTCTCCACTTCGGTTATAAAAACCAGTCTCTTAATGTTTTATAAGGCAAAAGTTGCTGTTTGTTCTGAGATCCGTACAAAACACATAAACGCAATGTGGGCACCACGTAGAATTTTTTAATGTTAAACCTGGTGCTATGTAAAGTTACCGCTCGGCTTTAGAAGGTTAATACCGACAGTGATACAGTCGCCGCGACCCTGTTGTCACACCACTGTACGGATCTCTTAGGCACCGCAACTCTTTTTACCCTCGGAGTAAAACACGGTAGCCATTGGCTAGGAACCCAGGTGGGCCAGGTAACTGCAGATGAAAGAAGTATCTTCTAGTGTCCGGAGTCGAACCCCGATCGTCCTGTCGCTCATTCTGTTGTCTGGTCGTTGTACTGACATCGGCCCCAACTGCATCGTCTTTGTAAAATTGGGCAAGTATTCTGAAAACATAGGAATGTATCAATATCCAGAAATGCCGGACTGCATTGCGTTTTAGTCTTCGTCTCTTAAGGTATGTGTATCTGTGTATTTGTAACGTCGTGATGTATTTGTCAGAAGTGGTACGAATAGCCCTTAGCTGTGACAACGGCTGTCTTTGGTTTTGCCATACATGTTCTTGTGTACTCAGCCAGCGGGGAGTAACGGACAAATGAAGGGAAGTCCTATAGCATATTCATACGAAGTATCTTAAACGCTGTAATGCCGGTCGTGTACTGTTGTGTAATCGTACACACCCATGTTGTTTTGTGTATTACATGCCATTCTTACTTCATTCGCAGGCTGCAAGTCGCCGGCATCTCAGTCTGGAGGCTTGGGTTCAAACCCAGGGCAGTGGGATAACATTTTCTTCGCGTAGCGTACTTTGTTTTTTCGCCTTCTTATTTCATCAGTGCTCTGCACTTATATTTCGGTCATTACCGTCGACATTCGCGATTGTTACCGTTGTTAAACGAAACGCGTAAGGATATTATTAGTGTAAATACAGTCACAACTTTTTGTGGTGGCCGTTGTGTTACGTTTGCGCAGAAAACTGGTTGAGTTCACTCTCGCTGACTTGCCTGTAGGTACGGAATGGAGTGAATTTTGCGACGGTTGTGAGGGAGAGGTTCAGGATGGAGATTACGGCTTGGTAATAGACACGTGGCCTCGATTGTTAGATGTCGCCTAATTATACAGACTCCGAGGGCAGAGTTTGGCATATAAAGAATAGAAGTCCGGGAAGACTAGGAGGTCGGAAAAGTCTAGTAGATCGAATATTCAGGTTTTCTGGGATGTTAACGTTATAATCGTTGGGTAAATAGTTACCAGCTTCGGAACATTTGTAATTGTTTACCCAGAGACACTGCGTAACGGCCTAGAAGACGCGAATCTTCAGCACCTCCGCTGTGATTGCGTCATCTCTTGCTCCAGTGCGAGCTTTTCTTTTTCTTCGCATTGTTCTAGTTCTTCATCGTAATCGTCTTCTTCTTCTTCTTCCCCTTCTTCTTCTTCGCCTTTTTCTTCCCCTTCTTCTTCGCCGCCTTCGTCTTCGCCTTTTTCTTCCCCTTCTTCTTCGCATTGTTCTAGTTCTTCGTCGTCTTCTTCTTCTTCGCCTTCGTCTTCGCCTTTTTCTTCCCCTTCTTCTTCGCCTTTTTCTCCCCTTCTTCTTCTTCGCCTTTTTCTTCCCCTTCTTCTTCGCATTGTTCTAGTTCTTCGTCGTCGTCTTCTTCTTCTTCGCCTTTTTCTTCCCCTTCTTCTTCTTCTTCGCCTTCTTCTTCGCCTTTTTCTTCCCTTCTTCTTCTTCGCCTTTTTCTTCCCCTTCTTCTTCGCCTTGTTCTAGTTCGTCGTCGTCGTCTTCTTCTTCTTCGCCTTCGTCTTCGCCTTTTTCTTCCCCTTCCCCTTCCCCTTCTTCTTCTTCTTCTTCTTCTTCTTCTTCTTCTTCTTCTTCTTCTTCTTCTTCTTCTTCTTCTTCTTCTTCTTCTTCCCTTCACCGTTTGTAATCCCGTGCTTGTTCCGACGCCACAGCCATCTGTTATGTGGTTTGCCTGTATCTAACTCAGTGTCTCGATAGCTTGCATTTAAACGCAAGCGTGGAAATTTTGCGCCCCACCCCTTCTGACCGGATGATTTAACCATTTTCCTTCGTGACGGTCTGCTTTATTGTTCGTTGAATAGACATTAGATTGCAGATGTGCATCTTTACTTTTAATTTAACTTTTCCACTACATCGTTTAATTGTTCTCAAAAATTTCGTTTTCCTTGCTTTTTGCGAAATTTGAGGTTCTCACAGCGGTGTTGCAGAAGGCTGAATCTTCAGGGCTGTTACACCGTGTTAGCTGGTAAGTAGTAACCATTAGACACGTCATAACAACCCAGAATACCTGAATCTTAAGTTTTATTATTATTGGTTCAATTTTTGCTGCCATATAAATATGTCGGGCTGTCATTAATTTACCAAACTTTATCAGTACGATGTTACAGCAGTAAATCTTGTAATTTTCGCAAGCATATCTTGTTGGCACGGTTTACATTGCACAATATTGCAGAATATCGTCATCATTTTCATTATCTTCTCCACTTCAAAAGGTGTTCGTGTTGTAACTTCAGCGCGATCAGGATTGCACTATTGAAGAAATCAGACTCCTTAAGTTCTGAGAATGCTACGTACAATTCGGTCCATATTTCGATGTCTTCTCCTCTGCTCTCTAAAAACGTAAAGATTGGACTTTATAATTAGGTCTCCCATATTAGGAGAACAAAAGGAATGGAGAGTAGGCCTACTTGACAGTGTGCGGAACTCCTTTCTATGTTCTCTCTTCGCACGCATATATTAACCATTTAAAGACGAAGCGTATCTGTTTTATGTAAGGACTCAGTGCGTACCGCGCTGTAAACACTCTCCACTTCGGTTATAAAAACCAGTCTGTTAATGTTTTATAAGGCAAAAGTTGCTGTTTGTTCTGAGATCCACACAAAACACATAAACGCAATGTGGGCATCACGTAGAATTTTTTAATGGTAAGCCTGGTCGTATGTAAAGTTACCGCTAGGCTTTAAAAGGTTAAGAAACATCGCTGGCGCTTGATCTAGCGGCTATAAAATATAGCCTGATACAGTATTAAGTGCTTAGTGTTAGAAAAAGCAGTGTCCGCAGAAGCAACCACCCTTTGCTGCACGAGTTTTTTTTTTAGAAGTAATCCAGCATTTAGACATCCTGACCCTCATCCAGAAATTTACATTTAAATTAATGTTTTGAACTTTGCGTATTGCAGAGAAGTTAACTGGAAACTACGTGCAAAAAAAATATTACATGAATACATTGAATACTTGAAGGTCGCAAGGTTCCGCGTTGCCGTGGTCTTCATAACATAGGCCTGCGACGTCATGCCCACATAGAGGCTGTTATCAGTAAGGGCGCACTGCAGAGAATTGGCCGCAACGGTATGTGTTTGGCACTGGCGTTGCACAGATAAATGAAACTTGTTCTATGCAAAGTACCATCTTTTTTTTTTTTATTTTAATTTTACATAAGCCGTGCGGTTTGCAGGATAAGGAGAACGATTGGGCCAGTATTGTTACGCTATGGGTACATTTCCTGACTTGTGGCCAGGATATGGTTCATATTCCGTGCATTAATCAATGAATATAATACCAGTACCGACAAATGCACAGTTGTATTTTGATGTAGTTTAATTACAGGATATACCCCAACCAGGGCTGTGGACTCTGTACACAAAAACTCCGACTCCTCGATTTTTAAAACTCCGACTCCTCGATTTTTAAAACTCCGACTCCGACTCCTTCATAAAAGCTCAATATGCAGTAATAATAGTAAACCTATAAGACGTTTTATCACCACCACGTGAATCATCAGACTACTTTTTTGACTTATAACCTATATTTAAGTTTAAGTCTAATGGTTACTGTAGCTATCAGGGCTCTGGATTTGGAGTATCTAGTTAAGATTTTAGACTCAGGTCGGAGTCGGAGTCGGTACATTTTTACCGACTCCGACTCCACCTAAAATTCCTCCAGACTCCCGACTCCACCTAAAATTCCTTCTGACTCCGACTCCACCTAAAATTCCTTCCGACTCCGACTCCACCTAAAATTCCTTCCGACTCCGACTCCACCTAAAATTCCTTCCGACTCCGACTCCACCTAAAATTCCTTCCGACTCCGACTCCACAGCCCTGACCCCAACATGTTTCGGCCACCTATGTGGCAATCTTCAGGGAGTTAGCGTGGTCAACCTTACTGTTTACATCGCAGTTATTCTACTTGGATGACAGTTTATTACATACACCTTCTCTGCACACCACGCAAAATACCGTGCTAAACTTTAGAGCAATTTTTTAGCTATGCATTTTATCTCTAAATTTTAAACTTACTTTATAAGTAAGTACTTTTCAACTGTGACTTTGTACTCTGCTTGTATGATTATCTTCAGTTTTGGAGTCGTTCTGATACTTTTGTAATTGTAATTGTATTCTGGTTTATACCTCCCTGGAGATGGCCACATAAATGGCCGGAACATATTGCAGGATACCCAGTAATTAAACTACATCAAAATACTATTGTGCATTTGTTGGTATTGGTATTATATTCATTTGTGGACAGTAGTTTATGAATCTGCGTTGTGTTACGATAGGAGGGAGCATCATGATCGGATTTATGTGAAGGATACATTTTGTCTCGGTCACAGCTCGTCCTACTGAACTACGTGCATGCAACCTGCAAGTCTCAGCTGACGTCACGTTTCGCTGAGCAGTTAAACGACGAACTACATAGGCCAAGGGGCTATCAATTGCGCATGCCTCTATTGAATTGCTTAATTCATGTATAAAAGTAATTTGCGACTTGCGCGTGTGTATTAGACATGCTGTCTGATTAATTTGCTACATAATCTACACTTGCCAGTACTCATATACCCACGCCAATGTTGCTGAAATTCTTTACGCTATCACGTGACCTTATCTAATCTTGCCTTTGTACGACCCCGTCAGTATTGCAGACTGTACGACGTCGAAAGAATGATGTTCGATGTATGATGAATGGAAGAGGATTGACAAGGAAATTACAGGGGCCAGTCGAGGTACTACGTGGTCAGTGCTCTAGGGGACTGAGGAAAACAGGGTAGTGCCTCAGGATAGCAGGTTCCAGGCCGGGATTCGAAGTGGGCTCCACGCATGTGCAAATATAGAGCAGTACACCGTAACTGCAGATTGCTTTTTATGTACAATCACACGATCGCTCTGAAAAATAACTGAAGGGAAGCAGACAGACAACGTTTACGAGCAGTCCTGATCTTCGGGTGTTACCGTTAGAGACACTCGCCGACTTGGTAGTTACCGTACGTTCCGGAAGGTCTGGCGCAAGTCGAATTTTGGGCATGTCGGAACTGAGTACACGTGTGGCCAAATATATAAGTGTAGACAAGGGAAAACAATTTAAATCCAAACTCCGACACCCCGGTACCTGATCGGCTGCAGCATGACCGCCCCGCAGCCTGTGTTATCGCCCAGCAGTATTTTTCCTCTTCCTTCCAATCGCGCTTTTAGTCCCGCAGGGAAAAATTCTGCGCGCTTTTAAAAAAGTTATTTTCGTTTTTTATTGTTTTAAGATTGCGTAGATTTGAAATTGCGTAAGTTGGGGTGTGTCTGTAACCGTATTTATCAGTGACATGTGATAACTGTTGTAATGGAGACCGTGTCACACGTGTGTGAGATTTTATGAGGTGGAAGCAGCAGGTTCTTCGGAAACGGTGGTACCACTCTGTGAAACTACACGGCGTCATATCCCAGAAGACGGCAGTCTTCATATTCTCCTCTGTGAGAACTGCCAAAACACAGTTTGAAGCAAACCTCTAGGCGTAATTTCTTTTCCTTAGTCAATAAAGGTGAACGAGGTTTTGTAAAACGTGTCCCCTTAATTAGACAAACTTTAGGGAGGAAAGAATATAGCGTAGAGAGGTTTATAGGTCGGTCTGATATATTTGTGTTCTATAATGCTGTTTCAGTGTTTTCTGTGAGTACAGGTCTACATGCAATTCCTGTTGAAAAATTACGCGAAGACCAAGAAATCATACTGGGAGAACATTTATGCCAGTCAGTGGCTATACTCTCTAACCCTTTGGAAAGGGCAGCAAAAGATTTTGGATAAATGTTGTACATTCTACTGGGAAATGTATGTGATGCATATGTTTTGATATACCGTGTAGTGTTACAAGTTCCCGAGAACGGATCGTTCAAGGCTGAACAATGTGCCGCACATTCAGTGTAGCGACAGAAAGTAACGATAGAAGGCCTCGAATTTCTTGTTTCCCTTAGCGAACATTAGTTTCATAGGAGCCCTGTTCTGTGGAATTAGTTACGAAGAATTCCAGCGAGGAGCTTTCTGGTCTGTACTCCTCACCAAATATTATTAGGGCGATCAAATCAAGAAGAATGAGGTGGGCCGAGCATGTTGCACGTATGGGGGACAGGAGACGTGCATACAGGTTCGGTGGAGAAACCCGAGGCAAAGAGAAAACTTGGAAGACATAGGCCTAGTTGGGAGGATAATATTTAAGTGTATCTTCAAGAATTGGGATGCGAGGCTTGGACTTACTTGTATTTATCTGGCTCAGGATAGGGACGAGTGGCGGGGTCTTTTGAACGCGGTGATGAACTGTTGGGTTTCAACAAATGAGGGGGATTTCTTGATTAGTTGAGAAGTAATTGGCTTTTGAAGAAGGACTCTGCTTCGTGTAGTTAGTTGCGAATATTCCGGTAGCGTTCGTTGGAGGAAGGTAACACAGTGCGCCTTTTAATATATTGTAATGTGTGTTGAACGGCCGCGTCCCAATGTGGGTATAATCGGACAGATCTGGCTAACCAGAGGGCGTATTCTTTCAACAGTGTCCAAGGTCAGATGTGGTTATGAGTTATTAGTCGGGATACAATGCCTGTGCTTTATATTGGGATTGTTATCTACCTGCAGGAGGTAACTATTAACCTCCACTTACTGGTGGGCGTTCCGTAATAAATGGTATTGTGTGTAGAGGGAATTAAGTGTG
Organism: Coptotermes formosanus; assembly: GCA_013340265.1. Classification (NCBI taxonomy): domain Eukaryota; kingdom Metazoa; phylum Arthropoda; class Insecta; order Blattodea; family Rhinotermitidae; genus Coptotermes; species Coptotermes formosanus. Next base: position 127,122 of record BLKM01000389.1, on the reverse strand, counting down.
AAAACTGGCCTTAGTTGAAGGTAAAATGTAACGTTCTCCCTATAACAGGCCATGAAAGCCCGCAGCGGGGGGGGGGGGGGGAGCGTGTTTAGGTGTAGCTATAATCTTTCTTTAAACTCGGTGCTAAATAGGGTTGGTCAACGCAACGTCCCGGCAGCTTTACCCCCGAGAAAGAGACGGGGGGAGGGGGGGGGGGCTGGTTTGGTCTCGAGATCGATGTGGACGAGTATGGAGAGGAGAAAAATGTTGCCTTCATCTCGTTCGATCCCCGGACTGTCCAGCCTGTAACTGTCCTGATTAACGCCCGTTTTTTGCATTTTATATGAAACTCGTTTCAAATGTTGAACAGCCAGCGAGTTAGGATAGCTGAGTCAGCAATGAGAAAGACGTAGAATCGGACGTTCGGAGTATATTCACGCGTCCAGCCCAGTTCTGGCGATTATCCATTGGGATTTTTTTTTCTAATAAGTAGAGCTCACTTGTTAGTTTCTGACCAGCGGAAAACCTAGAGGAGCTGGCGGACGGTCCTACTCTGTACTTGATGTGGCAATGGTATGAAATTTGTATTGTTTCGTCCACCAATACGATACTGCTGTCGCTGTACAAGAGACTCGCCCTTAACCTTCCGCTTCAAAATTCCACCGGCAAAACCTAACATTTACCTGTACCGGATTCCGTTTATCATGGAGGTGACTCGATCGGAATCATTTAACCCTTTAAAGACGAAGCCTATCTGTTTTATATAAGGACTCAGTGCGTACCGCGCTGTAAACACTCTCCACTTCGGTTATAAAAACCAGTCTCTTAATGTTTTATAAGGCAAAAGTTGCTGTTTGTTCTGAGATCCGTACAAAACACATAAACGCAATGTGGGCACCACGTGGAATTTTTTAATGTTAAACTTGGTGGTATGTAAAGTTACCGCTAGGCTTTAAAGGGTTAATCGCGTATCGAGATTGCGTAGTTATTGGAAGAACGTCACGTAATTAGCACCTTGGAGCGTAGTCCTTCAGAATATTACAGTTCCAGAGTTCTGCCAATGAATTTCTTGTCGTTATGCAACTAGGTGTATTTTGAGACCACCGAGGAATAGGAACGGCGGCTGTAGAGACAAGTGTTTAATTAACGACGCTGTCAATTTCCAAGGTTACGTAATGTGGTTGGTAGTAGAATGATGACGAGTGTGGAGCACAGATGCAATGAACCGAATACTGGGAGAAAAACCAATCCCAGTGGCCCCTTCCATTACAAACCCCACACGGACTTGCCTGGGATCGAAACCGACCCCCTTTTCTCTCGCTGTCTGCCTGCTTTGCATATGTTTAATTTCCGTGTTTCCTGTGGCAAGCCCAGAGCGAAACATTGTGCTCAGTGGACTGTATTTTCAAACTATGGTCGAGGAGGGCAAACTCCAGAAGCTAAGTAACGCTGAAAGCGATCTGCACATTCACTGCCGTGAGAACCGCAAATCTTGCAGTCCGTATGTTGTTCTTCAAGACAATATCAGAAAAAAAAATGCCTTACCACGTTTTGAATCTTTAATATTTAACATTTGGCTCTGTAAAACCATGAAGTGAAGTGCCGACAGAAAATAAAAATGCTGAAAGCAAACGAAAAACAGGTTGTAATTCCGTCGGGGCTTTGTCCGTCTGCTCATTGTTCTCGCAAAGCAAACTTGGTCATTGGCACGACGTTTCGTTGTCTGTTTAAAGTACTTCTTTGTTGTAAATTTGTTAAAACCGTGCTTAAAAGAGAAGTATCCGAGTGACAGGGGAATGAACTTCCTCGACCAAGAGCCCAAGAGACTATGTTTCGAAAATTGCTTAGATAGCAGCGAGTTTTTCTGCAGACGGCGTTTTTTTTTCTTTTTTTTCTCTGCTGCTGAATTCCCTGCAGTTACCTGCAGACAGATATACGCCCGTACGAGTAAACTGTGGGGCTTCTGATTTAGAGTCTCCGCGTTTGTGAAAGGTTTCCCAGAATTGCGGCGTATAGTTTATCATGATACCGCTGTTCTGGTAGATCACCGTGCCCCACACGCAGCGTCGTATCGTGTAGTACAGATTGGCATTGTTAAAAACCACGTGGTTGCTTTCCATACAACTTGAAAGCAGATGTAACGGCTTTTTTTTTGCGCGGGGGCGGATTTGATAATACAGTTAAACTCGGTTATAACGTCAAGAAAGGGACTGAATATTTTGTACCGCCATAAACAATTTTTTTTTAATGAAACGTAGTGACCTCTTTTCGACTATGCATAGATCTAAATCCTGGTTTCAGAACATCAATAGGAAATACGCACACAGTGCTTATTATTTCCGTATAAGAAATAATAGACTGTTGTATATTTTGTAATTTTACAATTTTTACACACTTTTGAAACATTATGGTTCACGGAATTGTGAAATAAATTCTATTTTAATGTAAAAGGGCAGTCGTCCGCATTAACACATCTTTTCCTTTATGGATGTGTGTTCCTACCTAATGAGGGTCGCCTTTACGGCCGAAACATGTCGTAGGACAGTAATAAAATCAAGAAACGGGAATGTTGTCGTGTTTGTCTGTTTAGATTGGAAACAGTGGTAATAAACGAGTGTTGTTCTAACCGAGGAGTATAATGTTATGGTTAACAGAGAGGAATTAATTGGTACCACAGAACATCTGACGTTGTAGACGGGGTGTCGTATAAATCGATGTCGTTGTAACCGCATCCTACTTATTCCGGAATAATTGAAGTTAGAAAAAAAATACATTTTCGACAGGATAGAGCCTGCATGGACAATTCGGAGTGTCCCATTCATCGTGTCCCTGAGCACTGCAGATGTCACGGGATATGCCGGCTGATGCAGGCTTTCTATACGATAACGCTGCCATAGTCGGGGAAACAGAAAGGTTGTACACTTACGTGCGCAATTAACCTTTTAAGGCTTGGCGGTTACTATATGTACCGCCAGGTATAACGTTAAAAAATTCTCCGTTCTGCCCACACAGTGTATTTATGTGTTTTGTACGGATCTCAGAACAAACAGCGATTATTTCCCTATACGTAGGTTTATGATATTTTTTCGTACCAAATTGCACATGCTTAGGTTTTATCTGTAATCAGACCGTAACCAAAAATTGCACATGACGGACAAGTTGTTGGTTGAAAAATGTATTACCTAAACCAAAGCTGTGTAGTTTATGAGGAATCTGAGGACCTTGAACCAATAATCTGCGGTACTGTCGCTTCCTTCTCACGTGTTCTGGCTTCCGTCATATCTTTATTGCTGATAGTAGAGGGCGATAAGATATGGCACAGGGGTGGCCTCGAATGGCATTACAGTCGTTCCACGAATCGAGTGAAAATTTGTGTGATGTAGTGTTTCTCAATGTATAGGTCGCGAAAAAAATTTCGTGATTCTGACTTATTATTACTAACAGAGCACTACTTTGATAATATTAAAAGGGGTATTTTTTATGTAAATGTAATCACGTGTAGTGACACCGTAGCAACGTTGGCTTGACTGTAACGTTATCAAGGGTTTACCAACCCCTCAACGAAATGTTGCCGGATCAGCCAAATAAAAATTATCGTTATTTTTTTTTAGACGACGTTATCGTCCGTGTGGCACTGTGTTCTTAGTGTGAGGAGTGCCCTACAAAAGACGCGCAAAGTCAAATCTATAAGCTCGTGAAGACCAGCCATAGCTCTAAGACACGTAGGAGGAATCACAGTGATCAACTCGGGCTCATTCAGAAGTATGTAAATACCCTATGTTCATCTTCATTTCATTAAATCATGAAGATATCACATTCGTCTTACCGATTCGTGCTTTTTTAATTTTACATCTGTCTTTGTTTCTGACTAGCGTGGTCGCGAGACAAAGCTATTGGCCTAATCTGGGTCGCGCCCCAAGGTTTGAGAAACGTTTCGTAGTCCTTCCTTCTACTACCTACTTGTTCACAGCAGATGTAGAGGGTTTTTATTTCCACTTGATCACACTCAGACACACATCACAGTCGGTAGGACTCCTCTGGGCGAGGGATCGGCCCGTTGCAGAGACCTCTACCTGACAACACAAACACTGTACAAGAGACAAACGTCCATGCCCACGGTGGGATTCGAACCCACGATCCCAGCAAGCGCTCGGCCGCAGACCTACGCCTTAGACCGCGCGGCCACTGGGATCGGCGGTTTGAGAAACACTGGTCGAATGTTTTGGAAGTTCAAATAAGTGTACTTGCATACGCACACACGCACTTGCAGTGATCTTGTAAGCCACCGTACCTTCCTGCCCGTTCCCCCAAGTTGTTCCAATTTGAAGAATACATTCACAAATTAAAGCGAAGCGTGAGATATTTTGTGGGCTACGGTATTGAATTACTGTGTTGTTGTAACTATCCATCATTACCACTGGTGCTGCTGTATGGCTGTTCTAATTTAGTTACCAAATTAGCTCCCGGTCTAACGCGTTATGTATCCTTGAAGTGGAATGTTGATTAACCCTTTAAAGACGACGTGTATCTGTTGTACATAAGGACTCAGTGCGTACCGCGCTGTAAACACTCTCCACTTCGGTTATACAAAACCAGTCTCTTAACCCTTTAAAGACGAAGCGTATCTGTTTTATATAAGGGCTCAGTGCGTACCGCGCTGTAAACACCCTCCACTTCGGTTATAAAAACCAATCTCTTAATGTTTTATAAGGCAAAAGTTGCTCTTTGTTCTGAGATCCGTACAAAACACATAAACGCAATGTGGACACCACGTAGAATTTTTTAATGTTAAACCTGGTGGTACGTAAAGTTACCGCTAGGCTTTAAAAGGTTAAAACACTTGCACCTTAGGTGCTATAAAGAACCGCTTGTTATATGGACACTGTTGCTATTATATACCTGTCAGCAGTGGGGAAGGTTGTGTAGTGATGTGGAAAACGTTTTAGATTTATTTCGACTGATTCGTCGGAACTTGACATGATATATTCAGTACTCGGTTTTGACGTAGCTCCCGATTTTCCGATGAACAACCACTACCAGCGTAACCCTAAAGTAATCCACAGTTCCGGTGAGAACTTAAATGACGATTGAATAAATAGTGATTATAAAATGGAACGCATAAAGGGATTTATCAAAAGGAGAGAGAATTGAATAACTGGAACAAAAACATCTGCTAACTGAATTTTCCGATTTTGTTGATAATCCTGTTAACTTACGTGCATTCAGAGATGAATGCGGCAATTAGAGTCTTGTTGTTGCCCGTTAATGTTTCTGCATCGCTAAATTTACATACATTTTGGGGTATTAATTAGAATTAGATAGCTTTGTTTTATCCGCTTCATGACGACAGACCTCATCATTGTGGGCCGAGATGTACACTATGTACGCGGATGTAAGTGGTTGTGCCGTGACATGGCTGTTACACATGGCCAGCAAAGCCTTGATACCATTTCAAAAACGTCTCCATAGCGCTTCATAAAAATAAAAATTACACCGATGTACTGGGATACCAGGTTTCTGTTCCCGCGACTATCCGTCATTTCCGAAAAAATAAGTACTGAATGGATTTTCACAAAATTTGATATTATTGGATTTACGCTAGATGTTGGACGAATTTAATGTTGAGGTCTGCGTTCTTCTGGGGTATTACGCAGCGTAGAATGGTAATCCTTTACCGACGTTTCGGGACAACGTATTGGTGCCATCTTGACCTTTGAAGATGGGACCCATACGTTGTCCCGAAACGTCGATAAAGGATTACCATTCTACGCTGCGTAATATCCCAGAAGAACGCAGATCTTATCACCATCGCAACGGAAGCCTCAAATCACGAATTTAAAGTTTATTGTTTTCGGTTTAGTATAATGCGTATTTTTTCGGCGTGCCGCGTACATCGAATTGAACTTTAATCAAGAAAGGAAGACTGTCGTCGAAGAAATAATTATACGTGCGCTAGAAATCGGTCGTGACAATTTTTTAGACCAAAGGAGTGGGAACTATTTTCAGAACGTGAGCAATGCCATTATTTTTGTGGCTGTAGTTTGTATTTGTGCGATCTGTGTGTGGCTGTAGTTTGTATTTGTACAGTCTGTATGTAGCTGTAGTTTGTATTTGTAAGGTCTGTATGTAGCTGTAGTTTGTATTTGTAAGGTCTGTATGTGACGGACAACAGCAGGAAGTGATACGGGGAATGTGTTTTCCATTTCAGTACACATTTCAGGTCTCAATAAAATGACTGGATACCCCTCTTGTTTGTTTTATTTATGATATTTTGTACGTTCCTGTCAATGCGTCGGACTATGTAGCGTCCATTGTTAGGATGATTGATAAAACGGTAATGAGCTGAAAGAATTTAGCAGGAAGCAGTCGTGGTACCAGTAACATACAACCCCCTTTTGCTTGGAGGGATTTGGGAGAAGAATAAAAAACAGCAGGGTATCCGAGATTCGAACGTGCACCACCCTAGTACGAGAGAAGCGATACTACTTGGGCGAATTTACTGGGGTGTCACTCGATGAAGTAGGTGCCAAATGCATAACTGCTCTAGTCACAGGTATAGTCCTTTCAGTCTGAACACAACTGTTTATTTACTGCACAAAACAACTACATGTTTCGGCTATAGAAAGTATAACCATCATCAGATTGTGTGCAAGAAAAAATAGACATATTCACAGTTGCGTGGTTTGAGATGTAAAAACCTTACGGAAACTGTTATATAAAGGTACATTGCATACATAGCGTAGGTAGGTAGCGTTGGGAATAAAATGGCTACAGATTTTCAGTGTGACTTAAACCGTGGAGAAACTACCATCAAAGTTACTAGGAGACTTGAGAGAAAAATCTCGTGACGTTTAACTGAAGTGGCTGTGGTGTTTGTAGGCGATTCCTGTGCGTTCATTGGTATCCGTGAAAGTGCTTTCTACAGCGCTGAATTCCGTGGGGCGAGTGAAGTCAGGTGATGTGTTGTGTTCCTAGGTTTATGTGCCCTTATCGCCTCTCACACTGCTGTGTTGTCCTGTGCCAACGACACTGCGATGGCCCTCCACAGCGAAACTGCTCTTGACTGCTTGTGTTGACAAATACGATCAGTGCGGAAAGACTAAACCACTTGTTTGTTTCGCGTAACTCGGAGAAAGACAGCAGTTAAAAAAACTGCCCAGACATCGCGAAGGGAAGAAAGCAGTTCCGAAATGCAGCGCAGAGGGGAGACACTGTGGGAGATTATCTGTGCTTAATTGGGCGTCATATCATGAAAAGGTTTACATACATACATACACACACATATGTACATACATACGTACATACACATATACATACACACATACATACACACACACACACATACGTACATACATACATACATACATACACACACACACACGTACATACATACATACATACACACACACATATGTACATACATACGTACATACACACATACATACACACACACACACACGTACATACATACATACATACATACATACATACATACACACACACACACACACACACGTGTACATACATACGTACATACACATATACATACACACATACATACACACACACATACGTACATACATACATACATACATACATACACACACACACACACACACACACACACACATATGTACATACGTACATACACATATACATACACACATACATAGACACACACACATACGTACGTACATACATACATACATACGTACATACATACATACATACATACATACACACACACACATATGTACATACATACGTACATACACATATACATACACACACACATACACACACACATACGTACATACATACATACATACATACATACATACATACATACACACACACACACACACACATATGTACATACATACGTACATACACATATACATACACACATACATACACACACACACACATACGTACATACATACATACATACATACACACACACACACGTACATACATACATACATACACACACACATATGTACATACATACGTACATACACACATACATACACACACACACACACGTACATACATACATACATACATACATACATACATACATACATACACACACACACACACACACACACGTACATATCAAAGGGACAATAGGATGTGGAATACGTCATACAAATACACAAAAATACAAAATGTGCAGCTAAAACTATTGTGTTTCAAATACGATATTAAATTGTTGTACAAATCCATTATATACATACGATAAACGGAACATGAGCCAACTGTGAGCAACAGAAATTGCTCAACATAATAAAAGTCGTGTATAGTTAAGTGTCTTCTTAATGCAGCTTTAAATTGAGAATTTTTATTCTTCGAACTTGTGAGTTTCCACGGTAAACTGCTGAATGTTTTGATGCCAGCACAATATGTACTTTTCTGAGATCTTGAGAGGTTTGCAGTTGGTGTATATAGATGATATTTATTAATTATATTAATAATATGTATAGGTGTTTGTTTGAAAATTTTCTTTGTTATGTATATCGCCGTGTGTTTTCAGCTTGCGCCGTAGTTTGTGTGTTTAGCTCCACGCTCCAGTCGCATTATCCTCAGAAGAAAGAGGCACCGTTGCCCATTGTACAGGACGTTAGGTCCAAGAGCCAGTCTGGACGCCGTGGCAAAGACTTGCTTCTACCGTCGATCGAGCCCCGATCACTCGGTTGTCGACCACAAATACTGACTGGTCTAATGTCGAAGGATGGGGAATCGTGACGTCCTGTGAACACGGCTATAAACTGTCGGGTTCTGTTGTTGACCAGGCGATTGGTTGTATGCTGTTCCAGAACTGTGTTCCGTGACGTTAGTTAGTTGTGAATTAGTTTCGAAGAGGGGCCTTAGTTGCAGAGTACGCAGACGTTTAATTACTGTTTAATTAGAGATAGGAATGTTTCGGCTTGTTTGAGGATCCACGCGGGAGAAGAGAGTACATTCTTCATGCCATAATAGGAGGCGCCCCGGAAGCGATCTGCGCTCGCGGCGCGCGCACGCACGCACACACACACAATGCAGTTATTCCTGAAACAGTGTGCCGCTTCGCCTCGAAGTCCTATGCAGTTCTGCACATTTTTTTTTCCTGATAGGGTACATCAGTGGCGAGCAACCGTTTTCTCTGCACGGGGCCGATTTAAAAGCCGTATAATCCGGCACGCGGCGCAAGCCAAGTGATGTTAGCGAACGTTATACTTTTGTTACAAAATTTTACATCAAACGTTTAAGTGATCAAATTATTAATATTAAGGTAATGTGGAACTGGAATAGGTCAGTCGGTTTAACAGCTAAGTTAGGGGCTGGATGATCCGGGAATCGGGGTTAGATTCCGGCTGAAACAAGAGTGTTTTTTCCGTTAGAGTGTCCAGAAGTGCTCTGATTCCCACCGCGCAGGCGAAAAAGCCCTTGGTACCCACTGCGTAGGGGGGCCGCGGTGGCGCAGTTGGTTGAGGCACTGCGCTACAAACTGGAAGGTCGCGGGTTCGATTCCTGATGCTGTCATTGGCATAATCCTTCCGGCCGCAATATGGCCCTGGGGTCGACTCAGCCTCTAACAGAAATGAGTACCAGGAATATCTCCTGGGGGTAAACACGGCCGGTGCTTAGGGCTGACAACCTTACCACCTTCATGTGCCGATTGTCTATAAATCTGGGACCTCAACCTCTTGGAATCCTAAGGGCCTGTCCAGGCCTGTAATGGGATAGCTTTACCTTTACCTTTACCTTACCCACTAGGTAAGAGGCTGGGTGAGCCCAGAGCCGGTCTGAAATATCGCCAAGGAAATGCAGAACGTTATGGGTGTCACAGTTCGGGCAGTCAGAACACCACGTAATGTGACCTCATTTGAAGCCAGCAAAAAGCAACTCTGGCTCCTGAAAATGGAATTCACACAGTCGAAAGACGAAGAACTGTTGAAACGTGTGCCGAAATTGTGCTGCTGGCGGACCTGATGTTTTTGCAACAACGCAATATTAAGATTCTTGAACACATGTAAACAAAATATTTGCCGCTGTCTATATATGACAGTAGTTTTGGCGGGGGCCCCCCCCCCCCCCCTAAGTGCTGTTGTTTTTAATTTGAATGGAGCGTATTTATTACTTCAGAAATGTTTCGGGAACATTATTTTATATTACCTCCCTGAAGATGGCCACATAGGTGGCCGAAACATGTAGGAGGTATGTAAAAACGATTTCACTAGCGTGCTTTCTGTTGCTATTCCTACTATATTATAAATATTAAACTTTTTAGTCTCCTTGGCTCCGTTTATTTGTATACCGCACCGGGATGTCCGGCGGGCCACGGGTTGCTTGTCTTTAGTCTACGTTGTAGTGATCGGGTATTTTTTGAGATTTGGCGTTCTGACGCTGGTGTGTTGCAAGAGTACAGGTGGTTTGTTGTGTAACGTTACCTAACTTGGTACGTTAGGTAGGCTACCAATGTTTAGCGGGGAACTTGCGTCTTCTGTCTTCAGGACTTTTACTCCTGTAGTCTGAATACGTATGCAGCACGTTCCGCCGAAATGGTGGTAAATACCAAACTACACGATGTCACAGTCTTTACACTCGCCGTAGGGAGGATTTCAAATCCCGCATTGTGTTTAAAATTAATCAATGTTAATTGTAGGGCGATTCTGACTGTGAAGTAGAGGCGAATTTTCTCGTGTTTAGACGATCCTGCAAAGCTTTTGGAAGCAAGCAGGCAAAGCAGAGTTAGGTAGGAAGGAAGGAAGGAAGGAGTGAGTCGAGGAGGAAATGTTTGGCATTCCGAAGTGTCAGTTTGTATTACTTGTTCACCCGTAGTCCGTGTCTTTCCCCCAACACTTGTCGCGCCTCCACGTGTAGTCGTCTGTTCTCACATGACTACCTCCCCTGAAACGTTCTGTCTAATGGAAAGTACATTTTATGCCTTCCCAAGCATTTGTATTGGTCCGTCGTAAGGTGCCTGTAAGAGAGAAATGGCACGTGGATACAGCGACCCTGCGAGGGCACGTGGATACAGCGACCCTTCAGTGGCATGTGAATACAGCGGACCTTCATGGCATGTGGATACAGGGGCCCTGCAGTGGCTTGTTGGTACATCGGCCCTTCAAGGGCGCGGCATTACGGCGGTCCCCCATTGACACGCCAATGTAGCGGCCCTTCAGGGGCAGGTACATACATACAGCAGCTTGTCATTGGCACGTGGATGCGGCGATTCTTTGACCACACGTGAAAACAGTTAAAGTTGAACCCCCGGCCGTGACTGTACTGACAGAAGTATCCGAAGTTCCAGGGCAGTGACTGTACTGACAAGTATTCCAGGTCATAGGGCGTTATGTGGTGTTACAGCTGTGCGGTTGCTGCCAGTGTAAATACTTGACTGCGGCCCTCAAACGCGTGCAGCCTGTGTGTCGCACTGTCACGGAATCCTCACTGTCTTCATGTTTGCGTATAGATGGCGTCAGTTTGTGTGAGTGGAGCTTCCCGTCCATGTGATGGATGCTATGCAAATGGTGAATAGGAGCTTTTGAAGGCATGTTCGGGTGGAGACAGCGGTGTGCCCAAGGGTTGTGGGTTAGATGCCATGACCCTCCCGTTACTTAGACTGCTGTTTCGTGTCCTTGCGAACTTAACAGATCGGTTTAATGTGTTCCATGTCCGTGCACTATATTATACAAAAACATTAATCATCAACAAATGCACAAAGAGTTTTTTCATCAATTATAACACACTTCTACATGCTTCGACCCTGCTGGGTCATCTTCAGGGAGAACTTTCTGTTGTCGTTACACTAAGGTTGCACTTTATAGTTGAGCTGTTGACTGTGTACTGCGTTGCTTTTGGAGGCNACAAAGAGTTTTTTCGTCAATTGTAACACACTCCTACATGTTTCGACCCTGCTGAGTCATTTTCAGGGAGAACTTTCTGTTGTCGTTACACTAAGGTTGCACTTTATAGTTGAGCTGTTGACTGTGTACTGCGTTGCTTTTGGAGGCGCGAACTCTCTGTGGTCTCGGCTTGCACTGCCTCCAAAAGCAACGCAGTACACAGTCAACAGCTCAACTATAAAGTGCAACCTTAGCGTAACGACAACAGAAAGTTCTCCCTGAAAATGACTCAGCAGGGTCGAAACATGTAGGAGTGTGTTACAATTGACGAAAAAACTCTTTGTGCATTTGTTGGTGGTTAGTGTTTTTGTACAGATCGGTTGTTACTTTTTTTGGATAAAGGAGGTGTCTGGTCTCTTGTTTCATTCTTCCCTTTTCTCTTCTACTGTCTAAATGTTTAGGGACCAGCTAAAGTGCGGTGTTCCTGAAGGATACAGGGTGGTACAAAAATTATTTGGCACATAAGGTGACATTTTAACCTTTTAACGCCTAGCGGTAACTTTACGTACCACCAGGCTTAACTTTAGTCAATTCTCCATGGTGCACACATTGCGTTTATGTGTTTTTTACTTATCTGGGAACAATCTGCAACTTTTACCTGACATGTCTTCAAATGATTGGTTTTTTAAACTGAGGCGGAGAGTGTTTACTGCGCGGTACGCCCTGAGTCTTTATATTAAACAGAACGCGTTTCAACATCGAGTTTTAAGTGACGCGTGCCTCACTCTGTTTATCGTACAATGTCATACAGTGCTGGATTGACATGAAGCTTCATTTCGTCTTCAGAGATCTGGTTTACGTATTGGGGGACAAAGAACATGATGACGTACAATAAACGGAAAATGTGGAAATGAAACAACGCTTGTTTATGTCGTAAGATTAATTCCGCAGGGCTGTGGTTTGAGGTCTATAAGTCCGATTGTAATTTGCGCGAACACCGTCTGTTGACGCTGGAATCGCAGGTACGGTCCTGCATTGATTTCAAATCTGTTAGCGCCCATTTCTTCCTGCTGGAAAAATTGTTCCAAATAAAGTTAAAGATCTAGTGAGGTTTTTGTTTAATGCCACGTACCATTCTTTGCATGATTATCCCTGTTTTCGGAATTAATATCGGTTTCAATTCTGTGTCCTGTGGGCTCGTATCAGACTGATAGGAACAGCATTTACACTATGGCTGGTATTATTTATGGCAGTTAATTGTTATCGTTAAGTTGTGATTTATTTAATATTTCTAAAGATCCTTGAATGAACTTTTTCTGACGCCCAACTTTTCAGCTGTTTGCGCTTGTATTGCAGGAGAAATTGTGCGATGCTGTGGAAGTTTACAACGGAATTACAATCACACGTATTTATCACTGACTCATGCACAACATTAAGGTACAATACAACAAACTTTATAAAACTCCCGTCTTCTTTCGATGTAACATCACACCATCCTCAGAGCAGACACACAGAATACTTTAAAAAAAAATAAAACTTTTAAATTTGACGACGGAAGTTTCTTGAAATACAATATCTTAGCGGGAACTGCTTCGTCAGGTACAGATATAGCTGTATATATAGCCTGCAGTAGGCCTGTGTCAGGGTATTCCATGTCCCGGATATGAGCAGGGCTGGAAGTGGGCGTAGGCACGTGGTGACGCCCTATACTTAGTTCCAGAGCGTATTTTTAACGAAGGTATGTCCAATACCTCAGACGTCATGTTGTAATTATAATGCACGATACACGCAAGAACGAATTCCCCAACTTGAATTGCAATTACCTGCTTTGTAACATGTACTGGTGATTCCTCCAGGCTTTTCTGCTTACTCGGAGTGTCTGCCTTTGCTCTGAAAAGCAATTCCCACCCCTGCATTTAAGAATACAATGAAGCACTACCAGCCTTCGGAAGGCACGGTAGAAATACCACTGGGACAAAGTAGAGGAGATGAAAAATATTGTTCTAAAAGCAAAATATGACAGATGCTTCGCTTCTGATACTGTCACATCTGGATGCAAGGCGCCCTCATTCTCTTAATGGGCACCCAGGAGTTCTGGGCTAGCATCGAGAGTACTTCTGTCTCATCACTGGTTTCAGCCAAGTAGGCCTACTGCAAGATGCTGTTGTTATGTGGACGAGCGTGAACAGAACTCTGTTACTTACCACAAGTAAAATCACCAACAAAATGCGCTGTATTTTTTACACTTATTCTGTCTTACCCCGACATGTTTCGGCGTAGCATGACGCCATCTTCAGGGGGATCGTGCAGATTTAAGACACTAATCACTCGGGCGATGTTTACATAAAATATTAAAAGAAGTGGCTGCTAAAAACATAACATATACGCATACTCAGTACTTTTTCGGTTTGTTAAAACTTGATAAGGGCTGGTAAAATGGTAGTAAAAAATACAGTGCATTTTGTTGGTGATTTTACTTGTGATACAAAAGAATGCACGGTGAGAACAAAGTGAAAAGAAATCCGTTACTTACGTTTCGAACTTTTCTTCCTTTCTAATAGAAGGGAAAGAAATCTGGCGGAGAGATCGTGTATAATTTATTAGCGTTTTATATGATTTCGAAATTTGTTGGCTGCTATGTTATATCGTCATAAATATCTGTAACCCTTCGTTGTGATTAAAACGAGACCAGTAGCTGTGGGAGAGGCAGAAGTTGTTTTTAATACGCACCATTTCTGATAAATTTTGTAGTTATCACCTAATATATGTGGAAGTGTTAAGTCAAGAAGGATGCTGTTTGTGGGAGGTGCAGCATATTTTGGACGAAAGAAGCATAGCTTCCGTCGATGAATCTGTAAAGCATTAGCTACTTTTGTGTAATATCCTAATACATGGTGTCAAGTGGTGTTTTAACAATACAATTGTTAATCCTTTTTAATCATTATCAAATAATATAAAAATACTATTTTATATTATTTGATTAAGGATCTGCGTTTTTAACATTTATACATGTACCTGATAATGGCTCGGCCGAGCCGAAACATGTAGTATATTGGCACAACCTTGGAGTAGAATGGTGTAGTGTGCAGAATAGATATATGCTGTGGTGTGTCAGACTGTGTTTATTATTGCTGTAATTTAAGTAACACACGAGGATGACCTAAGTTAAGATTAAAGTGTTCTTTAACTATTTTTTACCAACTAGACTTGTTTGTTTTATTCTTATTTTTATGTGTTCTTTGAGTCTCCCCTGAGGATGGTGTGATCTCACACGGAAACATGTCGGGGGTTTTGTACAGTCTTTTGTGTTGTACCTGATTATTGTGTGCGAGCTGGTGGTAATATATGTGATTATAGCGTATTCAATTTTGGTACGAAAAAATCGAAAGAGGTAACCAGTGGAAGGGCTCAAACATGTCTGTGATGATATGAAAACTAAGGTTCGGTAGATGCATTGTGAACTGGCTCTGAATAGGGTGTGATAGCGTGTTTGTATGGACACAGTTGATGGGCATTCGGTTTTCGAAGAATCTTGACAGATGGAGTAGTGAAGGTTTCTGTAACACGAAATTAATAATTTCCCTTTAGTCAGTGCCTGTAACGTCAAAATAATATTTAAGAATTTTTTATGAATTTTTTCTTTTTTAGTAAAGTGCCATATTTTATTTGTAAGTTACGCCCATAGATCTGTTTCCGCGGTAAGTTGTAAATTGAATTTTCAGAAGGTTATAAATTGTTGGTTTAAAAGTTAAAAGATCCAGAGAGTGAAATTTTATTGCTAATTTACAGGGATCAACAAGTGCTGGATGAGTTTACTAGTCAGATAAAAAGTTCTACTCGCCAGCCATTTCTCCACGTTACAGTCTGCACCTGCCCACGCCGTCCTAATTGCTACGCAGCGTCATACTTACCTACACTTGCCATATGCTACAAATTCGTATAAAATACTGTTTGTATAAACTCAATAAAATATTTATGTGCGTTTCATACTATCTGACTTAAAATGTACGGGTCTACATGTGTAGAGAAATAAAAGAGATAACAGAAAATAACAAGAATTACATGTAAAGATTTGCCACTCGCTGGCCTTGGTTTTGCGGTCGTCCCAAACTAGCAGACAAGTGATTTTGTTAACCCTTTAAAGACGAAGCGCATCTGTTTATGTAAGGACTCAGTGCGTACCGCGCTGTAAACACTCTCCACTTCGGTTATAAAAACCAGTCTCTTAATGTTTTATAAGGCAAAAGTTGCTGTTTGTTCTGAGATCCGTACAAAACACATAAACGCAATGTGGGCACCACGTAGAATTTTTTAATGTTAAACCTGGTCGTATGTAATGTTACCGCTAGGCTTTAAAATGTTAAGCCCCTGGCTGTGGCAGACATCGCGGGAGAGAAACCGATGTGCGAGGGTCTCAGGGGTTCTCCCCCCCCCCCCCCCCGCAACGGTTTAGTTGAGGGTTATATTCTACTGGGATATGAAGTAACATCCCTGGGTATTTGGTTCCCGACGTTTCGAGACAACGTAGTGGTCTCGAAACGGAATCCTCAGGAGCCAATTTCATTACGACGTTAAGTTCGTAACACGCAGATGGTTTATGGATATTCAAAAAATGATCACGACTGCAGATATCTACCGCCGTGAAAGTAACTGTTGAAGCCGATGTCACATGTGCATGCTGTCTTTTAACCTTTTAAAGCCTAGCGGTAACTTTACGTACTACCAGGTTTAACATTAAAAAATTCTACGTGGTGCCCACATCGCGTTTATGTGTTTGGTACGGATCTCAGAACAAACAGCAACTTTTGCCTTATAAAACATTAAGAGACCGGTTTTTATAACCGAAGTGGAGAGTGTTTACAGCGCGGTACGCACTGAGTCCTTACATAAAACAGACACACTTCGTCTTTAAAGAGTTAACATAGATAATATATCCTTTTAAAGCCTAGCGGTAACTTTACATGCGACCAGGTTTAACATTAAAAAATTCTACATGGTGTCCACATTGCGTTTATGTGTTTTGTACGGATCTCAGAACAAACAGCAACTTTTGCCTTATAAAACATTAAGAGACTGGTTTTTATAACCGAAGTGGAGAGTGTTTACAGCGCGGTACGCACTGAGTCCTTATATAAAACAGATACGCTTCGTCTTTAAAGGGTTAAATTCCAGTGTGAATGGATGAGAAGACAGTAGTGGCTCATGCTTATGTGTTCTGTGATCATGTCACGAGCTATTGGGCTTTTTCCGTCACACGTACCATTTGGAAGTACTCCGGTATGTTTTAAATCAGGGGATAGAACTGCAGCATGCTTCAGGTGCATTTGAAAGTTTATCATAGCTTTGATTTGCATACAGTTTGGTTACCCAGCCGCACCCAAAGGGATTCATTAAAAACGTATATTAAAACTGCCCAAAGGCTTGTGTTTTCATTGGCCCTTATGACATGTCCTGTTTATATGAACTGTATAAACGCAGTGGAGAACAATGGAATGTGCATGGAAAGACTACAGAACAGACTGAGGCGAAAATATTAAACCACGGAGAAAAATAGTGGGGGAAGAAAAGTAAGGAGAGGAATAGAAGAGAGTGTCAAATAAAGCGTTATGACTAAGGCAGGGAACAAAGCGAGGATACAGTAAAAGAAGGTGAAAGAAGGAAGATGATGAGTAAGAAGGTTAGAGAAAACGTAGGAGGAAGAGGCTGAGATGGAGGCCTCAGACCTAAAGGAGGAGAAGAACAGGGGATAAAGTCGAGGATGTGATGGGTCTTGCATGTGGCATGAATAGTATGACAAATACGACATGTGGGTAGGGTAGTCCAAAAGAAGGCCGCAACCCGAGAGACTTAAACGAAGGCGGGAGTGTAATGTTTGAAACGAGTTGTAAAGGAAAAGGGTATGAGGATATGAAATGGATTTAACTGGCTTAAAGTGTGGTCTTGTTGCTGGTTGTTATGAATCAACATTAAGGGTATATTAAAAATTGAGTAAAGTTGTGGCTTTGGCAATGTCAGCAGTTCAAGAAGTTCTTCTTGGAATGCGTGACCCTCGAAGGTTGGACCGGTAGGTTGTCTCTAAGCGTGGGTAGCTAACTACCAATCAACGCTGCATAACATCCCAGAAGAGTGCAGATCTCATAAAGCAGTGTTCCTCAGCATTTCTGTTATCACTGGTCCCTTACAATGACAGATTGTGCAGACATCGTTGTTTCAGGTACCCGTGTCAGTTGTTAGAATATCTGCAAATAAGCTACATACACAAATCAAACACCTTTTATTAAGTCATTATAAAAACGTATTACAACAGTGATAATTTTTGCAGCAGTAGTGTAAAATAAAACGAAGGTTATGGGATACTTAACCCTTTAAAGACGAAGCGTATCTGTTTTATATAAGGACTCAGTGCGTACCGCAGTGTAAACACTCTCCACTTCGGTTATAAAAACCAGTCTCTTAATGTTTTATAAGGCAAAAGTTGCTGTTTGTTCTGAGATCCGTACAAAACACATAAACGCAATGTGGGCACCACGTAGAATTTTTTAATGTTAAACCGGGCCGTATGTAAAGTTACCGCTAGGCTTTAAAAGGTTAAAGGAAACAACATTTTGTTCTTCTGTGCAGAATCTACTCAGCTCGCGTACCCCGTAGGCACGGCTCGCGGAACCCCGGTTGAGTAACACTGGTCTGTCATAGAACGCATGCGCGTTGTACATTAAGTAGTTCGTACTGTTCCTTATACGGGTGATGCCCGCAGCTGTTAACCTCAATAGTGTACTATTCATGTGCCCCCCCAGTGATCTTTCTTCAACAAGAGACTTGCGCGCAGATTAAATAGGAGGCCACACAGACGACGACTCGAAAACTGACGAAAAACAAGGATGCCGTTCTTTACAGTTACTGACGGACTTGGCCGGCCCATGGGCGCCAGGAACTGAAAGGTCACAGCTGTACTAGTTTCTTTGGAAGAGATGTGAAACTTGATTGTGCGTTGGAGAACATCGGGTTCCAATTGAACTTGCACATCTAGGGAAAACATTTCCTTGAATTTTAACATCGGATGTTTTATGCTACGTGAATTCATGGCGTTTGAAAACATAACAGAGTTGTTCCCTAGGTTTATGAAGCATCTACTCATCATGGCGTGGGGGTGGGGGGGAGTGTAGGTATATATCCACACCGAACTATAATTTGGATTTTACGCAGCGTCGAGTTGTGATCCTGTACAGACGTTTCGGGACAACCTATCGGTCCCCTCTTCAAGGGTCAAGAAGCCCAAAAACTGTTATTGTTTCCGGAGAAGCTCTTTTACACTTAATCACAGTGAAAGCTTCACATCTTAATCATTTTTACCTGTGATTGAATTTCGAGCAATGGGCAAGAGATTTTTCTCCTCTCCAAAACTCCCGGACCGGCTTTGGGGCGCACCCAGTCTCCTATTTATTAGTACCGGAGATTCTTTCTTGGGGGGGGGGGGGCGAAGCTGCAGGTACGTGTTGATCACACCTCAATCTAGTGCTAAGGTTAAAAACAGATGGAGCTATACCTTCACTTCCCATATGCTTTCATTGCGTGCACAGTGAAAACACCGTAATTTCGTTTCGTGTTACCGTAAACTTGTTGACCTCGGTCACGTGAAATATGTGGCCATTGCCTCTTTGTTTATGGCACACATCCGTATATGAGAGTGCCATGCTTCAAGGCAGTTTCCCACTGTGGGAAGTGCCACGTCTCCAGTTATCACAACATCTCTATCGTCTGTAGGTTCCGAACATCTTGGAAGTTTTTACCGTCATACGATGTAGTGTCATGTGACCACTGATACAGCAACAGAAGGTGACAAACGATTCAGCTTCACAGATAAAAGCGTTGACTGTGACCTACTTACGGATACGGGAAGGTAATAGAATCAGCTATTTAGATCACGTCCACAATGTTCGAATTCGTTGAACAAATAACGCTGAACTTTACAACAGTTGTCACAAGTTGTAAATTGCTACGCATAGTGTAATACATTACACGTGGGTTGAAATTTAAATAAATCCTTTCTAGATTGTAACATGGTCTCTTACTCTGTCCCAGTATGTCTGGTGTTCCTGGTTGTCATTTCTGTGTAACAGTATATGTGATGGTGTTATGTAGTGTACGGCACAGAATGGGACATGGAGAGACAGAATTATAATTTAAACATAATGCACGATGGACGAATTAAAACATTTAGAGGAATGTGTAGGAGGGATGACCAGTGACCGTTTGCTGTGGTGAAAATTACTTCTGTAATTCAATAGGAAGGCGCGACAGGTCGCCCAAGAATTGGGGAGGAAAGAACAGTGCAGTTAGCGTCAATCCTTTTTAAGTCTTTAAAAACTGAGTTTAACCGGAATTGTATTTAAAGATTTAAGTTCGTACCGCGCAGTAAACGTAATCCGTCTCGGTTATAAAAACCAATAAGTGAAAGCTGTATAGGGAAATAATCGCTGTTTGTTCTTCAGATACATGCAAAACACATAAATACACTGTGTGGGCGTTATGTGAAATTTTTGAATGTTAAACCTGTTGGCACATGGGGTAAACTGGAGTGGACTTTTAAAGGGTAAAAGGAATAGGAATGTAAACTGGGGGGCAGAGTCCATATTGATGATGTAATGGTTTCTCAACTAGTCGTGAAATTAATTACCTGGATATTATGGAACCAAAAGATTCATTACCATGTTCACAAGAACACACCACTGGTCTTTATCTTGAGCCAGGTGAATCCACTCCAGCACCTCCCAACATATTTCTTCAAGATCCAGTTTAATATTATTCTCCCGTCTACGGTTAGGTCTCCAAAGCGGTCTGGTTCCTTCAGGTTTTCCCACGAAATCTCCGTATGCATTTGCTCCCACTCGTGCCACATGTCCATCCTGTCTCATCCACCTACATTCTATTATCATATTGGTACCTGAGAAGTAGACATGAAGCTCCCGATTTCACAGTACTTGGTCTCTTTTAGGTTCAGACATTGTTCTCCGTACCCTGTTCTTGGGTCGTGCCATGGCTCAGGCGGTTAGTCGCCGGCCTCCCACCGCGGAGGCCCGGTTTCGATCCCGGGGCAGTCCATGTGGGATTTGTGGTGGACAAAGTGGCACTGGGACAGGTTTTTCCCCGAGTACTTCGGTTTTTCCCTGTCAATTTCATTCCACCGGTGCTTCATTACTAGGAAAAGGACAAAAAATAATAGTCATCATCGTCATCTTCATTACAGGGTTGCGGTGCGTCCGTAGCGTCTGCTGCGGGGCACTGCACCACTAAAAAAATACCCTGTTCTTGAACACAGCATTCTTTCTTTGTAGTCTGTCGTTCGCAAAATTACGCCGCGGATCATACTGGTAATTGAGTGAACCACCTGTGTTCCGTCACCCGCGGGACGTCTACGTATTCTCTGCTTAATCATGCTTATACGTGAAGTTACAGCTAAAATCATCCATAGCATTTACGTTGACATCCTTATCCTGAGAGATTATACAAGATCGTTTTCGCTGCATATCTGTGTTAAAACATGTTGTTTCTATGTAACCTTTATATATAAAGATATCTTAGTTTGGTGGTGGTTACGTGTCTGTCGAAATGAAATTCTGTGCCTTTCGTTTCTCGGTTTCTTTTCTACAAAGCGCAGTATAAATCATGGCTGAGTAACGACGCTAGAAGAACAGCCATCTCCTCTAATGACTTTGTACGTGATATCGAACATGCCACCGTGCCCACACAATTCCCGCCCTACCTTCAAGCCAACTCACATATAAGGGTCGCCGTCCAGAGTAGGCCTACACGTATGGCTTGTCTGTCTGTTTTTATAGTGAGCCCACGGAAAGAAGTCCTGTGAATGGTGGGGATGGTGCAGCTCGAGGATTGGCTGCACGTAATGTTGTATTCTCCTCCAACACCATGTAGCTTAAGTCAAACTCGCTTGTCACCGGCGAGCTAGCAGCATTCGTGTGGTCTGAATTACGAGGCAGTGGGAGTGGAGCGCAGAGAAGTGTGCGGCCGGGGGGGGGGGGGGGGATAGCTGTTTGAGGAAGATGTGGAGGGGATCAACCCATGAAAATTCTTTCCGTTGTCACAGTATAATTATTTTATTTCTTGCTTTTATTCCATTTATTTCAACATTCTAATTCCTCTTTCAGCTTCTCCACACAGAATTGCATGAAGGAATAAAAAACGTCTGGGATGATGCACTTGCAGACTTCTGTCGCACTGTCCCTTTGTCGTTTATAAAATGCGAGATTTTCAGAGTCCCTTCCGTCTAGACGATCTAACAGATTTTCTCTGCAGTACTTTTTTGTACCTTTTAAACCCTAGCGGTAACTTTACGTACCACCAGGTTTAACATTAAAAAATTCTACGTGGTGCCCACATTGCGTTTATGTGTTTTGTACGGATCTCGGAACAAACAGCAACTTTTGCCTTATAAAACATTAAGAGACTGGTTTTTATAACCGAAGTGGAGAGTGTTTACAGCGCGGTACGCACTGAGTCTTTATATTAGACAGAATGCGTTTCGTCTTTAAAGGGCTAGTACATACTTGTGTCCATATAGTTTCACTTCGAATGCAATCTAATTCAGTATGTCCTGTGACGCCCATTAAGGATTTAATTTTCATTGCTTGAATTTTGCTAGAATTTGTTATTTGTCGTAGTCAAAGCTTCAGTGTCATATAAACGTGTTGGTCGTGACTGTCATTCTTTACAGCATTTAAGTTTGTTTAAACACATAGGTATACTCAAATTGTGCGTTTTGTATCGCTCTGCCAGTTCTCTAGTAGCATGTAAATTTGACAAAGGGTCGCCGATCTAATTACGAGGGTTTCATGAATGAAGCAGTGAAATGCAGTTTGTTTTGTGGCGTTTGTGTAGTGGCTTTGGTGACATGAGAGGATCCATAGTTCAAAGACAGTCTTGAATTTTGAATCCTTTTTGAGTAGTGAACACAGGAAATACAAGTTTATTGAAATATGACCGTTATAGACCAGCGAGCATTTGTCCAAAACGGTTTGAATCTGGAGTGCATTACCGCTAGTTGCTGTTAGTGTCTCATGTTCAGGTTTCAGTGACACAATAATAATAATAATAATAATAATAATAATAATAATAATAATAATAANATCAAGAAATTCCCCGAATTTTATGGAACCCGGAGTTTCATTACCACATTCACAAGAGCCCGCCATCTGTCCCTATCCTGAGCCAGCTCAATCCAGTCCATGCCCCCATCCCACTTCTTGAAAATCCATTTTAATATGTACGCCTGGCTCTCCCAACTGGTCGCTTCCCCTCAGGTCTCCCCACCAAAATCCTGTATGCACCTCTCTTTTCCCCCATACGTGCTACATGCCCCGCCGATCTCATTCTCCTCGATTTGTTTACCCGAATAATATTTGGTGGTGAGTACAGGTCATTAGGTTCCTCGTTATGTAGTCTTCTCCACTCCCTGTCGCCTCGTCCCTCTTAGGCCCAAATATCCTCCTCAGCACCCTATTCTCGAACACCCTCAGTGTGAGAGACCAAGTTTCACACCCATAAAAAAACAACGCGTGTGTATATATTGACATAAATATTCCAGCTTGTTATTTTACCGCCACAATGGCCAGTTTTTGTAGCTGCTATGCCCATGATAACTCGTCCATGTTTTACAGGAGTTCCAAAGGAATAGTGAGACGCAAAATTATTTGTATGTGCGAAAACGCGTTGTTTGTAGTAAGGCTGTCGTGAAACTGAATGTGATGGAAGTGAAACTGATGTGGTTGTAAAGTATGTAATTTTCTTGCCCCGTAGCGGCTTAACAAGACTACAAACAAATGATCGTGCCGGTGTTGTTCCTGTGTTATATTCAAGATATGATACGGTGTCCTTCTGGGCACGTAGCAGCCAGTCGCTTTCGTACGTTTTAAGAGTGAAGAGTTCGCTGTTTTGCATATAAATTGGCTGTAACTTGGTTCACTGTGACATGGAACGTGCGACAGCTGCTGTTGCTGATGAGATTCGCAGGGCAAATTGTGTTCCTTGTTGTTCGCTTCACGTACAGTGTCGACCTGTAGAAACAAAAACAGGACAACATTTGCATGTCGTTTCTGTGTGGCTTGCGGATCAACACGCGTGCAAAAGCGTCCGGTTTGTTGCTAAAGGAATGTTAGCAATATTCAGGTTGAACCGTATGGTAGGAGGGCATGCAAGAGTAAGATGTGAATTTGTCACTCATCGAGATATGTGTATTTATTTATTTGTTTATTTATTTAACAAATGTGTACAAAATGATGGTGGGATTGAAATACAGTCGAACTCGGTTATAACGTCATAAAAGGTACAGAATATTTTGTGTCGTTATAAACGAGAAGTACAATGTTATGGTTAACGGTGACTAATTAATTGGTACCACAGAATATATGACGCTATAAGCGAGGTGTCGCACAAACCGATGTCGGTATAGCCGTGTTCCACCGTACATGCTTTGGGATGCCCAAAAAATGGGAGAAAAAAAGGTTTGATATAAAATACGATCATCCCCCTTCAGCCTTTCACTGAAAATGGTCCATTCTGTCGTGCCCATGTCAGGAAGTGCCTCGAACTGCTGAGACTTGAAGAAAGGAGTGGGTCGTTTCCGTAATTTTTTGGGGGGGGGGGGGGGGAGCGAGTCTAGGAATACAGCAATTCTCAGCGTTAGTGCATTTACAGTGGAGAGTAAATCAGTTGTGTTGCGTAGCGACGCGATAAATACAATGATAAAGACACTGTATGAAGGGAAATTACAGGGTATCTGATTTAATTATCTCATTTGACACCAAATAATTTTTTAAGCGTCACAAAATATGTTTCGGAAATGGGGTGCTGAGGGGTGTATTTGGGTCTGCAAGGGGGGACGTAACTGGGGTGTAGTGAGGGTCTGTGTGGCTTTTACTGTTGTCCAAATTAACCCTTTAAAGAAGAAGCGTATCTGTTTTATATAAGGACTCAGTGCGTACCGCGCTGTAAACACTCTCCACTTCGGTTATAAAAACCAGTCTCTTAATGTTTTATAAGGCAAAAGTTGCTGTTTGTTTTGAGATCCGTACAAAACACATAAACGCAATGTGGGCACCACGTAGAATTTTTTAATGTTAAACCTGGTGGTATGTAAAGTTACCGCTAGGCTTTAAAAGTTAAAGACGAAGCGTATCTGTTTTATATAAGGACTCAGTGCGTACCGCGCTGTAAACACTCTCCACTTCGGTTATAAAAACCAGTCTCTTAATGTTTTATAAGGCAAAAGTTGCTGTTTGTTTTGAGATCCGTACAAAACACATAAAGGCAATGTGGGCACCACGTAGAATTTTTTAATGTTAAACCTGGTGGTATGTAAAGTTACCGCTAGGCTTTAAAAGTTAAAGACGAAGCGTATCTGTTTTATATAAGGACTCAGTGCGTACCGCGCTGTAAACACTCTCCACTTCGGTTACAAAAACCAGTCTCTTAATGTTTTATAAGGCAAAAGTTGCTGTTTGTTCTGAGATCCGTACAAAACACATAAACGCAATGTGGGCACCACCTAGAATTTTTTAATGTTAAACCTGGTGGTGTGTAAAGTTACCGCTAGGCTTTAAAAGGTTAATATTGGAACTCTACCTATTAAATAAGGGAAGGCCTTCGCTTTTACAATAGATTAAAAATATACATGATTGTATAATCTATTGTAAAAGCGAAGGCCTTCCCTTCTTTGACAGGCAGAGTTCCAATATTAATGGTTTCGAAGCAGAGCGTGATGGCAGTCTTTATGTAGACTGCAACTGGTCGCTCCAACCTCTAAACTAAATAAAGTGAGGTACAAAATAACGTTGGATGTTGACTGTTTCCTATACTAAAATTGGTCGCATGTAAAGTTACCGCTAGGCTTTAAAAGGTTAAAGAGGCTGAAGTGGTTGGTGATGTGGCATTTTGGGGGCGGTGGGGGGCGCAAATGTGTGAAAGGTTTTGGTGGGCAGACTGCTTCGAAGATGTAGGTATTGATGTGATATTAATATTAAAAATTTCTTAAAGGAATAAGATGGGAGGGTGTGGACTGGATTCATCTGGCTCAGGATATGGGCAAGTGACGGGATGTTGTGAAAGCGGTGATGACTCTTCAGGTTCCATAAAATGCGTAGAAATTCTTGACTAGCTGACAAACTGTTAGCTTCTCTAAAAGGAATCTGCTGCCAGCAGTCTTATCACAAAATATGATGTATAGCCTGCTACGTCCTATTCGGAATCAAATCTGAAGCAGCAGCTCCTATGCACAGAATAGCTCGTTATTCTGTTCGTCGTTTAATTCAAGAAACGCACATCAAAATGTGTTCTGTGTTGTCAATTTAAGTCATGTATCTAGTTGTATTAAGAACAAGACGAAATATTACCTACCCGTCACTGTACTCGTAATTTTTGTATTTATTTATTTACTTACTTGCTTAGAGGTGTAAGGAGAGGTGTAGAAAAGGGAATGTGTCCCGTGTGTGATGCAGAAGGGGATGAGATGCATATGTTATTGAAATGTATACAGACTTAGAGATGGAGAAAACAGTTTTGGAACGATAAATGGCTATCCACGTACATAAATGCAGAAATTGTGCATAAGAAAATAAATGCTTGTACTAAGATTACAGTATTGAAAATTTAGGTAAATTTCTCTGCAAATTAAGTTGACATTTGAAAAACCAAGTGCAAAAATGGTGCAGGGTTTAGATGAAATGATGGAGAAGGTATTATGTGTGTGAATACTTTATTGTGTAGGATAACTTCGGTGAGTTTAGACACTTTCAAAATATAGTCAATAGTATGAATTGTACTTTAGTTATTAGTAATAAATACGGTGGATGTGCGCTGACAAAAGTCTGGTGTTGCCAATCACAAAGAAATGTATTTGCAACTGAACTAGTACATTTTCTTTATTTCTTTATTTATTTATTTAGTTGTGGTTGAACTTATGACGCTGAGGTATTCACTTTAGTTTGGAATAATCGGATGGCAGTCACTAATGAATTGGAAGGTATGTGGAAGGAAACTGTGGTGACCTAATTTAAAGTGTTGTGACATTTGACTGGAAGTACTGAGCAAAACCACGGTCACCTCAAGTTAGTGTGCCAGTCGGTCGAAACAAATTCCCACTCCATAGTTTGTAATCATTCTGCTTCCTCGGTACGAGCTTCATAAAACACTGGACTCGTTTTCCGTCGACGGACAGTTTGCTGTAACCAAATCTTTGGTATGAGTGTCCAAACATTTGTCTTTGTGGAATGTGCCATTTACGGTGAGACCATTGCCTGGCGGAGGACAATGTCCGTTTGCTTTCCAATTAGTCTGTATTGAGCTCCTGTCGTCTGGAAAGCAAAGACACTACAGTGTGTTCAGAAAGAATGTAAACAGACTTTGCTCTTTTGTGCTGCCACGTATGTCGAGGTGGCCTGTTATTTCAGAGAAAAATCTAGAGAAAGAAATCGCATAAAATAACGAACTGGCGTCTGACCGACCAGGTTAGCGTAGTGGTACAACTTCTGACTTGTATCCGAGAGGTGTCTAGTTCAAATCTGTGCCGGCACTTTCCTGAGGGGTTTCATAGTTTTTTGCCAGTCCCTTTGTACAAATGGGAGCTGGGATAGCTCAGTCACTATAGTGACTTGGCTACGGTGTGGACGATCCGGGGGTGGGAATACCGGCACGGACGGACCCACCCGGAAGCCTGTTGAATGGGTTCGTGGGTTTTTTCACGGGTATATAAACCGGCTGGATCGCGAAGTTAACCACTTACCTCCATCAAATGCTGAAGTTAAGAATGAACGCAGCTGTGTCTCTGCCCCCCCCCCCCCCATATGCCTTAATGGCGTGGTCAGGGAGGACTTTACTTTTTTATTACCTTTACCCTTAACACAGATGTCCGGATAGTACGCCGATCAAGCGAGGGGTGCAAAAATCCCAGGCACCATGTCGCCTTGGCGAAATTCTGTTCGGTGACATCTAACGTGTGTGGGCCCTCAGTTTGGAACTTGCTTCGTGTCGCCCTTCTGGCCCCTAGAATTTTGATGTGGCTCCTGGATTTTTGAAGAAAAGAAAAAAGACTTGACCTCTGAGTTAGGCAACTATTTTTTTCTTCCAAAGCGTTGCCAGTTTAACACTCACTAACCACCAATGTCTAGTACGGGCTATACGGGTATAGCCCGTACTAGCCATTGATCTCCATATTGTAAGGAGATGAGTGGATTTGTACCTGCACGTATCTATCAAATTAACGTGAATGTAATTATCATCAAAATCCCAGTTCTGTTGGCAGTAAAGGTTACACATAGTGCGTATACGCATTTATGGTTGAACGTGTGACGTTGGAATTTAACATGCAAATATTTCCCACTCGTCACCTGTATATATTGGTGTTCGTTGCCATTAGTAGTGCCGTATAGTGATTTGTCTTACAAATTACTATTGTGTTGAAAATAGAATTAGCAGCAGTACAAAAGTCAGCACAGAGCTGTTGACTCATTTCCTGCTTTCTACTCGCGAGTGTTCACATACATCAAGGTACGTGTCTTCGACGTCACTTCGACCTCAGGGAAATCGGAAGTTACGAACGTGGAATCACGTAGGTCTGCTGCGATGTGGTGTACACATGTATCTGTAGGACTGTTCACATTTCGTCTGTCGTAACGTTTCAAAAGTAACGGTTACTACATTAAACTGGAGCATCGGTTCTTAACCTGGAATGCACACATCCCCTGGTGGATGCCAGATACCCTTTTTGGAAATTAGAGAGACGCCAAAGTGGTCTCGGTTTTACTAACTAACTAACTAACTAACTAACTAACTAACTAACTAACTCCGTGGAATAGAGTCCACGAGAAGTTAACAGGTCCTAAGTTAGTCGAGAAATTTCCGGCATTTTAGGGAACTCGAAGGTTCTTTACCGCATTCACAACAGCCCGCCACCTGTCCCTATCCTGAGCCGTATTTATCAAGTCCATGCCCCATCACACTCCTTGAAGATTCATTTTAATATCATCCATGTATGCCTTGGTCTTTCAAGTGGTCTCTTTCCGTCAGTTTTCCCCACCAACATTCTGTATGCACCTCATCTCTCCCCGTTACGTACTACATGCCCTCCCATCTCATTCTTCTTCATTTGACTTATTCCCAGGAGTGTTTACAGTGATGCTAAAGTGATAACCATCGACATACTGAGGCCACGGAAATAAGTTTCCCTCCAGTCCGACCATACTCTTCACACGGAATAAGTTTCCCTCCAGTCCGACCATACTCTTCACACGGAATAAGTTTCCCTCCAGTCCGACCATACTCTTCACACGGAATAAGTTTCCCTCCAGTCCGACCATACTCTTCACACGGAATAAGTTTCCCTCCAGTCCGACCATACTCTTCACACGAAATAAGTTTCCCTCCAGTCCGACCATACTCTTCACACAAATGTTGGTAATAATGAACACATGATAGTCTTCACTAGTGGCAAGCGGTTTCGGCTAGAGAGGAATACGTCAGTAGGCAGAAGGTGATCAACTCGGGAGGCCCTGATTGCCGTCATACTTAAGACATCTTTCCGTGGTGTGTGTGTGTGTGTATGTGCGTGTGTGTGTGTGTGTGAAGTAAAATGGCTGGACTGTGAGTGTGCTATTCGTTACACGTATCAGCCCTGGTCACCCCCCCCCCCCCCCACCTCCGCCCCTTATCCTACTGAGTGCTGTGGGTCGTTTTGAACTGCAGTACATCTGGGAAAGCAAATGCTTTCTGTGGTTGATGGTCCCAAGGCGGTCCTTACCCACGCCGCTCTATTGGGAAATCGACTGACTGTGGGAAGGGACTCCGCAGCAACACTAAATAGACCTCTTACATTTCGAAAGAGTAAGAGGATTGAATATTTAACGTTTTAAAGCCTAGCGGTAACTTTACATACCGCCAGGTTTAACATTAAAAAATTATACGTGGTGCCCACATTGCGTTTATGTGTTTTGTACGGATCTCAGAACAAACAGCAACTTTTGCCTTATAAAACATTAAGAGACTGGTTTCTATAACCGAAGTGGAGAGTGTTTACAGCGCGGTACGCAATGAGTCCTTATATAAAACAGATACGTTCCGTCGTTAGGGATGTGACGCCGTGTCAGTTGAACCTAGCTGCCTCCATCGTCATGGTCTAAGCAGTCCAGTACTGTGTCGTATCCGGAATACTAGAATTTTAGTCAACACTGCCATGGAAATATCACGTTTCTCATAGTAAGAATGTTTGTAGATGGCGTATTGTAACCGTTCTACATGGTGCGACAGTTTTATTAGGTATCCAGGTTTATGTTTGGCACGGGGCAGATTCGTTTAGACTTCGAAATTTTTTTTGTAAGGGTTCAAAGTATGTTGTAACGCCTTAGTACACCATGTAGAGGAGACAATAGAACGTCAGTTTAGGTCGAGGGTAGCAAGCTAGCATGGTCGCCTGTTGGCAAGGTCTAAATTCATGGATTTGGAAACTTTTGAACAATCCGATTTCACGCCTTGACAGCTTTCGGACGTTTAAATCTTGTGGGGGTGAAGACCATGTTAGTCATGCTTGCACATTAAGAAAAACCGGTAGGACGCGTGTAAGAGGTGACACGAGTTACGGCACGGGCAATATATTTAAATTATTATCAGCCAATGACAAGACAGTATTCAAAATTTTAACTTTTGGACCTATTGGGAAGAAGCAAAATTAAAAGTCAGCCAATTAGAGACGGCGGGAGAAACGTGAGAGTCGGTTGAATTTAGCGGGGATACCAGCGGCCGCTCTCTGACGCCGAGTCAGTTGGGAAACTGGAGGCATCGCACTCGGGCGCCCAAAAAAAAAAAAAAAAAAAAAAAAAAAAAAAAAAAAAAAAAAAAAGAGGGAGTTAAATTCTCGAAGGAGTCCGTATATTACATCAATAGAAAGGTGATAAGAATATTAGTGCCAAGTTCATAAATCAAAATCAAACAACTGTAGGTTTATCATAGTAATCTTAATAAAAGTGACAAGGTGTAATAGTGATTAAATAACTGGTCAATAAAAAAACAAGTACGTGACGTTCATTATTCGTGCAAGTGTTCCTGTGCCCCTACTGAAACACTTAGATTCCCTGAGGACAGGAGTGGTTCTGCCGGAAAGCTAGAACGGGTATAGTATCAAGGAAGCGAGACAGAAGATGCCGCGACCACACGGCTGCGGTGTCATGACCACTGCCGCGCCACCAAAATTTCGTCATTGTTATTTGTATGGTGTATTCAGTTTTGGCCAATGTGAGTCAGTACCAATTTCTTCTGATGTAGCCGATATTATTCGCTTTATCAAACACGTATCGTGGTATAAGACAAGTGTTTATGCATTCTATGTATGTATGTATTTATTTATTTATTTAAGTTAATTGTTTTACAGGATTCCATGCTCGTGTAATACCAGGTTCTTGCAGAACACTGATTCCTTAAATATATACCTATATACAAAGGTCGGGGTACGCGGTGGCGCAGTTGGTAGAGGCACTGCGCTACAAGCCGGAAGGTCGCGGGTTCGATTCCTGATGTCATTGGAATTTTTCATTGACATTATCCTTCCGGCCGCTCTATGGCCCTGGGGTCGACCCAGCGTCTAACAGAAATGAGTACCAGGGGGTAAAGACGGCCAGTGCGTAGGGCTGACAACCTTACCACCTTCATGTGCCGACAGCCGTGAAATCTGGGAAATCTGTACAGGCATTGCTTCACCTTTATATACGTCGGTCTGCTCTAATTTTGCTACGGGTGCTACTGCACGACTAGTATTACTCTACCATTACAATATTTCCTCTTCTGTCTAAGAATGTTCTTAGTGTCTCATTCCATTCCCCCGTAGCCTGCTGTAAGAGCTGTGTCTTGCTGGCTTTGATTTTTCCATTTGCATCTAATTTTAATAAATATCTTCCACTATTTTTTTTATCTCCATTACATTTGTACAGTCCTGTACTTTCCTATAAGCTACATTCTCATTCATACACAAATATAAACATTTTTTTGTATACAAATTCATATGTACACTTTCTCGTTTCTGAACACTTTAATGTTTTAGTATGCTCCTCCCCCTAACAGAGGGGGCACCTCTCGCTGTAAGGGGTGTAGCTACGTAACACGCAGAGCGTCGTGGCCTATGTGTTAGCTGTCTGTCTTCGTATCCGGAAGTTAGCGGGCTCAAATCTTCGCGAGACTGACGATTTTCGTGTATTTCCTCAACCCTTCAGTGTAAATATCGACCGCGACCGCTTCGTGCCGATTCATTATTCACTAATCCTAACATTCGTTACTAAACATTCTAAGCTTTTGACAGCGTCTTTAACCCTATAAAGACGAAGCGTGTCTGTTTTATATATAAGGACTCGGTGCGTACCGCGCTGTAAACACTCTCCACTTCGGTTATAAAAACCAGTCTCTTAATGTTTTATAAGGCAAAAGTTACTGTTTGTTCTGAGATCCATACAAAACACATAAACGCAGTGTGCGCACCACGTAGAATTTTTTAATGTTAAACCTGGTGGTATGTAAAGTTACCGCTAGGCTTTAAAAGGTTAATCAAACGATAAAGCAATAAAACACGTAAATAAATAAGTCGAAAATAGAGATTTCGGTAGGATGTAAAACATTTTATGTGGGCACAGTGTAAGGGGGAAGTGTGTGTCTCAATACAGTGTCATGTCTGTGCTGTTTATTAGCTTTGCATCAAATGATTTATACCTGCAATAAATAAACTTCGTATCCAATGAAGTATGCAGAATAGGAAGGAACGCATCTGGAAAGTGTTCCGTGGTCGGCGGAGTGCATATCTCCAACTTGTTGACAAAAGGAGGAGGAGGAAAGCTAGATATATCAATTCACGTGACAGAATACAAGTCTATAACAGAAGTGAATGGGTTTTATACATGGAACAAATGGAACAAAACGTCCTGCAAATGCAGGTATGGGAATGACATCTCAGAAGCAAAAAATTGTATGGATGACAAAAAGCATGAGATGCTGGCTTCCGGCGGTAGGGGCGGGGGGATGGGGGGCGGGGGGCTGTTTTATAAAAGTCTAAAGCATTAATTGTGCTGCTGTTGGTGGTGGTGTTGGTGGTGGTGGTGGTGGTGGTGATGGTAGTGATGGTGGTGGTGGTGGTGGTAGTGATGGTGGTGGTGGTGGTGGTGGTGGTGGTGGTGGTGGTGATGGTAGTGGTGGTGGTGGTGGTAGTGGTGATGGTGGTGGTGGTGATGGTAGTGGTGGTGGTGGTGGTGGTGGTGATGGTAGTGGTGGTGGTGGTGGTGGTGGTGATGGAGATGGTGATGGAGATGGTGGTGGTGGTGGTGGTGATGGTAGTGGTGGTGGTGGTGGTAGTGGTGATGGTGGTGGTGGTGATGGTGATGGTGGTGGTGGTGGTGGTGGTGGTGATGGTAGTGGTGGTGGTGGTGGTGGTGGTGATGGTGGTGGTGGTTGTGGTGGTGATGGTGGTGGTGGTGGTGGTGGTGATGGTGGTGGTGGTGGTGATGGTGGTGGTGGTGGTGATGGTGGTGGTGGTGGTGGTGGTGGTGGTGGTGGTGGTGGTGGTGGTGGTGGTGGTGGTATCAAGTTGATCAGGATTGGTTTAGTCGGTCGAAGGTGCTTCATCTCGTGACCCGAGGTACTGTCGACCACCCAAGTGCCCATCTGAGAGCAATGACTTCTGTGTCATAATGCTTAGGGCCAGCGTCATCCGACTGTGGGCCGAAATGATTGAGGAAAGTCGCGAAACAGTGCGGTAGCGGCAACAAATACGAAACGGCCTGTACCAGACGACGGGCTTAAGTGCAGAACTGTATTGAATATGTGTCATATAAAATTACCTCCTCATATTTTTCCCCATGGCGCAACAGCCCCCAGTGGTCCAGGGCCTCCTTATTATTGAGGCTTTACGATCACACTCAGACACACACCACACTCAGTAGGACTCCTCTGGATGAGTGATCGGTCCGACCCAGAGACCTCTCTGACAACACACAACACTCACAAGAGACATCCACGCCTTCAGCGGGATTAGAACCCGCAATCCCAGTAATCGAGCGGCCGTAGACCCACGCTTTAGACCGCACGGCAGCAGGGATGGGCATCATCTCTCATAGTTGGGGAAATTTGCGACAGGCCAAACTCTTCTTCTTCTGCCTACGGTTTAGGCTCCAGTCCATTTATTTTTGTTTGCGGTTTCTGTCACCGCTTTTTAGTATCTCACAGTCTGTGCAGCGTCGAATGGTAGATTGATATTGGGTAATGAATTGCAAAGGGTGTCTAAGGACGCGAACTAACTAACTAACTAACTAACTAACTAACTCACTCACTCACCAACTAACTCCCTGCAGCAGATTACTTCTTGAAAACCTAATAGTTACTCAGGCAGGCAAGAAATTCCCAGCATTTTATGGAACCCGACGGTTCGCTAGCATGTTAACTTGGTCCTATCCTGAGCCAGACTAATCCAGTCCACGTCTCTCCCCCTCCCCCCACCCCCATGCCCTATTTCGTGAAGATCCAGGAGGTAAATTTAAGGTAAAGATGTTACTGTCCACGCCATGAAGGCATATAGCGGCAGTAGGGGTATAGCTCCACTCATTCATAACCTCGGCGCTAGATGGTGGTGTGGTCAACTTTACGTCCCGGTCGTTTTACCTTCGGGGAAAGACCTCGTTACCCACTGAGTAGGAGGGAGGGTCGGTCTGGATGGTTTGGAAAAGAGAAAATCTTATGCCCATGATGGGGTTCGAACCCCGGGTCGTCCAGCCCGTAGCTAGTCGCTGTATAAACTGCGCTGATGATCCAGTTTAGTATTATGCTCCCATCTGTGACTTGGTCTTCCAAGTGGCATAAAGGAATCAGCCGTGGCGTAGTTTGTGCTCTGGAGTGACTGAGGAAAAAGCCAAAAGCAAGTAAGGATGTTCGGTGTCTTGGCTGTCAGAGTAGGACTCAGGTCGACAGTCCTGCTGCTGTTCCACGGACGTCCTTTGAACGGTCGTCCCGTTGTTTTCATTGAGCAGTTTCTCTCAATCCGTTGTCCGCTTCGGAACCAGCCGCTATTTCCTGTTTATACCTTCCTTCCGGGGCGCCCGAGAAGTCCGGCAGCCGGCAGTTGTTCCTTCGCTACGGACGAGCAGGCCTGCATTCCGTCCGCGCAGCTGCCAAGTCTTGCCAGGATCCGCCGGAAGACGTACGTGAAGAGTGACCTGTGGTGTTTGTCGAAATGATACAAGAATGGGGTTTATTGTTGTTTTCTTTTAGTGTCATGTTTTCCTCCGTCGCTTCTTCTTTTAATCTACCCCTCTCCTTTTCTTGTCCCTTTCCCCTATCCGACATTTCCCCTTTTTCCCACTCTCCTCCTCATTTGTCCATCAATCTCTTCCTTTCCCCGCCCATCTCCTCCACTTCCTGTTCCTTTGGATTTTGTCCTCTTTTTCTTGTTTTTCTCTACATCTTCCTTATTCTTCTTCAGAGGCCTGACTTGTGTAATTGTGTTTTCTCTATTCACGGATTGTCATCCCTTGTTCTGTTTTCCGAATTAACATTTAATGCCTTTAACCTTTTAAAGCCTAGCGGTAACTTTACGTACGACCAGGTTTAACATTAAAAAATTCTACGTGGTGCCCACATTGCGTTTATGTGTTTTGTACGGATCTCAGAACAAACAGCAACTTTTGCCTTATAAAACATTAAGAGACTGGTTTTTATAACCGAAGTGGAGAGTGTTTACAGCGCGGTACGCACTGAGTCCTTATATAAAACAGATAGGCTTCGCCTTTAAAGGGTTAATGGGTCTGTCCCAGGTCTGCGCTCCTCTGGGATATTAGGCAGCGCTGATTGGTGGTTATGTACCCTTATAAATGTGATCGATATGCTGTCCCGAAACGTCGGTACAGAACTACCACTCAACGCTGCGTAATATCGCATAAGGGCTCAGATGTCATCTACATCGCGCCGGAGATGTGAAACACGCACATGTGTGTCACAGTTCGTTACGTTTCTTAAAAAGTATTTGTTGCTTCGTGAATTTTGCGAAGTATTTTTAAACCAAGTGTCACTACCGTTACGTTGTTTGTCACGTCTCGTATCTATGTATTGTTTTGTAATGTGGAAATGTAGCGGGGACTTTCTAACTGACTTAATTGTAAAGTGAACGTTTACATGCAAGGCCTGCTTAACTAAACAACGCCAGTTGTCAGTCAATATGTTCTGTAAAGGACACGCAGTATTTACAAAGAATTAGCTATGTAGTGGTACATATGACAAACTTGAAATGATGTCAGGGTAGCCGTAGCGTCCTGTAAAGACACTTCGCATATCAGCCGTGCTATCTGCTGTCTACACTGACCTTGGTCTTTCCAAGCAAATTTCTGGACAGCACTCTGAAATAAACCACGAAAACGTCCTTTCTAACAATTATTTATATATTTGGACCGTTTTTTCACCTAGTTTAACGTTATTTCAACATTTGAATTCAAACATGACTAGTTTCTTAGTGGGAGGGGGAGGGGGGGATATTTCTTTAACATCTAAGTGGCAGGTAACTTCAGCCAGTAGAGCCTGAAGACGGATTGAATGCGGTGTCTTTAACCTTTTAAAGCCCAGCGGTAACTTTACGTACCACGAGGTTTAACATTAAAAAATTCTACGTGGTGCCCACATTGCGTTTATGTGTTTTGTACGGATCTCAGAACAAACAGCAACTTTTGCCTTATAAAACATTAAGAGACTGGTTTCTATAACCGAAGTGGAGAGTGTTTACAGCGCGGTACGCACTGAGTCCTTATATAAAACAGATACGCTTCGTCTTTAAAGGGTTAATCTGTATTTCGTGGGTCGAATGTTCTTATAGTTCGAAGTAACATTTCATTCGTTTGTTTGATAAAAGTGGCTTCAGTGTAACATTACTGGCTGCTCGATGTGAACGCTGCTTGGCCGAACCCTGCCTGGCTGCTGAACAGTGTTCAGAATGATTACCGGGGGATAAAAGATGGATAAAGTTCTTATAGTCCCTCTCGATCTGTACGACTCCAAGACGACCCATGTGTGCTTCGATAGCAGTCACTGAGAGAGAACATGGGGTTCTGTTCCACACGTTTGAACTTAATTTACAAACGAGTTGCTCTTACATTCATGTATTTCGAGTTACAGAACTGGATATTGGTTAGCCGCCTCCTTGATCCTTTATGCGGCACTGTTAACCCTTTAAAGACGAAGCGTATCTGTTTTATATAAGGACTCAGTGCGTACCGCGCTGTAAACACTCTCCACTTCGGTTATAAAAACCAGTCTCTTAGTGTTTTATAAGGCAAAAGTTGCTGTTTGTTCTGAGATCCACACAAAACACATAAACGCAATGTGGGCACCACGTAGAATTTTTTAATGTTAAACCTGGACGTATGTAAAGTTACCGCTAGGCTTTAAAAGGTTAATTGTGCGTTCGCGTGCTGGAACGTTAAAAAAATCGCTTCGTTTTGCCTACTGTTTATTGGTGAGTTTTGAGATCTGCGCTCTTCTGCGGTCTTACGCAGCGTAGAGTGGTAATCGTTTACCGACATTTTGGGACAACGTATCGGTCCCATCTTCAAGGGTCAAGAAGAGCCTTGAAGATGGGACCGATACGTTATCCCGAAACGTCGGTAAAGGATTACCATTCGACGCTGCGTAGTATTTCAGATGAGCGCAATTCTCATCAGCATCGCGGCGGAAGCCTGAAATCACGGATTGGTGAGGTTTGTTTTATTCTGAACTTCTTTAACCCTTTAAAGACGAAGCGTATCTGTTTTATATAAGGACTCAGTGCGTACCGCGCTGTAAACACTCTCCACTTCGGTTATAAAAACCAGTCTCTTAACGTTTTATAAGGCAAAAGTTGCTGTTTGTTCTGAGATCCGTACAAAACACATAAACGCAATGTGGGCACCACGTAGAATTTTTTAATGTTAAACCTGGTGGTATGTAAAGTTACCGCTAGGCTTTAACAGGTTAATATTGGAATGATGTTTGTAGTGGATGTGCAGTGTGTTTTTTTGGGAACTAAGAATCGACATATAAAATATTATGTTGATGAAGTCGGCCATGTACAGGGTTAAATACTGTTTATTTCCAGTTTATGTCTGTCATTGGCATGGAACAGTACTGCTTAGCGTTTGGGTAGTCAGAGCGTTGATGTAAATGATTGTGGTGTATAGTACTGTGTAAGGTAAAAAGATAATGCAGTCCCATTACAGGCCTGGACAGGCCCAGAGGGTTCCAAGAGGTTGAGGTTCCCAGATTTCTAGACAATCGGCACATGCAGGTGTTACGTTGTCAGCCATACGCACCGGCCGCGTTTACCCCCCAGGAAATATTCCTGGTACTTATTTCTGTTAGAGGCTGAGTCGACCCTAGGGCCATAGTGCGACCGACAGGATTATGCCAATGAAAAATTCCACTGACACTATCGGGAATCGAACCCGCGACCTGTCTGTTTGTAGCGCAGTGCCTCAACCAACTGCGCCACCGCGGCCCCAAGTACTGTGTAAGACTGTGTCAAAATTGTGTGAAAATCACGTTTGTTTCAGCTACACTTTTTTTTCCTCTCCCCTCCGCATTGTGTAAGGCAAACTTCTGTGATTTCTGAACGAGTTGGTAACTACATTCCTCTCAGTTTGGGCCAGTTACATTCAGCGGATGTTCTGAACGTTACAATGAATAATTAAGAAACCTTTAAAACCACTGAAACAGAACAACAGACCATACCACAGGGGGAGCACAACTTCTGTGTGTGAGTGCTAAAGTATCATCACTGTCAGCGCCTTTAAAGCAAACACTGTGGCCGTGCTTTAGGAAGAAAGAAACCGCTGGAATAGAACAAATGTTCTGTCATTGGAGTCTTGATTGTTTAATGGTGAAGGCAGTGTAAAGATGGCAGAACAAATGTTTAAGGCGGTGTGAAGTTGATAAAACAGTCTTGTTTTTTGTTAATACAACTTTACCTCCAGTGCCGGGAAGTTTTGAGATTGGAATGAAATACAGTTTTCATTTTCAGATGTTGGAAAGAAATATTTCATTAACTGAAAATCAGGATGTTACATACAGCTCCCTGAATATAAAGAATATAGTGCGTTTACATTGGCTGTGCGACTGTTTGGTCAACCGTTTTCGAATAAATTTAGTCACATTTCGGTTCATTGTTATCCCAAGTCAGCAAGTGTCTTCTTGTGTTCAAAAAGTTTAATGTATAAGCGTGTCCTTAACTTAAGAAGTGACCAAAGTAACAACAGGGGATGCAGTTCAGGTGTTTTTGTGAATTCTGTAGAAAGCGATGAGAATGCCGCCAAATGTATGCCGTTTGATACTTCAGGGTCACACACACATAAAAGTTTGGGAACCGCCGCTGTACAGGATTGTCACAAACCTTCAAAAGCTACATGTCTGAGATTTCGAAGTTAATTGTACTCCAGTCTTAGGCGTGATTGGTTGTCATTACAGGCCAAACGATAGGAATTTTAAATTTTAGTTTTGATATACTGGCAGTACCTGGAACCAAATCCGTTGTGGGGGAGGGGGGGGGGGGTGCGCTAGATGGACCCCAAATACAGTCGGATGGCGAGCAGTAAATCAGAACCCCTTGCAGTTTGCAAGTGACTCGTCGTGTTCCTGTAACATGCCGGTCAGTTCGTCACCGTGTGCGATGAAGCTTGAACGCGATACCGTATCGACCTCACGACCGCCGCGTCGTGTCGAACTGGCCCGTGGGATATAGCGCGTTATCTGCTTGTACCAAGACAATGGTCACGCGGCACTATCACCTTCTTTGGTACAAGCGTGGTGCTGGCGGTTCGGCGGTGTTTCCTGGTGGCAACGGTAATGGAGGGAAGGATTTTGCTTTCTCTAATTTGATCACGGTCTGTCGCCACCGCAACAACAACAACAACAACAGCAACAACAACCATAACAAGAACAACAACATGAGCAGTAAAAAGGACAGTAACACCAAAAAGAACAGAGGAAAGGCAACAACAACAACAACAACAACGACGACGACGACGACGACGACGACGACGACGACGACGACGACAGCGACGATGGCAAAACAACAGCAGCGGCAACGAGAGCATTAACGTGGCGGCGTGTGCAACGGAGACCCAGCATTTTCTATGAAGTACGAACTGGATTTTTAAATGTAATTTAATCCCTTAAAGACTAAACATGTCTGTTTTATATAAGGACTCAGTGCGTACCGCGCTGTAAACACTCTACACCTCGGTTATAAAAACCAATCTGTTAATGTTTTATAAGGCAAAAGTTGCTGTTTGTTCTGAGATCCGTACAAAACACATAAACGCAATGTGGGCACCACGTAGAATTTTTTAATGTTAAACCTGGTGGTATGTAAAGTTACCGCTACGCTTTAAAAGGTTAAATTAGTGTTATGCTTAGAGGGTTAAGAGAGGAATTACACTTTGATTTTCTTAAAAGTAATAATGGATAAGACTGGATTCCACCATCTCTGGTTTGTTATAAGTGAAGGGGAGGCTCTTGTGAGCACGGTAATGAACCATCGGGTGTTGTAAATGGTGGGGGTATTTCATGGTGAACTGAGCGACCATCAGCGTCTAGAAGTATTCTGCTGCACTTAATTGATAGATGTTGGTCTGTCACGATAAGGGAAACATATAGGCTGAGGGTGTTCGAGGACAGGATGCGGGGGTTTAGACCGAAACGAGGCTGTAAGGAGCTACCAGATAGCACGGTGTGATAACTCAAGAAGACCAAAATGCACGTATGAGTCTTCGCCGCAGTGGAAACCTCAAATCTTATAACTTGTATAAAAATTTACCTCCATCTCCCCGACGTTGAAGCAGCGAAATCCAAATTTAAGACCGTGTTCAGACAACGTCGTTTCTTGCTGGCGATGTCATTGTGTGCCGAGTGCATAGTGATGTCAGAGCAGCTAGCAGGTTGCTGCTGATCGCAGTAAAGTGGTGCAGCAAGGGGGGAGGGACTGTGGGGCTGCTACATAAAAACGGGAATTGGAGGAGGAAGAAACTAGCAAGGGGAGTTGCAAGAGTGTGGTGAAAAAGCAGATGAACACAAACATGATGGATGCTTAGGATGAATGGGAGAAGATGAGATACAGAAGGGGAAGCACAGAAGAGGTGTGATGGAACTATAGGGTATGCAGAAATATGAACGCTGAGTTACACAGTGAAGAGAGAAACTGCGTTACGACGTAAAAATAAGATGCCTTTTTGTTGTTGTGGCTTAGGGGTTTCCGGATGTGGCCTTTGCCTTCCAGCATGGCATGTGTGAATGTTAAGTAAAGGCACGCTTTGACTTCCTAAGTTCTAAGTATTTCCGTTATAAGAGTGTTGGTCAGGATGTAAGTTTGCATGGCTTGTGAGTATTATTTGTAACATAAGAACGTTAGAACATCCTGTATATAGCCCGGATGTGGCGCCTAGCGATATTATCTGCCTCCAGCGCTGAAGCAAATTCGTGGTGGCCACATATGTAAAGACGGTCGCGAGGTGGAAACAGTTGTGGCGCGATGGCTGATAACACAGGACACGGGCTGATATCAACAGGAAATAGAAAATCTCGTCTCAAGATATGATAAATGCGTCTGTTGTTATGGGTGCTTTTAGGAAAGTCGGTGGGATAGCTGTACGTTTGAACGTGAACTGTTCTGACTAGAGATGGAAAGAAAACACCCAAAATACGAGATCTTCACTCTTCAGGGATGTTACGCAGCGTTTATTAGTAGTTACAGACGTTTCGGGACAGCCGATGGGTCCCATCTTCAAGGGTCAGTCAGTACAACTCTGCGTAACATACCAGAAGAGCCAAAATCTCATCTACACCTCGGCGGAAGCTTCAAATCACCCAAGGTATAGGCGCCTTAAATGTATTCTGTGACTGACACTCGTATGTGAGATGGAAATGTGGTCAGAAATGATAAGAAGCACGGACTTGGAAGACAGAGCCGTGGTCTGTGTGTGAAGGTCATATCCCGTTT
Organism: Coptotermes formosanus; assembly: GCA_013340265.1. Classification (NCBI taxonomy): domain Eukaryota; kingdom Metazoa; phylum Arthropoda; class Insecta; order Blattodea; family Rhinotermitidae; genus Coptotermes; species Coptotermes formosanus. The sequence continues at coordinate 85,275 of BLKM01000389.1, read as the reverse complement.
TTGTCTTGAAGAAATTAGAAGACCCCCGATTCTTGCGTAAGAACCCAGTGAATGAGTAAGCCTGTCAGTTGACAGACAGGAAGATGTCTGTGATCTCAATCATGCACGTAGCGCCTGCTGTAACATTAGAACAGAAACCATAAAACTTGCTCGGAATAAAGACCGATTATTTCCGTATATGACATTTGTCTGTCGTACTTATAGTGGAGACGGGCTGTGTTCTCTGTGAGGTACGAACTCGTAGTTTAGGCGAACGTCGGTCTTAAGGCTTCGCTTGTTTACTTTTAGCAGCACTTATTTTTCTATTATATATGATCGCTGTAACTTTATAGCTGTAGTGTACTATCAAAGAACGTCCACTATTGTGTTTTTAATTTTTCCTAATATTTTCCGAATTTTCTACCATCTGTTCTCCTTGCAGCTGTAGGATACTTCCTATAGTGCCGTTTATGTGCAACCATCTGTCCAGCGTGCATTTGTAAATATTTTTATTCCATGAAGATACATGAAAATAACTTAACGGGGAGCTTTATATTTTGTACGTTTTGCGCCTTAGGACCGTTAGGTTAAGTGAAGGAAGCGGAGGTGTGCATGTTGAGTTCAGGCAGTGCACACGCATTTAGCAACGTAATAAAAATATTGCAAATAGATACCAAAGTTAGGAAAGGGACAAATTAACCCTTTAAAGACGAAGCGTATCTGTTTTAAATAAGGACTCAGTGCGTACCGCGCTGTAAACACTCTCCACTTCGGTTATAAAAACCAGTCTCTTAATGTTTTATAAGGCAAAAGTTGCTGTTTGTTCTGAGATCCGTACAAAACACATAAACGCAATGTGGGCACCACGTAGAATTTTTTAACCCTTTAAAGACGAAGCGTATCTGTTTTATATAAGGACTCAGTGCGTACCGCGCTGTAAACACTCTCCACTTCGGTTATAAAAAGCAATCTCTTAATGTTTTATAAGGCAAAAGTTGCTGTTTGTTCTGAGATCCGTACAAAACACATAAACGCAATGTGGGCACCACGTAGAATTTTTTAATGTTAAACCTGGTGGTGTGTAAAGTTACCGCTAGGCTTTAAAATGTTAATGAACTGGGAGGAAAAATAATAAAGGGGAAAATCAAAAGAAACAGAATGAAGAGGGCGAGGTATGTGGTACGTATGGGGGAGTAAAGAGAGGTATAAGAGTTTTGGTTGGGAAACCTGAAGGAAGGAGGCTACTTGGAAGACCTAAGCGTAGTTGGTAGGTTAATATTAAAATGGATCTTAAAAGGGACGGGAGGTTGTGGACGGGATTGATCTGGCTCAGGATAGGGACAAATGGTGGGCTGTTACTTAACCCTCTAAGGTCCAGTGGTTATTTTATTTACCATCAGGTTGAACTTTAAAGATTGTACACTGTGCGCACAGTGCATTTATGTTTTTTATGTGGTATTTGAGAAGAAGAAGCAACTTATTTTCCTATACAGCGTGAGGTGATTGGCTGTTTTTAAAAAATGGAGACGGATTGTGTTTACTGCGCGGTACGTACTGAATATTTATGTATAATTCACGTTACTGAACGTCTTTAAATGGTAATGAACCTTGCGGGTTGCATACAGTGCTGGAAATTTCTTGATCAGCAGGGGAACTGTTAGCTTCTCAAGGAGTCTGCTACCACGTAGTTAGTTATGAGAGGAAATAAGAACCGACACGAAAATTAAATAGGTAAGAAGGAATGCATGGTAGAGGTACATGGGAAGAAAGAGAGGGGGCAGGAAGCGTAAAGAATGCAAAAAGAGATAATGTAGAAAGCGGAAAGTGTAAAGAAGGAAAGAAAGGTTTTGACAAAGACCGGGGGGGGGGAGGAAGAAAGAGGTAATTACTGATGCTTCATACGTCATTCTTAAAGCAGTCATTCCTGTAAAGTCACAATGAGTGGAAAGACCATTGCCGGACGGCCGCATTACACAGTTGTAACGCGCGGTCATGGGCGTTGCCAAGGCCACAGCAGGCTGGGTCGGGAGCAGACCGCACATTCTTGTGGCTGGCTGGAACTGACGCAGCTACTGGCCCAACACTTGCGCTGGAGTTCAAACTTCAGCCAGCAGCTGCCTTCTTCTTCTTCTTCTTCTTTTAACAGAACTGTGGACTTTGAACTCCACAAAGCAAGTAAACACCGCAATATGCAAATCGGGTTTCTCAAAAGCGTGTACTGATGAAAGTCACAAAAATGCGTCTGTTAGCATCGCCTTGTTTGCGAGCCGACTGGATTTATGTGTAATCCGAAATTATTTAACTCCACGAAGCAGAGTCTTTCTTGAGAAGCTGGTCAAGAAATTCCCCCGCATTTTATGGAACCCGAAGGTTCATGACCGCATTCGCAACAGCCTGCATCCCGTACTTATCCTGAGCCAGATCAATCCATTCCAGGCCCTCGAATCCCACTTCCTGAAAATCCGTTTCAGTATTATCGGTTCGCCTACGCCTAGGTCTCCCAAGTGGCTTCTTTGCCTCAGGTTTCCCCACCAAAAGCCCTGTGTGCTCCTCTCCGTTTTCCCGTACGCGCTACATGCCCCACCCATCTCGCTCTTCTTGATTTGATAACCCGAATAATATTTGGTGAGAAGTACAGGTTATAAAGCTCCTCGTTATGTAGTCTTCCTCTTCCGCTGAAATCCGATATAGGGAAATTTAAGAAAAAATTGTCAGCACATTCTAATTTTTGTTTAAAATCGCCCAAATTAAGGGGGACATGTAACTACACGCGATTCTGGCCCCATCTCGAATGCATGTGGCTGAATACAGCAGAATTTCGTTTATCCACCACTTCGTTTATCGACAAGTTCCCTCTAAGGGCGGCCATGTGTTACCGTAGAGTTCATTGTGACGTGCCGTGTATCCACGTTCCTGACGATTTCAATTTTCTGAGCCATATGTAACAAGTTTCTTTTTTTGGGGGGGGGGGGGGGGTAGTAGTAAACGCTGTGCTGTATATTGTATTGTTTGCAATGTCTGTAAATGTGCTTTATAATTTTATTTTTTTTTTTTCATCGTGGCCGCCATTAAAATTGCTCGCCGTGAACCACTGTTTCACGTCAGAAAAATCGACCTGTCAGCACGCCATATTCCCCAGTCATGCCGGTTGAAACAAATTTTGTTGTACTCGTATTTACGGGAAAGAAGTTGTCTGGAATGAGATTTGTAGCGTATTAGTGTGTTGATGAGGGGTTACTAAGAACAGTGAATTGCTGGCATTCGGTAGGAGAGAACTGTACGTTGCCGCGACGCTTGGGAAGTAAACGGAGGAGTCTAGAATGTATTTTTGGGGGGGGGGGGGGGGTGTAAGGACGTCGTTAGCGACCATAGAATACGGCGAGCAGGAGAGACGTGAAAGAACGAAGGAGGAGGGGAATAAGAGAGCTAAGAGGATAATGTGAAGAAGATACGTAAAAAAAAGGAGGAACGGGATGGTAAAAAGTTTCATCGTACCGACGCAAAGAAATGAGGATGAACAGGGGAAACGGGATGAAAAAATTACTGTATGAGAGTGTGAAAATATGTAGGATGAACAGAAAAGCGGATGGGGAAAGAGTGGTTAAAAAACAGGAATGAAGGACGATATTTTAAGAACAGGACGGTTAGGACCGTGACTAAAGGAGAGCGATGTATGACGGTAAAGGTAAGCAAGGAACGAAAAGAGAGCGAAATAAAGACGATGAGAAAAAGGATGACGGAAAGAAGGCAATAACCTATAAAGAAAAGAGACGTGAAAAAGATTACTAACAATGAAACTAACGGTGAGGTAAATGGCTGGAAGGAGAGATACAACAGAAGAACTGGTAAACGACGGAAGGAATGTAGGATAAGAGAGGATGGAAAAGGAAAGAGAGGGGTGGAAACCTGATAAAAGACTGACACGAAACGAAATGAGTGAACGTTATTGTAGAGGGTTAAAAAGATTAGGGCTCACAGGAAAACGTGTGGCGTGATGTAAACAGGAAGGAAGTTGTCCTTATCCACGCCATGAAGAAATTTAGGAGAAGCAGAGGTATAGCTCCACTCATTCTTAACTTCGGAACTAGATGGAGGTCAGTGGTCAACATCACGGTCCGGCCGCTTTACCCCGGGAAAGAACCCCGATATCCATTGTAGAAAAGCCTTGGTGGGCCCCAGAGGTGGTCTGGACGTTTTGGAGAAGCGAAAAGTCTCTTGTATCCATTGGGACTGGAGCCCCAGATCGTGCGGCCCGTAGTGCATTCACAGACGTGAGAGAAACAGGAGCGCTGAACGCTGTGATGGCGGTGAAAGCAGGATTCACCGGACCTTAGCGACAGGCACGGAATTATACGCTGGAAAATATATTAGACCATTCATGCTGGTTACCTGCTGGAAGAGGTTGATGGCATACTGTAGTGAAATTAGTCCTGTGAATTATACCCAGATCTTGTTTTACCCCTTTTTGCTTTAACACCCCTTGCAAATTTAAACCACTTCTTAATTTGCACTCTCTCATTTTCGGTTTAACGCGTATCCATTATTTCTGACGAGAATATCGTTTTTTATTTACGCATTTTTGGTTTACGCCCATTTTTTCATGAACGCAACTAGAGCGTAAAACAAGGATTGGGTGTATACTCGTATTATGGGATCCGTTTGAAAAATCGTATTTATGGCTTAATACAGCAATATAGGATGGGCTATGCGAATTGTGTTGCTAATGCCTTTATATGCAGTATTGTGCTTTGGAAGGTGAGGAAATAACCACAATTGACAGCGCGAACAGTAATTTACGTAATGGATCAACTATTTGAACACTTGAGTCCAACACCAAAGTCTTGACTGACTGACTCGACTGACCAGTCCTGCCATTTGGTGCTATATTATGCTGTGACTAACCAAACTACTTATTTACTTACTGACATACTTACGTACTTGCTGCATACTCCATGGAATAGAATTGACCTTAAGAATCTGATAGTCCGGCAGCTACTCAAGAAATTTCGCACCTTTTGCTGAATATTTGTGTCCAGTATAGTTACAGGTTTGTGTATTGAGAAGTGAATCCGGTCTTATCCTCGTCTATTTTAAGGTGAATTTTGATCCGTTGAAGCATGAAGTTAATCTAAATTTAGTTCCTACCTCTCAGAAAACACAATGCATCTGCATTACTAGTCGATGAGTAGATTTTTTTTTCTGAGAATCATACGAAACTCGTGATTACTGTATTGGTGTAGAGTGTAGAATTTTGAAACGCTAAACCAGGTGGTGCATGTAGCAACAACTGTGCTCGCAAAGTATTCACATAGGCCGTGCAATGGCTCAGGCGGTTAACCGCCGGCCTCCCACTGCGAAGGCCAGGGTTCGATCCCGGGTCAGTCCGTGTGGGATTTGTGGTGGACAAAGTGGCACTGGGACAGGTTTTTCTCCGAGTACTTCGATTTTCCGCTGTCAATTTCATTCCACCGGTGCTCCATTACTAGGAAAAGGACAAAAAATGATCATCATCATCGTCATCTTCATCACTGGGTTACACAAGAAGCCTCAAGGCTGCGGTGCGTCCATAGCGTCTGCTGCGAGGCCCTTCAGCACTAAAAAAAAAGTATTCACATTATGTTGGTACGCCTAGAAATGTATACAGTGTGCAGTTGATAAGGGGCCATTAAATAATTCATGTTTAATCTGTTATGGAAGTAGCAGTCATGGTACTTGTCGGCTGACGATGAACTGGTGAACTTGCATCTCTTGAAAAGAACTTTTTCATGCTTTCATCACTGTGTAACTGCTGGAAAGAGAAATGATGTTATTCTATTTAAGAAAATGACTCGTCTTGAAAGGGATTGCACAGAGAAGGTACGGCTAGTGTTGGAGCAGTGAAGAAATGCCTGGTGTTTATGTGGCATTAAAACTGTGTGCCCCCTCCCGGTATATAATCACACACCGTAACTGTGCAGTGACCCATAACCACGGTACGAAAATCATCATGGATAATTTATTTGTAATGGCGACGCGGTGGAACTGTGTGATGTTATGCTTTAGGGATGGGGGGGGGGGGGTGCATGTAATTACTTCATCGTCATATTGTCATGTTCATAAAAAGGTGAATGACGATGGGTGAGCATGAAGTCACAGAAAGGTTGGTCCTGTGAAGCGCTTTTGTAACAGGAAGGGCTGAGGTTTGGGTGTGTACGTTATTGTTGCGGTACTATACAGAGTGTTTCAAGGGAGTAGGGTAGCGTTGTTGGTATATCAAGTAGGCTACGGGCTTGAAGATCAAAGGAATCTTGGTTCGATTCCTGGTAGAGGGTAGGATATTTCTCTCGTCTCCAAAACGACCACACTGGCTGTCGTTCCCGTCCAGTCTGTTATTATATTGGGGAGATGAGGTACAGCTCTGCTTATTTTCACGTCGTTAACCTTTTAAAGCCTAGCGGTAACTTTACGTACCACCAGGTTTAACATTAAAAAATTCTACGTGGGGCCCACATTGCGTTTATGTGTTTTGTACGGATCTCAGAACAAACAGCAACTTTTGCCTTATAAAACATTAAGAGATCGGTTTTTATAACCGAAGAGGAGAGTGTTTACAGCGCGGTACGCACTGAGTCCTTATATAAAACAGATACATTCCGTCTTTAAAGGGTTAAGAGACCGGTTTTTATAACCGAAGTGGAGAGTGTTTACAGCGCGGTACGCACTGAGTCCTTATATAAAACAGATACATTCCGCCTTTAAAGGGTTAATAGACGGAGTTGAGTGAATAGCCTCACATATCTCGGTTGTTTTATCTCCGGTGAAGTGTCTCCGGTATCCATTGAACAGGAGGCTAGGTGAGTCCCAGGTTTTCAGAGAAGAGTAAATTCCCTTGCTGCTGCGGAGAATCGTATCGTTATTTGTAGGTTGTCCAGCCCGTGGCCTGGTCACTCTGTCGACCAAGCTGTTTGGCTAATAGTGGTTAATGAATTAGAAAAGACGTGGACGGAAGGCAGCAACCGCGAGCTTAAGCACTGCCACCATGTGCGTGGATGGATCGAGGATGACCGCAGGCAACATTATGGAGGATAGGCGGTCTCCGGGCTGATAACTGAATCCAGGACCTCCGGGTTAGGAATCAGGAATGGCAACCACTGGCCTGCAAATTTCGATGGCATCTAATTGTATGTAGCCGTTTGTAGGCGCGTTCGCATAGTCGCAAAAAGCGCCTGTTAGCTTCCTCACGTCCGTCTATCCTCCCGCATGTATGAGCGCGGCTCCCGCTGGACCGATTTCAATGAAATTTGGTTTTGGGGAATTTTGTGAAAATCGGACGAGAAGCTGAGAATGTGGTTGGATATCGGGCACTTTACGTGAAGACCAATGTACATTTTATTGTTGCTGGCGACACAAATTCGCCACAAAAGCATTTCAGTACAGCGATCAGTATTTGTATACTGTTGTCAGTGACACGTAGCTCAATAATATATACAGGGAACTCATTGTTGCGCGTCCATTGCAACAAGAGTTATGCGAACGCGCTACAATGTTACCTTATAGTACATTGCCAATCTTGTTGTGTGTTAATGTGGGCAGACAATTTACACGTATCCAACTGTCTGACGTGAGCCTCCCATTTTATGTCACAGTCTATAAATGTGATTAGCATTAGCAAGTAGTCTGCTACGGCGTGAGACAGATGCCAGTAGTACTGCCGTGAGGTACAGGCAAATGGACGTACTATTTGCGCATAAAAGGGGCGTCAGGTGGGTGGAGGGGGGGCAGTAACGCCTCTTTGATTGTATGTTCGAGGCGCCTATATTTACCCTCCTGTGGTGAAACATCTTTGCCATTTGTAAAACCAATGCGGTGTGTGTTTAGAAGTGGGGGGGGGGGGGGCGTTTGAACGAAAGAGAGCTGCGCCCTGCTGCCACTTCAATCACTTGGGGCTCAGCACTTCTCCGTCCCAAGGGGGGAAAAAAATGGAAGGGAAGGAAGAAATAAGGAAAGAAAGAGGAGACACTGTAAGATAGGGAGAAATAATTAATCCTTTAAAGACGAAGCGTATCTGTTTTATATAAGGACTCAGTGCCTACCGCGCTGTAAACACTCTCCGCTTCGGTTATAAAAACCAATCTCTTAATGTTTTATAAGGCAGAAGTTGCTGTTTGTTCTGAGATCCGTACAAAACACATAAACGCAATGTGGGCACCACGTAGAATTTTTTAATGTTAAACCTGGCGGTACGTAAAGTTACCGCTAGGCTTTAAAAGGTTAAAGAAGAATGTTAAAGAAGGCGAGGAAAGCCTGAGGGTTGAAATTATGTCGTTTCGTTCGCGTTTTAGTTAAGGATACGTAACGCGATGTGGCAAGGTTTTCCTGGAACCTGCGTGTGCTTGGGTCGGCACTGCAGCCTCTCGACCTTCGCTGATATAATATTTTCTCCGTATAGCAGCGTCGCATATTCTTTCAGGCTGATTTTGTAGAACTTTCCTGAAGTTCGTGATGTGTGTATTCCGTGAAACCGTGATTTCACAGTGTCCATCGGCTGCTGTAGTGCTGGATCAGTGAAATCGCTATCTGCGGAAATTATGGCTAGAGATAGGGATGTTGCTATTTGCCTGCTTCCCACCACTTGATCATCCTACTGTTGAGCCAGCTGAATCCAGTCTAAGTTCTTACACCCAGTTTGTTTAAGAGGTGTTTTAGGGGCTTCTGCAAAGCAGTTGCGAAAAACGACCATTAGGTCCGTCATTTCCGTCTGTCCGTATGGAAGGACATTGCTTCCACCAAGAGATTTTCGTGAAAATTTATATTGGGTTACTTTTCCTTCCAACATATTCTGTTTTTGGCTAAAATAGGACAAAATGGCATATCATTCACATGATGATCTCCCTGCACTTACAGCAACTTTGGTTACCAGTGTTACCACTGTGTTTATTGTTGTCGTCTTGGCTTTGCCAGTGTCACCAGTGTTAACAAGGATTGCAGGGTTTCGCTATCCGGTCAGAAGGTTTCGATGTGGCAGCAGTTTCTGACCTGTAATATAACCCTCTCCGATCTATGGTTAGATCCTCCCTGTAGGTCGTTCTTTCAGGTTAACCAACTGAAGTGTATTGGTGCTTGTTTTATCTCTCCCATATTCACCTGTACCACTTGGGAAGTAAGTCACTCTGTGAAGCACGTTTCCTTTTGAGAATCGAACAGTGTCTCAGCTGGGCAAGTTTCCATGCGTTTTATGGAACCCCGAGTTCCATTAGCGTGGCCACAGGACCCCGCCTTTGGTCCCTATCCTGAGTTACGTGAATGTGCCGTATTTCTTTAATATAAACTTTAATAGATTCTAAAATGTTTTGACTACGGTGTATAATATTGTGTGGTGATGGGTTTATGGACTTTATCCATCGTCCGAAGAGTAAAATATTAAAAATATTAAAAAATTAAAATCACAACGTTTCGGAAGC
>BLKM01000389.1:12883-75456 GCA_013340265.1 Coptotermes formosanus | reverse complement strand
GGGGGGGGGGGGGGAAGAGTTTCACGCCCATAAAAAACGACAGTCAAAATTATATTTTTAAATATTTTAATATTTACGTTTTTAGACAGTCACCTGGAAGGCAAAAGATTCAGAACAGAGTCTTAGAAAGAGTTTCCCAAATTGTAACCGCTCGTAATTTTTTTATAGACGCGGTTTTGATTGATAATGTAAACGATTTAGGCTATAATAGGCTATAATAAGGCTATAATAATACTATAATAACGTGCAGCGTAGCGGAGCAAAGCATTTTAGGTATCTTAGTGTATACTTAACCTTTTAAAGCCTAGCGGTAACTTTACATACAACCAGGTTTAACATTAAAAAATTCTACATGGTGCCCACATTGCGTTTATGTGTTTTGTACGGATCTCAGAACAAACAGCAACTTTTGCCTTATAAAACATTAAGAGACTGGTTTTTATAACCGAAGTGTAGAGTGTTTACAGCGCGGTACGCACTGAGTCCTTATATAAAACAGACACTCTTCGTCTTTAAAGAGTTAATAGCCAAACATGTCAGATATACACCACAAATTGCAAGCGAAGTGATGCACTGCGCTGTTAGACATTTAAAGTGTACAGCTATCGTACTTTATAATTAGAATTCTCTTGGACTTGACTCTTCATAAATTGTGTAGGCTTTTTTTTGTCCTGCCTGCTCTAAATAATTAGTTACTTAATTCCAAGCTCATTAAGACATAATTACGGAGAGATGTTTTATTGTAGTGTCACGTGACATCTGACATAGCGTGGCTCGTATTTAACAAACTTACTGCTTTGCGTTTCATAATTAGAGAGATGCATTTCCCTAAAACACGTATTTAGACAACAGAAAGTAATTAGAAAGCAGGGATTGTATTACATTCATTCACCTTGCTGGCTGCCATGGATATGTCGCTTCATTTGTTTGAAAAGTTCAGTTAGTTTTATGTTCATTTGCCTGTAACTCGGAAAGCGCTGGCTCTCTGTTTCTGCCAGCATTTGATCCTGCACATGTAATATAACCGAATTTAATCCTGGGGCTGAAGTGCCTACAGCGCAATTGGCAGCCTTGGAGTTTGTCCATAACCAGGTTATTGTAACCACAGTGACTGTCAGTTCTGACCCAGAGTTACGTTCTCACAGACATAAGACGCAGACCATTGTAACTTTCATTACCGGCTTTAATAAATTCGAAATTTTATTGTTCTTATTAGAGCCGGTGTAGCTCAGTAATTAATGTGACTAAGCTGCGTGCTGTTTGGACCTACAAGATCAGATGATGGCAAATGGAGGATTAAAACTAATCAAGAAATTAATGAAGTAATTAAAGGGCAAAACATAATTGGGTTTATTAGAATGTAAAGATTAAGTTGGTTAGGCCGTATCGAACGCATGGCTGACGATAATAATGTTAAAAAGATCGAGAGATGGAAACCCATGTCGAAAAGACCAATTGGAAGGCCTAAGACACGTTGGGAAGGTGACGTTTGGGGGGATGTAAAAAGCATGAAAATACGTGATTGGAAGACTGTAGTGCAGAATAGAGACAGATGGAAGAAAGTGGCTGAGCAAGCCAGAACCGTGTGCAGCTTGTAGCGCTTTATAAGAAGAAGCTGCGTGCTGTATAACCGAGAAACGGCATTCGATTGCGTGCGGGGTGGGGGTGGGGGGTGGTAATTTTCGCCGCCGTGTTTAGACTTCCTCTGGGGCCGGTGTTCCCTCTAAGCTGCGCGGGTGCGCGTCCGCACACTTAACAAATGTTCCCGCGCACACGGAATTTTTGCCGTGCAGCTGGAATTTCATTATTATTATGCATATTACAAAAAAAAATAAAATTTAAAGTGGTGCGCAGTCGTCAGGTTGTGTAAAAATTTTCTGCTCAGAGCTGCAGCAGGTCCGTGCAACTGTAAAAGAAATTAGTGGGAACGTTATCTGGGGCCCACACTGCATCCTGTCTAAGGGATTTCCCAGGTTAAATCGGCCGGGGCGTGAAGCTGGTCGGTCATCTTTATAAAATGCCGTGATCATTGTGTGGAATTATACCGACAGGAAGTTAAAACATTAAAAAACTGCATTGCCTTCGTACTGCCTTTTATTACCAAGTCAAGAAGGCGTCCTTTTCCCTATAATTCTTGAAGCCGCAATGTTAAGCACGGGGGCAGACTCACCATTATGATGGAGGCAGCCAGCTGTTTTGAAAGTTGGATAATCTACCAAACAACACGGCATCACATCCTACCTTCATGGCCACCGCCGTGCAAACCTTATCTCAGTATCCGAAAATCATGCCTTTTATGAGATAATGTGGAAATACATGGTAGAACCAGACAGGCCACAGATGACCATATATACGGCTGATGCGCTTTGTGCTGGGTAACTAAGGCTACAGACACACACTCAGAATATGTAATACTTACTGCTTTTCCACGGCAACAATGGTTACGTGAACGCGCCTCCATATACGTTAGAAGTACGTTGCCTGTCTGTTTATGTGGTCTACAGTGGCCCTGAACGTTTTAACCCTTTAAAGACGAAGCGTATCTGTTTTATATAAGGACTCAGTGCGTACCGCGCTGTAAACACTCTCCACTTCGGTTATAAAAACCAGTCTCTTAATGTTTTATAAGGCAAAAGTTGCTGTTTGTTCTGAGATCCGTACAAAACACATAAACGCAATGTGGGCACCACGTAGAATTTTTTAGTGTTAAACCTGGTCGTACGTAAAGTTACCGCTAGGCTTTAAAAGGTTAATACGGTTCATATTGCTAACCTGGTCTGTATTTGTGTGAACTCCTTTGACACTGTGAGAACGAAGAAAGTGAACGTGTGTTCAGATGATAGTGTACTGGAATGTGACTATGACTTTCACTTTGATACGTTTGTACTGACGTTTCGGTGGAACCAGCTCCGTGTCCATATTTAGGGCAGAAGACTGCTTTTTGTCCTGAAGATTGAGGCAGTAAATGTGTCGAAACTTCACTAATGTACCAAACCACACGATATGCCATCTCATAAACGTCACTCAGCTACCAAACCACACGATGTCCCATCCCAGAAGACCCTGAGACTTTTACTCAGTGCAATGACAGTCTCAAATTGTCACTGCAGTGTGTCATGCATTTAGAATGTGTAGGGTTCGTTTAAAGCTATATATGCTGGCGTGTTCTTAGAGGTGCTTCGTTTACGATGAATTAATTGTATTCGTACTGCGTCTCAGGGGACAGTCGCTCTGTTGTTAGAAGCAAAGTCACCCGGTTTAAAACGTGCTTGCTTAGCAGAAAACCGCTCCTTGAACTGGAAGCACAAACCGTAACACTTGCGTGTTTCATATACCACTGGCTGAAAGTCAAGCTTGGCTTGCAGCCTTAGAGCTGTATGACACATACTCAATTGCTTTGCTTTTCGACAGATCCATTATACTGGTGTGTAACGTCACTTGCACTTTGCCAGTGATCCATCTGTTCTTTTTAGACTCGGTTATTTACTACCCCATTGATCTGCTATATAATTTTATGGTAGGCGGGATAGGTCAGTCGGTGCAGCGACTGTCTATGGACTGGAAGGTCTGAAGTTCGAATCCCGGTAGAGGCAAGGTAGTTTCTTTTATCCAGAACCGTCGAGACAGGCTTTGGAGTTCACCCAGACATGTATTCAATGGGTACCGGGGTTGTTTCCCGGCGACAAAGCGGCTGGAACCTGAAACTAACTATTCACTTCCATCTAGTGCCGATGTTAAGAATGACTGGAACTGTAATTTTACGCGACCTATATACCCTTATGGAGGGGACTTCACCGTTTATATAATTCTAAGTTTACAGACACAAGGCCGGTCTGGACGTTGCGGGCAATCTCGCCCCTACCGGGATTCGATCCCCGTACTGTCCAGCCCGTAGAGAGTCACTATACCGACTGCGCTATCCCGGTCCTCCGGGACGATGTGTAGCCTGGTGTATGCTGATGATGGAGGCAACAGATTCCTCTGAAACGTCGGTAAATGTGTGCTAGGCACTTCGTCATATACCAGAATGCAGTAACCGTCAGCACCGCTACCCATTACACGCGATATTTGTGACGTACTGTGAAGCCAAATGTAACAGCGCGGTGCTGTGAATGTTGATAGTCTACGTGCTGTGACGTATGTTGAAGGGATGTTTCGTAAAGTCTTCAGCTAACTTGTGCACAGTTGTACGCGTAGGCATTTTAAAGTGTTTTCCAAAGTTTGCTCGCTTCATAAGACACGCCGTCTGTATCAGCTAAGGTTGTCTGTCACGAACGGTGCGACGCTTCAGCACGAGGCACGACGTGGTGTGTGTGTCGTGTCGCTAAACGCGACACATTTGGGGCTGGTGCTTATTATTCTGAAAGACATCATGACATCAGGTATAATTTATGTGATTTCTGTACTGATGGGGTAATTTTGCCTTCCTTCCTCTGTAAGTTGATTTTGCCTGGTATCACGTATTTACTTGGTTAACATAGGCAAGGGCAGTAAGGCAGTGATGAAGGCTGTTTGTGTGGCCAGAATGAGGGACAAAACAGTAACGTGAAAATTGATGATAAACTCTTCAAGAACTTGGGGGTGGGGGGGGGGGGGGGAATACAGTATTGTTTCACTAACGCCATAGATTGGAATCATTCTTGAGCAGGTGTTGGGGCGGGTGGCCTGTGATTTTATTCAGTTCTTCCACACATTTCCGAATATTCGTAGTCCCTCAGATTGGGTAAAAGTTGTTTCCTTCTAAATCCATTCCAGTTCATCATTCACGAACTGTCTGAGCTACTGACTGACTGACTAACTGACTAACTAACTAAACTAACTAACTAACTAATTCCATTGAGCAGAGGCCTTCTTGAGAATCTAACAGTGTCTCAGCTATTCAAGAAATTCCCCACATTTTATGGAACCCGGAGGTTCATTACCGAATTCACAAGAGCCCGCCACCTGTCCCTATCCTGAGCCAGGTCAATCCATTCCATGCCCCCATCCCAATTCTTGAAAATCCGTTTTAATATTATCCTCCCAACTACGCCTGGGTCTTCCAAGTGGTCGCCTTCCCTCAGGTCTCCCCACCAAAATCCTGTATGCACCTCTCTTTTCCCCCATACGTGCTACATGCTCCGCCCATCTCATTCTCGATTTGATTACCCGAATAATATTTGGTGATGAGTCCAGGTCGTTAAGTTCCTCGTTATGTATTCTGAGCTGCTGATGGTGTCTCTAAATCAGGGGTTCACACCTTCCTGGCGACTAACGCCGTGGTGCAGAGTCGTTCTTGAGAAGCTGCTAGTTGCTCCGCTATTAAAGCAATTTCTCGCATTTTATGGAACCCAGGGGTTCATTACAGCATTCACAAGAGCACGCCACTGATCTGTATCCTAAGTCATATGAATGCAGTTCACGCTTACCCGTCCTGTTTATTTGAAATCCATTTTAATATTGTCTTCCCGTCTACGTCAGGGTTTTCCAGGCGGTATATTTCCTTTACTTTTCCCCCCACCAAATCTTGTATGCATTTCTCTTGTCTCCCACACGTGTTACATGCTCCGCCCACCCCATTATTCTAATATTTGACCAAATTCACATGTGACATTCCCCATCATGCAGGTTTTGATAGCGGGTGTTTGTTCATCCCTCTTAGACCCACCTTTTATCTCCAGCACCCTGTTGTCCAATTGGTGTCGTTACCTCACTGTGAGAGACCAAGTGTCGCACCTATGCAAGGCAACAGGCAAAATTATACTGTTGTATATTTTATTAGCCTCTGCGGGTCAGGTAAATGATTCTGGAGCAAACAGTAGCAAGCGTTCCCTGCATTTACCAGTATTCTCTTTATTTGTTCGTAGACGGAATAGCGGTAGGTCGAAGTTCTGGTCACTGAGGTACGAAGCGCGCTTTAAATCCCAGAAATATTTTGTGCTGTGGATTCATAATTGAAGTCCCAGTCTTTTGCCTGAAAACGTAAAAATTAAAATAACATGAAGTGTGACTTTATCTGTTGGTTGGTGTGGCTGTTAGACTTCATTACTGTGAGAGTATAGTTAGACTTTGTCTCTTACTGTTAGGGCAAAGTTTCAGTCAGAAAATCTGAAGTGAAAGAGAACTTTGCAAAAATAATCGTAGATGAAATATTATATTAACCCTTTAAAGACGAAGCTTATCTGTTTTATATAAGGACTCAGTGCGCACCGCGCTGTAAACACTCTACACTTGGTTATAAAAACCAATCTCTTAATGTTTTATAAGGCAAAAGTTGCTGTTTGTTCTGAGATCCGTACAAAACACATAAACGCAATGTGGGCACCACGTAGAATGTTTTAATCTTGTACCTGGTGGTATGTGAAGTTACCGCTAATCTTTAAAAGGTTAATGTGGATCTATGTGGTATTGTTGCGTGTCTATAATAATTCCGGCGTTGTTGCACGAAGAATTTTATATTCTAATGAATCTGAAAGGGAAGTATTTCTGTACCAAAACGAACTTTAATAATGTTTATTCTTTGAACTTTTAACCAAACAGCTGTGTTTACGTTATTATCCCAGATCTTTTCCCCCTCAGACGAATGACTTGGCATTTATGTACCCCACTTAACCTTACGATAAACGAAGGCGATTCTGATTCACTGATGATTCTTTTGAACTTGTGTTTTGTATTCGTCGTCATATTTAATTTGTTCTCGTGTATGTAGATTGGTGTGTGAGTGTGTTTGTGTGTGCCTGTGTGTGTGTCACTGATAAGACACAGCCACAGCCGTTTGCATATCACGTGTGTGGCTTAGTGTGTTTGTACATGCAGTACGCTAATATTGTGTCCACTGGCCCGGATGCTTCACCTCTGAAACTGTTGGACTGATTTCGATGACCTTATGTTTTGATATGTTATGTTATGCCATGCTATGTTACGTATTTTATGTTGTGTTGTGTTATGTTTGTAATCATATTCTGCTCTGGACCCTGTCGGTACAGTAATCCTTGGTTCACATACGTAATGTTAAAAATGGCAAACAATTACGTTTGTGATATACAGTCGAACCCGGTTATAATGATATCGGCTAATGCTACACCTCGTCTATTTTGTCTGATATTCTGTGGTACCAATTAATTGAGGCAGTAGGTTACTCCGAAACTACACTGTGTTGTTTCCTAGAAGACTGTGACCTTAAGATTTAAAAGGTATCAAAGAAAATAAGTCGAACCCGGTTATAACGACATCGATTTATACGACACCTCGTTTATAACGTCAGATATTCTGTGGTACCAATTGATTCCTCTTTGTTAACCATAGCATTATACTGCTCGGTTATAACGACATCGATTTATACGACACCTCGCTTATAACGTCAGATATTCTGTGGTGCCAATTAATTCCTCTCTGTTAACCATAGCATTATACCGTTCGGTTATAACGACACTCATTTATAACGACACAAAATATTCAGGCCCTTTCATGACGTTATAACCGAGTTCAACTGTATTTGTAAATTAGATACGCCTGCATTCCGCTGCTCTTTTTCTAATTTTTATTTGTGTTCTTTTCAGGTGAGTTTTCCAATGGATTGCTTTCAGTTTGGAGTGCAAAGTCTATGTCAGCGACGTGTGTGGTGAGTTCGAACGTGAACCCGTACGTATATGCGTAGCCTGTGTATGGCCTGAATAGTTATCTATTAAATTGATGGGCCTTGTGTTGACATCAGTTATCATAATTTGTTGTGATTAGATAAGGACGTTCTGTGGCAGATGGGCACGTGATGTATTGCACGTCCTCCAATTATAAATTCCGTCGACATCAATTCTTATATAACAAATGCTGCGTGATTTAGCAGATATGTCGGAAAGTGTAGCACCCGGAATGGTGTTTGTCGCCATGCCGCTAGGACAGTGAACACGTCAAGGGTATTTTGTCCCCATTAAACTTTTAAAGCCTAGCGGTAACTTTACGTACCACCAGGTTTAACATTAAAAAATTCTACGTGGTGCCCACATTGCGTTTATGTGTTTTGTACGGATCTCAGAACAAACAGCAACTTTTGCCTTATAAAACATTAAGAGATTGGTTTTTATAACCGAAGTGGAGAGTGTTTACTGCGCGGTACGCACTGAGTCCTTATATAACAGATACGCTTCGTCTTTAAAGGGTTAATATAGTACCAGTTGTCTTGTGAATGGATTTAATCGTCTGGCTGGATGGGAGTATTCAGCCTCACGCCCTATCCGCTTTACCCTCTGAGAAAGAGGCTCTGTCATGAAATGAATAGCAAGCTGGGTGTGCAGCAACCACTCAGTGTGCGCGGGAGCACTTAAGTTACTGCGCGGCCGCGCAGCTTAGGGGGAACATTGATTAGCACTGTTTAGCTATCATATACTGTGTTTGCGTTCTAACTGTAAGGAAAACGTCAGCATTTGAATGCGATAAGTCTCCTGAGCTCGCAAAACTTACAAGAACTGAACTGAAGTGCCAGACAGCATGGCATTTTTCCTGGTATCGAATGTATTAGTGTCAGGTGTTTTGTATGGCAGTTAACTGCTGTATATCAGATAAAGTCAGATAAACCTGCCAGGACACTTTGACGCTGATGTCAGCTAGTGAATATTGGCTGCAGTCCGTTGAAGAAAAACTTTTGCGGGTGATTCATCGTCTTTCTTCTGTCGTGCGTAAGAAATAATGCGTAGTTACAAGAGTTCGTTTATCACAGGCGACAGAGGACTTTTGGATGATGACACATGGCTTCAGTTTGCCAGTCTGCTGTTTTGAGCGACGATGATCTCGAACGGGATTTTGCACCACATTCTTCGAAAGACGTGGTAGAAGGCGGCAAAATTACGTCAGGTTAATAAAACAAGTAACAGTTCGATGAACGAACTTTCCATCAAAATTGATGCAACTGAGATGTACGGTTTAAAAAGTACCGTGAACAAACCACTTGAATCAGGATCGTAACAGAGACTCTAATTGTCTCTCAGATTTTCAAAATTTCTTATCTTTCTATTGAGTGTAAAAGTTTATTGCTGCTTTGAAAAACTGCTCCAAGTAAACCCTATACCGATGTGTGCAACTTGAAGCTGATTTGTACTTAAGAAGTGCCTGGTTTGAATCCTGATCAGGACACCAATTATCCTGAAGGTTTTCGTGGTTATCATCAGTCCCTCCAGACACATCTAGATAAAACCTTAAAACAGGCCACAACTCTTACTTTCCATGCCCTTTTAAGCGTGTTATAATTACCATCCAGTGCTTCGGCCCTAATTAGTCCTCAGGTACTGTCACTGTCGTAGATAAAAGTACAGACACAAGTGCTGTCTCAGTCGGTAAATGCAGCTTTTCTAATTGGCGAAATTTGTAATGGGCTTATGGACATTTTATGTTACTGGTATCCATAATTTCGTTCAAGTTTGATGGGGAAGCATGTATTACGGTGCTATGGGTTAGAAACTTTGGCTGTGTGCAATTTTAGTGCACTTAGCGGGTCATTGGCCATTGTAGTAATAGTGTTTCATGTGTCTTCTGACACGTCCGTCCACTTGTGTACTGATAAACTTCCCTTCTAATCTACGTGTGTAAATAAAGGTTTGGCATTACATGTTATTTCCAACTCATGATACGTATCTCTTAAAGGTAATGAGTAAACAGTAAATCCTGTTGTAACCTAAACCTGTAATCTTCTGCCAGGGCTGTGGAGTAGGAGTCGGTAAAAATGTACCGACTCCGACTCCGACCTCAGTCTAAAATCTTAACTAGATACTCCAACTCCAGAGCCCTGATAGCTACAGTAACCATTAGACTTATACTTAAATATAGGTTATAAGTATAAACAGTAGCCTGATGATTCACGTAGTGGCGATGAAATGTCTTATAGGTTTACCGTTATTAGTACATATTGAGCTTTTATGGAGTCGGAGTTTTAAAAATTGAGGAGTCGGAGTCGGAGGTTTTGTGTGCCGACTGTACAGCCCTGTTTTCTGCACTACTGCTACCACAACGTTTGTGCGCCTGTTGTTACCTATATTATTGCTGTAAGTTTTGTAGAAACTTTGGTGTCAGCTCCCTGAACATGGCGTGATAATAACGCCGAAACATGTAGGAAATATGTAAAACACAGTACGAATACAATATAGAATAGTGCACTTGTTGATGTTACACGAGTTTCATAACCTTTTAAAGCCTAGCGGTAACTTTACGTACCACCAGGTAATTCTACGTGGTGCCCACATTGCGTTTATGTGTTTTGTACGGATCTCAGAACAAACAGCAACTTTTGCCTTATAAAACGCTAAGAGACTGGTTTTTATAAGGGAAGTGGAGAGTGTTTACAGCGCGGTACGCACTGAGTCCTTACATAAAACAGATACGCTTCGTCTTTAAAGGGTTAATAAGAGTGCTGTCACCAGGCGTTATATAAAATATATCGTGTACATGTTTTAGGTCAAAGGGAACATCATGAGGCTTTGTATAAAACACACATTTTATATAAAGCGCAACGATGGCTTTTTGGGACGAAACATGTAGTGTACTATTAACAGAATATTGTTATGAGATATACGTGTGTTTGACGTCAGTCACTCGTGATAGTGTCTCCGTCCCATATGCGCCCTGTAATCCCCGTAGCTGGATCCGTGCGTGTACGCAGTCTGCGTTGCAGTAAGTTGTGTGTTCTGCAGTTTGCACGTCTCTTCATATTGTCATGGTGAAAGGGCATTTTACGTTATAACATTCCAAATCCGCTGCGAGTTAAAAATAGTCTAACCTCAAAACATTATAAAGGTTCCTGTGAATCAATAATTTTGTACATTACCTTCTATCGTGACTCATTTTCCTAAAATCCATACTAATGTTAACCTCCAATTTTTGTTTCTTAAATTTTCCAAGAAACCGTTCTTAAATACCCTTCCCCACCAAAATGTTCTAGGCATTTGTGAGGTGCATTAGAGCTACATGGATTTCGCCTTGAAATAGAATCATTATAGGTACTGTATACAGTTGTTTAGACTTCTAAAACTTGTGGCTTGTACGTTGTAACAGCTGTACAGATCTTGTTGAACTTTAGACGCCAAGAAAGTCTTTTTATCTGTTCGTTTTATCCGATGATGTTCTTTGGTCTAATTGCCGTGGAGAGCACAAGGAGAAGAAGAGGATGTGCCTACGTAGTTTGAGATTAAGTCACAGCCAAGTTTAAACGTGGTATCTGCAGGCAGATATAGGAAGGTCGCGTGAAGGGACGTGTTGTGCGTCGCAACCAATCGCGGACTGCGTTACGTACGCCGTGCTGAACGCTCGCTGCTGTTTCGCTTGTCAGTCCACCCCCGCAGTGCAATATTACCAACACCAGAGCAAACCATTCCTGAAGTCATTTTTGTTTTTTTTCCCACTAAAGGTCATGGGAATGAATCAGTTGTATTCTGACTTGCAAAAAGAATTTCGTCACACATGTTAAACAGTGTGCAAAATGTCGTTTTAAATAATTTTGATGTCATTGTGATGTTAAACTACGCAGTGATTTGGATGGAGGCCCAGTGTTAGCGGCGGGTTTAGTTTGACTGAACGTGTTTTTTTTTTTTTGTTGTTGTTGTTGCATGGAAGTGTTTCACTGCTGTTGACGGTACTGTGCTGGCCTGTGCGAATGTGCTTTGTTATTCTTTTGACAGTCGCGCACTGATTCTGTGCATAAACGCCCGCAGCCTTGTGTTTGTATCTTCGGTGCGATACACCTCGACAGTTTGAACGTTGTCAGTAGTTGTAACATTTGCTACGAGTGCAGAACTTGTAGTGGTGTGTTTCACTTCGGACCACGTGTCAGTGTTGTGATAGTATTACGGAAGTAAACGTGTATATATAGACTTAAAGCGCAGTTTGTAATGTCCACTGCTCTGTATTAAGACTGTGTTTGAATGCAGAGGTCATCCGTGTACGTTGTGAAATGTGTTGAAGTGTGCTGAACTGGCAGAAGATTGTAGATGTGATTACTTGTTAGAAATTAACTGTTTAAAAAGAAGCTGAACGAATTGCCTTGAATCTCTTCCACATTATAGCAACAAGTGTTATTTTCAAGATGTGTCTCTGGTCATGGATAACTGCCGTTTTTCCCACCAGGAAAAGAACCGGTAATAAACATGAATATTGGATTTTTTCTGTAATTTTTCTTCAGTGCTGATATTCTCATTTATGTCTCGTCTGTCTTTTGGTTTTGTGCCCGTATAGTGCTTTATGCTGATCCCAGTGGCCGCGCGGTCTAAGACGCGGGTCTGCGGTTGTTCGCTTGCTGGGATTGCGGGTTCGAATCCTGCCAGGGGCATGGGTGTCTGTCTCTTGTGAGTGGTGTGTGTTGTCAGGTAGAGGTCTCTACGACGGGCTGATCACTCGTCCAGAGGAGTTCTACCTAGCGTGGTGTGTCTGAGTGTGATCTAGATCATGGCATGTTCTAGGCTGAATTTTACCTTTATCGTTGCTGCCTTTATAGTAGGCCGCAACCACTTCTGGCTCATCCTCCTTATCAAGCCTTATAGCCAGTTACGTTCCTGACAGTACATTTTAACCTTTTAAAGCCTAGCGGTAATTTTACATACGATCAGGTTTAACACTAAAAAATTCTACGTGGTGCCCACATTGCGTTTGTGTGTTTTGTACGGATCTCAGAACAAACAGCAACTTTTGCCGTATAAAACATTAAGAGACTGGTTTTTATAACCGAAGTGGAGAGTGTTTACAGCGCGGTACGCACTGAGTCCTTATATAAAACAGATACGCTTCGTCCTTAAAGGGTTAATATTATGTTTAATGGTCTGCAGCTTTCCGAAAGAATTGTGTTCCGTTTTGAAGGTCATCGCGGTGTGACCTTAAGGTCTGATAAACTGTGCTTTACGGGTCAAGGCATTTGCACCATAACACAGTTTGATAATTATTTTCAGCCTTTGACCAATCTGCATGCACGTTAGTGGTGCTGCTGGTTTGGTTAAAAGGATGCCTAACATAAGTGATTTCTTCATAAACAGACGAAACAGTTTCTCTGCAGGTCTCCTTTCGAGTCTATGCAGCATTTGTGAAAAGAATAAGGACTACATTTCAGCTGAAGGTAAGAAGCTGCTTATGTCTGTTCGGCAGTTTGGGTGATATCTGAAGCTTTTATCCGCGTTTATAAGCTAATTTCTTTTCGTCTGTGCTACAGGATGTTCGTCGCGAATAACGTGAGGACGACGTCTTACGTAATGTCTTGAATTGTAATTATAGGTTTTTAAAATTAATGTACAGACATTTTCCGACTTACTTAAGGGTTCCGTTCCTGAAACTTTTACATAAGTCTACACATACGTAAAGTCGGAATTGACCCCAACGCCACACGTCATCGGTTATGTATACCTTTTTACAGTGTCGTTGTATGTGTTTAAAATGTTATTTGTATCAGAGCTTCAGGCTCCTGGTATATTACGCAGTGTAGATTGATAGTTTTTTTGTCGACGTTTCGGGACAACCTGTCTGTCCCATCTTCAAGGGTCAAGCTTGGCCCTTGAAGATGGGACTGATAGGTATCCCGAAACGTCAATAACAAACTACCGATCTACGCTTCCTCAAATCCCAGAAGAGCGAAACTCGCATATATGCCGCGGCGGAAGCTTGAAATCACGCTTATGTCTGTCAGTTTGTTCACATGAAAGAAAGTTAAATACATTTAATGGTTAAAATACTAATAATTTTCAAACTATACTAAGTGGGCTGTATTATTTTTTCCCATCGTGCAACAGCCCCCAGTGGGCCAGGCTTTCCTCATTATCGAAACTTCACGATCACACTCAGACACACACCACACTCGGTAGGACTCCGCTGGACGAGTGATCAGCTCGACACAGAGACCTCTACCTGACAATACACAACACTCACAACAGGCAGACATCCATGCTTCCGGCGGGATTCGAACCCGCAATCCCAGCAAGCGAGCGGCCGCAGACCCACGCCTTAGACCGCGCGGCCACTGGGATCGGCGTGTATAATGTATTAGACTAAACATGATATGAATTAATAATATTAATAATTAATAAGATTTTTTTAACTTATATCTGAGTTGACGCACGTCACATATTACGTATCCCGGACACTGCCTGTACGTGTTTGTTGTTTATTTAACGATGCTCGCAGTGTCTTAGCCTCGGTCAGTCTCATGCCTGCCACAGACGCTGCCGATACCCACTGGCTGTGAGGCTGATTGGCACCCAGCAGCCGGGTTGGATTCTTTCCAGAGGAGAAAAATCTTTTGTCCTTCCTGGGAATCGAACCCAAATTCCTCGGTCTTACAGCTGCCCGGGAGGATCTAAATATGATCTTGTCTATCCATTTGTCTAACGTTACACTAATTGGTCGACCCAATTAAACCCTCCGTAATTTGCTATTAATAAACGATCGTGATGCCAAGTTCCATCTCCTGTGAGATTGTGGATTATCGTGCAGTTTGGTTTGGTAACTGGGGGGTGTGGGAGGCAATGAATTACTGTACAAACGGCTGTTGTAGCGTTCTGCCATATACACTGCCTTCCCTGGGGGCGGTTTGTTCGGTAAGGCAGTTAGCAGGGTCATAAGTTACCCTCTGAAAGTCTTTAATATTCCCGCAAGCGCCGAAGTTACGACTGTGTGATTATAATCACGAATATTTTTGTAATGTTGGTAGCAATAGCCACCACACCACCACCACCAGCATCGCAGTCCCTTCCGCGCTGTTCCAGACCCGTGGAGCGTGCAAACCCATGAGGGTGTGTTCAGGTATTCGCGCCGGAGCAAATACTGAAATAATAACGAGGGCTTTTATTTTTGTAACTGCAGCCCTGAAGGCGGAAATCGCGCGCAGTGTTTGTGGTGAGTTTTTTTATGTACTTTCACGTCTGTTGTGTACGGGGTTGCAAAGAGCGTGATGTAAACCGCGACTGATGTAGTTTCGAGGCATCTTGTTTGTGACAGTTTGAGGGATAAAACCGCTTTATATCGGTCGATTTCCACGTTGTTGCTTATTATTATTATTATTATTATTATTATTATTAACTAACTCCATGGAGCAGAGGCCTTCTTGAGAATCTAACAGTTTCTCAGCTAGTCAATTATTATTATTATTATTAATATTATTATTATTAACTCCATGGAGCAGAGGCCTTCTTGAGATGCTGAAAGTTTCTTAGCTAGTCTGTTATTATTATTATTATTATTATTATTATTATTATTATTATTATTAACTCCATGGAGCAGAGGCCTTCTTGAGATGCTGAAAGTTTCTCAGCTAGTCTGTTATTATTATTATTATTATTATTATTATTATTATTATTATTATTAGTCATTTGCGCAGGGTTTTTGCAATTATGTAGGTCTACCTGAAAGCAACCATGTTTATAGGGTGTACATTGTTGCTAGTTACAAATTATGGTACGTGTAATGCTATTTCCCATGTTGAATGTTTGTACCTCTACATTAGCACTTTCCGCAGTGTGTGTGCTGTGCCCAGTACAGCTGTTTTCTGCAGTTCCTTGATATCGTGCTTACCCGGTATGTTGCTCAGGTATTTTCTGAAGAATTTTGATGCCGTTACAGTTGCCCCTATTATTGGAATCACTTTTGTTTTTACATTCCACATGCGCTGTATTTGTACTGTAAGGCCTTTTTATTTTAGAATCGCTTCAGCTTCTTTCTTGATCACATTTCTGTCTCCTGAAGTTGCAACATATATTAACATAGCTTTTCCCATTTGATTACCGCGTATTATGATGTCCGGTTTATTGTTGCGGATGATTCCGTCGGTTTACATTTGCTGATTCCTTAATATGGTTGCTATAATATGCTACTGATTGTGGTACACGCTCATACCATGTTCATTGTCTGATTTTAGACTTCCGTGTTCGTCAGTTATTATTATTAATATTATTATTATTGTGTTTTTGTGTGGTTTTGTTGTACCTGTGTATTTATATTTTCTTGCTGGTTTTTAAATCGGCCCCGTGCTCTTAAACCTGCAGATTAATAAACATTACTATTATTATTATTATTATTATTATTATTATTATGCAGGCCTTTCAAGTACATGTGGTTAGCGACATTTTATTTTGCGACCGTCATTTTGTGCATCCTTAATTTGGAAAGAAAATTCGTATTTCAGTTCCATTCTACTGCAGCGATAATGGCGTTATTTTAAATTGCATTCGGAATGTAGCTTGTAACTGTTCGCAGCCAAACGATCAACATACCGTTGGCGTAAAGAAGCTTCATGTCTCCGTGCAGCATGTTTATGTGTTTTTTTATGATTTTCACAGCTGATAACGAGTTTTAGGCGCGTTCGCATACTTGGGAAATGCGCGTATTGTGTACTTGATGTCCTGTCTGTCTGTCCGTCCGTCTGTCCGCAGATGTCGGCGCGGCTCATACCGGATGGATTTGCGTGAATTTTGGTGTTGCGGGCTTTTTGAAAATTAGTTGAGAAATACCAAATTTGGTTAAAATCAGGTAGAAGTATGTGGCATTTCACTTGATAATTTGTGTACGTTTTATTGCTGGCGACAGTAAATCGCCATAAATGTGCTATCTTGAAGTGAAATACTATGAGGCTCTTAGGATTGCCTTACGCAACCGCTCCGCAGTGTTACGTCATACGTACGTTACCTCTGTTGTTACCTGCACTTTCTTTGTAATAGGCAGGGCTGTGCAGTCGGCACACAAAACCTCCGACTCCGACTCCTCAATTTTTAAAACTCCGACTCCATAAAAGCTCAATATGTACTAATAACGGTAAACCTATAAGACATTTCATCACCACCACGTGAATCATCAGGCTACTTTTTAGACCTGTAACCTATATTTAAGTATAAGTGTAATGGTTACTGTAGCTATCAGGGCTCTGGAGTTGGAGTATCTAGTTAAGATTTTAGGCTGAGGTCGGAATCGGAGTCGGTACATTTTTACAGGCTCCGACTCCGACAACACAGCCCTGGTAATAGGAGTACATTGTGATGTGTGTATATATAATCTAGTTGAATGTCGTTTTGCACAGCGTTAAACATCTTTATAAATGTTACTGCATACTGAGAAAGTACCATTTGTGATCCTTTGGCTTTCTGCTTCTTGTTTTTATTGCCGCACTTAAATTAGAGCTTTTAACTCTCGAGTTGTAACCGACCGACCGACCGACCGACCGACCGACTGACTGACTGACTGACTGACTGACTGACTGATTTAATGACTCCACAGTACAGCATCTTTGTTGTAGAGCTGACTGTCGCGTAGCTGGTATCTGAAGGTTACCGTGTTCACAAGAACTTGCCACTGGTCGCTATCTTGAGCCAGCTGAAGCCAATGTTTAGCACACTTTATATCTTGTCACGACGCTTTTAGATATCTAAGATGGTCTGTGGACTTGAGGTTTCGTAAGCCGTAAACAGTTACACACTTTATAGTCTGTGAACTCAGTATGAAATAATAATGATTATGACCCTTTGACGCCTGAGGTGTATGTTAGTATTTAAAAATCCGTTTCATACCTCACCGAAAACACCGTCTGTATTTCACATATCCCTTTAATGGTGTTTACGGAAAATCCAACGGGATGCTTTTACGAAACTCATAAATTTTCTTGACAAAATGCACAGTTCTTGTACTTTAAAGACGGCGGTACGTATAGTAACCACTGCGCTTTAGAGGGTCAGTGGTCATGCTGTACACCGTACATCCTCCTTTCCTGCATATGTCACACGGTCAAGTTATGGACCTGGCCAAGTGGTGTGCGCACGTGCGTCAGTCTAACAGTATAGTAACGTGCAAGGACTGTAAGGAATGTGGCTGAGAAACGGGTAATTCCCGTATACGAAGCAGGAATATGGACCGCTGTAGTTGCAAGTTCAGCACCGTGCCTGTTCATACCCTGAGCAGGATGGCTCAATTCTTAAGGCTTCTGAATTGTATTGTGTCTGGTTCGGATCCAGTTTGGGACACCACCTACACAGTCTTGAAATTTTTCTGAACCTTTTAAAGCCTAGCGGTAACTTTACGTACCACCAGGTTTAAGATTAAAAAATTCTACGTGGTGCCCACATTGCGTTTATGTGTTTTGTACGGATCTCAGAACAAACAGCAACTTTTGCCTTATAAAACATTAAGAGACTGGTTTTTATAACCGAGGTGGAGAGTGTTTACAGCGCGGTACGCACTGAGTCCTTATATAAAACAGATACGCTTCGTCTTCAAAGGGTTAATTTCCTAGCATGTTTCTTGTTTTTTAGTGCCTTGATGTAAGTCTCGACCTCTTCCTTGTGCATCCTTTTCAATTCAGTACCCAACAGTTCGATGCATACAGCGCTGTGGAGTCGGAGTCGGAAGGAATTTTTAGGTGGAGTCAGAGTCGGGAAAAAAAAGTACCAACTCCAACTCCGACCTCAGTCCAAAGTCTTAACTAGATACTCCAACTCCAGAGCCCTGATAGCTACAGTAACCATTAGACTTATACTTAAATATGGGTTTATAAGTCTAAACAGTAGCCTGATGATTCACGTGGTGGTGATGAAACGTCTTATAGGTTTACCGTTATTAATGCATATTGAGCTTTTATGAAGCAGTCGGAGTCGGACTTTTAAAAATCGAGGAGTCGGAGCCGGAAGTTTTAAAAATCGGTGAGTCGGAGCCGGAAGTTTTAAAAATCGAGGAGTCGGAGTCGGACTTTTAAAAATCGAGGAGTCGGAGTCAGAGTTTTAAAAATCGAGGAGTCGGAGTCAGAGTTTTAAAAATCGAGGAGTCGGAGTCGGAGCTTCTGTGTACCGACTCCACAGCCCTGCATGCATATAGCCAGGAGTGTACAAGTCCTGGACGCCAGACCGCATGGGCAGCTAGTAATTGTGGGCCCTCAGTATGAAACTTGCTTTATTACACCCTTCTGTCGCCTAGAATTGCGAGGTGGCTGGTGGATTTGTGTATCTCTGGTTATAGCACGAAATTCTAACAGATTAAGAAATTGGCAGTAAACGATAACGGCAACAGTGAACACGTGAGGGTGAATTTAACTAGTCGAGTAACTCTTTGAGTGTCCTGTGACGTTGTTAACAACGTGATATTTATTTTCTTTTATTTTTGAAGGGAAATGTGTGATTTTTCAATAACTTTTAACACATTTGACTCATTACCTTGATTTTTTTTTTCTTTTCACACCCTACCTTTTGTCCCCCTCTTTGTAGTATGTGGTTAAAAAGTGTGCTCTGCTGCATTTTGCCGTCTCTCTGAACGCGGTACTGTTGACATAACTTTTGTTACATCACTTTTTTCCAATTTAGTATTCGTCATCTAACATCATTAAGAGTCGACCCGCAATGCAGCCATTTTACAATTCCTGTTGGAGTGTATCTTCTCCATCTTTATCTACCATTTCGTAGTAGCGAATTCTGTTCCTATTCTTCTTTATCTTTTTCCTTTTTAATTTTCACCCTTGCTGCTTGTTATGAAGAAATCTATACTGTATAATTTTGCATCTACCCTTCCTGCTACGCCTTCAACTCCACAGTCCAACACATCTCGCTGCGGAAGCTTTTACCGTCTCTGTCTGTTGTTCATATAACTCGCTACCTTTTATCAATGGATGAGGGTGAAATGTAATTTGAATATTCTTCGTATTTTTTTTGCTCAAGCCCTTCCCTTTTTTTTTTTTTGCCACCGTTTGTTATTTTCATCGGTTATTCACCCTCTTCCTGAACTTCGCAATCCCCGGGGCAATCCGTTTATTCCATTTAGTCTGCTGCTTTACAAAATGATGGTCCCTTTATGTCACAATTGCGTACTAAATTTCTGTCACCGCTTTTTATTGTATACACTTGCTGCGTGCAAATTTTGTGCAGGCGGAGCTTACATTTTCATTTATTAGATTCTGTGAGTCTATGATTCTATGTTGGGGACGTTAGATTTTAGAGGATGTGGTAAAAGTTGAGATTTGCGCTTTCTGGGATATTACGCAGCTTTGAGTGGTAGTTACGTATTAACGTTTCGGGACAACCTGTAGTTCCCATCTTGAAGGGCCAAGAAACGTCGGTACAGAACTACCACAGAACGCTGCGTAATACCCCAGAAGAGCGCAGATCTTATGTACATGGCGGCAGAAGTCTGAAATCACGCGTAGTAGCAGTTACGGGTCACGATTTTGAAGTGCTGGTGCACGGGGGCGGCGTAGTGCTTGCTTTCGAAATATCACGACACGACAAATTACAAAGTACGGCAGCTTTGTCATACAGAAAGCCTGCATCCGCCGGCACTTCCCGTGGCTGCTGCCGTGGTAGGGGACACCATAACGGTACACTTTATCAGCAAATTAAAAACATGACTGCAGCGGTAAATACTAAAATGCTAAATTATAAGAACAATAAGAGATGCGTGGTGGCAGAATTTTCAGTCTGGAGGCAAATAATTTATCGCTTTAAAGCCTAGTGTGTAGTATATATACCACCCGCTTTATGGAGACCAGCCTACGGGCTGTAGATCCCGGAGTTCGAATCCCAACAGGGACAAGGAATTTTTCTTTCTTCCAAAAATTTTCAGACCATCTCCGGGGCCCACCCCTCCTATTTAACGGGTGCAGGGTACTTGGTGGCCGGGGCATGAAGTTCCATCCAGTGCCGAGGTTAGGAATGAGTGGAGCTACACCTCTGCTCCCCCATATATGCCTTCATGGCGTGGGCAAGGAATAATTTACTTTTACAAGGGTTAAGAATAAAAACTCAGAATGTTGCTCGTAGTGTGCTTATGATCCATGCGTTGCTGATAATAGCCAGCGACTGTTTCCGTGAACAGCATTAACAAATTAGACTTTATGACGACAGTTCTGAGTGAAATTTGGCGTAATTAGGCTGTGAATACGAAAATGTATGTAGATACGTACGGACGTTTCAGGCGAATCCACTGCTTTCATCATCCCTGATGATATTGACATGGAAGCTTCAGGTTGTCCCGAACCGATAGTAAATATCTAACAGACCACACGGCGTCCTCTTATGGTATCACTTAGTGCTGCACGCGTGAGAATTTTATATCTTGCAAGTGTCTGGATCTGTCATGAAAAACTAAACGCCTGTCGTCAATCGTTTAGCCTAACCCGCTGCACACTTGTGGCAGATGAGTTGCATATGGACTACGGCGTTCGTAGCCTCGCAGTCTGGTGCAGTTAAACAGTGCCTGCTGTGTTTATTTTCTTTGGTACGTGCTATGTGGCTGTGTAAAGAAATGTCAGCATGAGGTGTGTAGTGGTAGCTGTGAGTTATACCTGTTTGGTTTCCATTTTAATGTACATGCATGTTGTACGGCGGTTTAAATGTTAAACTTTACTATAAGGCGGTTTATGAGCTTCTAAATTTCTCACTGCCTCC
Source organism: Coptotermes formosanus (assembly GCA_013340265.1). Classification (NCBI taxonomy): domain Eukaryota; kingdom Metazoa; phylum Arthropoda; class Insecta; order Blattodea; family Rhinotermitidae; genus Coptotermes; species Coptotermes formosanus. The sequence goes on along the minus strand of BLKM01000389.1, from coordinate 54,109 downwards.
CTAATGTCTTTTGGAATTTTGTTATTTATTTGTCGCTTGTTTAACGACGTTGTCAGCAGGTCAGAGTATATAGCGTCTGGTGGTGGGATGATTTAAATCGGGATAGTGTAATGAGTATAATGACCAGGCTACGGGCGTGGACGGTCCTGGTTTTGAATCCCGGCAGGTGCAAGAGGTTTTTCTCTTCTCCGAAACGTCCAGCCCGGCTCTGGGGCCCACCCAACCTACTATTGAATGGGCACCGGGGTTCTTTCTCTGGGATAAAGCGACCGGGGTTTGAAGTTGATCACTCACATCTAGTGCAGGCGTTAAGAACAAGTGGATCTATACCACTAGTCCCCCTATATTCCTATGTGTTGTGGCCTGAGAGAAACTTACTTTCAACTGCTGTTAGGTCTCTGTGACTATAAGTGTATGCATTATGCGCTATGAGTTCTGCTCAGAGCCCATTGTATGAACTGAATGCCGTACCAAGGCATTCCTCTCCAGCCTCCGGTTAATACCCTCTTTCCCAGCCAGGAAACGGATGGCTCGCTCAATAGATTGGGCTGGGAGGTATCAGTTTTGGCTCTCTTCTGGGTGTGGCGCGTTTTCCTGATGGTTTCGGATCGGTTTAGATGATGCGTTGCGGGAGGTATAGATAGCCGGGGCTGTCGGTTAGGGGAACCAGGTTATGCTAGGTAAAGTGGCACTCATTTCTTTTTCCCATGCATCAATTTGGGGCTCTTTGGCACATTGCCTGTCCTCACCTGAATTTATAATATATGCTTTCTCAGCTTCTGGGGGTGTGAAGCTGGGGGATGCTTTCTTTATGTTGCAAGTAGGTTGCCCTCTGCCTTTTCGGGAAGAAAGTCGACGATGAGAGAGGTTTAAACAATTAAGGACATGTAGTGTTTGAACCACTGAACCGGGAGAGTGCGTCTTTCTTTATGTGATCAGAAATTTTTGTGTTTGGAGGCGGCCGGAATTTATGCTGATGACAGTTGTGTTGTGTAGTCTGTTATTTGTTAAAGTATGTATGTTTTAGCAGCTGCACAAAGTGGCGGGCGGCTGGTTAGGCCGTCCTGACATTTTATTTCATGCATGGCAGCTAATTCGGTATAAGACATTTTATATGTTAAAATTCTCGGGCTGGTGTCACTACGGGGTGCGCGGGCCGCATGTGGATTACCCAGGCAGTAAACAGAACCGGTGAATGCTTTCGGGAAAAAAGTCTTGCCCTCTGGTTTATTCTCCCCTCTCCTGCCCCACCCCTCGATACGTACAACTTTACAGTGTTTTTGAAAGCCTTGGGTAAAAAGTGGTAAAGTTACCCTATGGGGGGAGGAGAGGTATAGCTCCAGGCATTCTTAACCTCGGCACCAGATAGACGTGAGTAGTCAGCTTCACGCCTCAGCGGCTTTACCTCCGGTACCCATTACGTAGGTGTCCGGTGGGGGGACGATTCTGCACTTTTTTGATAAGAGAAAAATATTTTGCGTCTGCCGGGAACCGAACCCTGGACTGACTACGCTATCCAAACTCTTGAACGGCGATGGCGAACGTAATAACTTCCTCATGATTTCATAGGTCCAAGTAGAATCATCCGCATGGGTGAGAAGAGAAATACATGTAGAGTTTAGGTGTGGAAAACATAAAGGAAAGATACCGCCTGGAAGACCTAGCATAGGATGGGAGGAGCTGGACTTGATTATTTTGCTAATGATAGGTATAACTGGTAGGATGTTGTGAATCCGGTAATGTGAACATTCGAGCTCCATAAAATGCGGCTTTTAGACCAACTGAGGATCTATTCGCTTCTCAAGAAGGAGTGTTCTCCATGAGGCTGTGCTTAAAGCAGCCAGTGTTAGCAGGATCCGGTAAGTCAGCTTTTGTGCTAGCAGTGCTGTTCCGTTTACTGTCGAGTAGCAGGAGGGAGAGGGGGCGATATTACTTAAGCTGCGATAGCAGAAGGTAGAACTCTGCCCTCTACCGCGCGTTTTGTCCCCGCTGGACGCACTGCTGGCGCTCACCGGTTGCTGCTTCGAAGTGTGTTGTTGTCAGGCGCCATGTCATGGCGGTTATCGACCTCTGTGTGATGTCCACATCTAAACCAGGGTTTGTATTAGTGTAGGAACGTCATTATTAGACAGGTATGTCGCCACCGGGCGTGCGACGTTACTTCGTTTATATCTATGCAGTATTTTGTGTGTCTTCAACTGCCTGCTTGCATTTCATTTACGTCGACTCGTGTGTAAGAGAAAATTAATGGCATTAGGCCCAAATGATAGTACTTATGGCCTGTATTTGGGAGCTGCCCGGTTCGAATCTCGTGTTGTGACCGACTATCCTTACACGGGAGATAAAATATATAGTGTCCACAAATCTGTATCCTATTTTAAAAATTGATTGCGTGATAACCAAAACAAATATAAGGTGTGAAGGAGGAAAACAGAAAATTACATAAACGAACAACTTGGAAAAGACAGTGTATTTCTGTTTTTGATTATCATGTAATAAAGTTTTAAAATATGAACGGGACTTTGTAGACACTCTGTATAAAGGTGAGAAACAATGATGCAGAATGTTCCAAGTCCTGTAGGATATAACGCCGTGTATATTGGCGACTAAATAGTAACTATTTACCAATTACGTGACATATCGTAGAAGAATTGAATTTTCATCATTAGGCTTATCACTGTGAGAGTCATAGTAGCTATTGTGACTAAGCTGCGGCCTGGATGTTCGAAGAATGGTGCTTTGATTCCCGGCGAGGCTTAATAGACTGTTTTTAGCAAAGCGTCCAAATCGGGTCTGGGACCTGCTCATTAATCTATTCAACGGATACTGTGGGCTCTTTCCCCGGGAGTAAAGCGCCTGGGGCGTGAAGGTGACCATTCATGTCCATCTAATGCTGAAGTCAAGGAAGGGTGGAGCTGTACCTCCACTTTCCCATATGCCTTTACGGCGTGCACTGAGCTTTTTGGAGAAATATATTTCCTCCATCTTCAGAGCCTAGAAGTCCCTCCTGTCGGATTGCTTGGTCCTGAAATTGGAAGTACTACGCTTCTTCGAAATGGCGGTAACTGTTTACCAGTCGACACGGTGTAACGTCCCAGAAGCGTCGTATTTTGCATCAGTACCGTTGTGAAAACTTCAAATCTCACATATAAAAACGTATTTTAATTAGAGGGCGTCAGTCGTCGGAGATTCTCAAGGGTTCAGAGTCCTTCATGTACCTTGAAACGTTAAAGATGAAGGTGACAACACGTTCTTTCGAAACGTCTTTAATCACCGAGCGACGCGGCATCACATCCCAGAAGCGAAGGAGTCCTCGATTACGCCTCTGCCTGCAGCTCAGTTGTGTGTCGCGATCCGCACTTTGAGAGGCACCGCTGTTACGGTGATGCTGTCATACGTAGGAAGTTTTTAAGGAACCCTACAATAGTAGCTATCCCTGCCACAGAGAGTTATTGAATCTCCCCTTTGTAGGATATTTTGTAAGTAGGGTGGGTGAAAGGGTTGTGGCTGTTCGCTGTCTGCAGCAGCTGCCGTCTGTGTGACGTGACCCTTCGCGGCGAGTGAAGTCGCATGTGATATCCGATACTTGTGTGTGTGTGTGTGTGTGTGTGTGTGACTTTGTAAATGAAAGGAATTGTTCGGCCTCATTCACTGAACTGCTGAAATTCATATCACATTATTACTCCGAAAACTAATTCTACAGAAGCAGGGGTTATTCGTATCCTTTGTGTCAACGTAGTCTTTTGATTTATGGGAATGTCAGAGCGCTTTCAGCCTGTGGTCTCCTATCCTATTGTCCTGGGGCTGATTTTTATTGAAGTGAAGTGAGATTTTCAATGTAGAGAGGACCGTGTGTCGGAGGAAGAAGGGGCCAAGGAGCTTCTATATATTTATGCTTTATATTGTTGTAAAGTTCAACTCTAAAAATGCCAACGTACTGTCCTTAATACTGTGAATGTAGAACTCGTACGGTAACAGTTCGTTCATTTTAACGACGCCATTCTTTTGCTATTGAGTTCGCGAAGTTTTGTCGTCATACATCGTCTCCGGGAAACAAAGGTTAACCCTTTAAAGACGAGGCGTGTCTGTTTTATACAAGGACTCAGTCCGTACCGCGCTGTAAACACTCTCCACTTCCCTTATAAAAACCAATCTCTTAATGTTTTATAAGGCGAAAGTTGCTGTTTGTTCTGAGATCCGTACAAAACACATAAACGCAATGTGGGCACCACGTAGAATTTTTTAGTGTTAAACCTGGTGGTATGTAAAGTTACCGCTAGGCTTTAAAAGGTTAAGGATACAGAGTGTCTATAAAGTTCTTATCTGGTGTATTGAACTAATAGTAAATTATTTAGTTCGTCGGTCGGTTCCAGTGGCCGCGTGGTCTAAGGCGTAGGTCTGCGGCCGAGCGCTTGCTGGGATTGCGGGTACGAATTTCGCCGGGGGCATTGATGTGTGTCTCTTGTGAGTGTTGTGTGTTGTCAGGTAGAGAGGTCTCTGGGTCGGGCTGATCACTCGTCCAGAGGAGTCCTACTGAGTGTGGCGTGTCTGAGTGTGATAGTAAAGCGTCGATAATGAGGAGGCCCTGGCCCACTAGGGGGTGTTTCGCCATTGGGAAGAAATATTTTGTCGGATGTTGTTGGTAATACAGCAGAATAGTATCACTTATAATCTGAAGGATTAGAGACATTTGAAGGAGGTTTTACAAGTCTGGGTCTACCCACATATCGTTTTGCGATTGTCACAACAAAATAGATACGAGCATTGTGGGCATTCTATATAAAGTACGGAGTGTTCAGCTAAACGCGGAACCTCTTCATAGCTGCATTGGTGCCACCCATTTTGCGGTACTGATTCCCGCGTTAATGCGGTTGCGGTCCTGCTCGCTTACGGGGTCACCCCGTACATTGCCGTTACATAAAATCATCAAGACGGCTTGTTGTCGGCTACAGAGAAATATATGTTGCTGGGCCTAGCTTAGCTTGTTAGGACTCTTGACATTTTAAGCGCGTTCGCAAAATTCGAAAAGCGGCAATTAGTTTCGTCATGTCTGTCTGTCCTACCGTCCGTCCGTCCGTCCATCCGCATGGAACAACTAGCCTCCCACTGGACGGATTTTCATGAAATTTGATACTTGAGTATTTTTCGAAAATCTGTTGGGAAAATTGAAGCTTCATTAAAATCTAACAAGAATAACGGGTACTTCACATGAAGACGTATGTACATATATGATAATATCTCGATGTTTCAGACAAAAGTTGTAGAGAAAATCAAAACGCACATATTGTGTTCAATAACTATTTTTCGAAATTCGTGTCATTTATGAGATAATGTGACAAAATATGGTACAGCCGGACGGGCTACAGATGACAATATAATACGGCGCATGCGCTTTGCATGCTGGATAACGAAAACTACAGACTCACACTCATAATATATAATACTTATTGCTTTTTTACGGGAAAATCTTTACGCGAACGCGCCTGAGTGTTACGTCACACGTACCGAAATAAAACATTGATGTCTCAGCCGGGAATCGAAACCATGACGCGTCGTTCTCTGTGCAGGCATTAGTTAGGCATACTTGGTTACAGGATAAAGTTGCCATCGGACATGAAGACGCATGGATGTGGAGGGAGGGAGGGAAATACAGTTCCGTTCATTTTTAACTTCGGCACAGTTTTGCAGAATTAATTGAGACTTGGAGGTACATAAAGCATGGGACGTGCTTGCTCAGTTACGACGTGAGTTGCAGTAGGATCCTGTAATGGAACTCACGCTGAGACGTGTTAGTCACATTACAAACTTCATAAAAGTTTGCTCCAAACATTCTTTTCAAGTCTTTGAAATACGAGATAGTTTACATTAGGTGCATATTGTAACGGCCTTCAGAATACGTCAGAACCCGTCTTGCGTGTGCTGATTCACTTCATTATGTAGCAGCTGGTAGCGGACACCGAAATGCGACCTGCAGTGAACGTTCCGCCTGTTTGGCAGGTCTGACGTGCTGGATGCTTATCTGGCGGCTCGGATGCCTGAATGAAATATTGAAACCGAGCCAGAGCATTGCGGATGCTGCCTGCACCTGCGTGTGGGGCATGGCACTTTGCAGGCGCTGTAGTGTGAGAGGGAATGAGATGGGTAGAAATGGCTACACATAGATATGTATGTAAACGTGTAGATGGACGGATGGCTAGACGACAGACAGATATATAAGCACTAAGTAGGTAAGTGGACATGTAGAGATAGAGGTAGATAGATAAATAAATAGAAGATAGATAACAGATGCGTATAGATAGATAAGTAGATGGCTATATAAGTAGGTAGGTAGGTAGGTTGACGGATAGATATATAGATGGATATAGACAGACTGACATAGATATAGATAGATAGACATATATAGGCAGGCAGGCAGACAGACAGACGTAGGCAGATATGTAGATATATAGATAGATACATAGATAGAAAAATGGACAGGTAAATGGATATTGACAGGCGTATATATAGATATAGACAGACAGACAGACGGACAGTTAGGTAGGTGAGATGCAGATCTGTTGTGCAAAACAGGGAGCTGCACGTAGATAACATGTGACCTTGAAACGTCATGAATGGGTTTTGGGACGACGACGCGATGGCTGTCAGTGTTCATATGAACTGAACCAGGATTGCGGTGAAGACCATTAGAATGATACCATAAACTTTTGACACATTCTGTACGCAGTAAGTTTTACTTCCTTTACCTCACTTCCGCTCCTTCTTTTGGGATTGCAAGCGGAGGGAAGGAGGGACAGACCTATCCCCGTCGGTCCTTCCACTGCGCAGTGCTTGCATCTTCTAATTCCAGTAAGACGATTATGTAAATTGGCTCTCTTCACGTTCTGCAGCCTTGCCAGCTACCGCTTTCTTCTTCACTTCTCGTTCACAAAGACTTAATTAAAAGAGAAATATAAGATCTTGGTAGAGTAACAGAAGCTATGGGAAGAAGGAAATCCGAACATTTTCCGCCTTGTTCTCTCAGCACCACCCCTCCCCCCTCCCCCCGCCCCCTCCTAACCCCCATCCTGTTTCAGACTCTCCAACTGTGTCATTTGAAAACTGATCGTCTGAAAAGACTCCAGTTTGGAGCCCATTAGAAAACTTTTTTTTTTTTTTTTTGCTTATTACAATAGAGGGGATCTCATAAAAAGGCAAGTTTCGTTTGCAGGTGTGGACTTCAATACGAGATAACTAAAGATTTGTACCTTTGGTTCTTAAGTGTTATCGTTTTCCTTTTGCTGGTACGACACTCGGTTCTAATGTTACGTGAGGTATGTATTAGCAAAGATAAGGAAGGTGATTTAAAGTACCAAAGATTTGACCAGTTCTAAAAAACAAAGTTTGGGAATTGTAATTCAGTTGGAAACTCGGTATGTTGATTAGGTTATAGGATAAGGAACCGAAAATCTGGGTTTAATCTTTGCCAGGTACAGACCGGCTCTAGGCCTCGCCCGGTGGATATCGTGGAATTTTCCGCCGACAGTAAGAGTGCGTGAAGTGTATCGTGGAATTTTCCGCTGACAGTAAGAGTGCGTGAAGTGTATCGTGGAATTTTCCGCCGACAGTAAGAGTGCGTGAAGTGTATCGTGGAATTTTCCGCCGACAGTAAGAGTGCGTGAAGTGTATCGGTGTTCGTCTATTGCAGAGATCTGTATATACGACTGTAGTTGTCTGTTTAATCATTCGTTCGTTTTAGATATGCCAATTACTTGTCGAAAACGTTTCTTTAAAAAGTTTTAGAACCTCGTGTACAAGTGAACGTTTCAAGTCCTATTCTATTTTTTTTTTACGTTTTTTATGTGCTGGAGTTGCTTTGTATGAAAAGCAGTATACAGTATCAATTCTGTCAACTAAGTTTAACTAGACCCTGTGCTCAGTGTTGTTCGCATTTTCTCTCTCCTTCCGTCATTTGCTTGTTTGGTTGGTTTTTCTGTTTTTCACGTTTTCGTCCCTCAACATTTCTCTCTTTTCATTACTTCTTTACTTCGTTTGTTTGGATGGTTTGTTGTTTCTTTTTTCGTTATTTCTTTTCTCCTTTCTTCGAATCTCTTTAGCTATCTCACATCCTTACTTATATCCCGTGTCCGTTACTTTATTTCTCTTTATCGTTTTTTCGTCGCATTCTTTCTTTCACATTTCTTATTTTATTCCTTTGTTTCTTGGCTGTGTTTATGTAATCTCTCTTCTTCATCGTCCTTTCTCACGTACTTGCTTTTCACTTGCAATGAGGTGTCCCATTCCATTCTAAACGGGGTCTTTTATGGTGTTAATTTCTGTATTGCAGTTCCTGATAGGCACGGTGGGATTCCGAAACTGCATATTAACTAAAGCTGTGTCTTCGCAGATGTGTTCAAAAACACTTCTGTTTGACCATCAAGAGGCATTCCCTTTTCTCCTCCTTTTATATAAAGACATCAGGCGGTACCGGGGTCCTTTCAGTGGAGGTTAAAGCGGTAGGATGTTTAAGTTGATGACACACCTTCATCTAGCGCCGAGGTTAAGAATGAGTGGAGCTATACCTCCACGCACCATGTATGCATTCATGGCGTGAACAGGGACAACTTTGCCTTTTGAATATAAAGACGATTTTAGTTGCTAGGATTAGACGTAATGCAGTCGTTAAGGAACGATGATTTTGAAAGAATGTGAAAAGAAGTAGTCGTGGCCTACTTGATTCTGTTATCCCGGAATTTCCTAAATGAACTGACAGAAACCGTAGCAGTGTTCAGTCAGGAGAGAATGACTGCGGGTCGACTATGGGGCACCCGAATTTGAACCAGCAGTGCTACCAACTGCTGTAATTACAGTTATTATCGTTATGCATTGTGAAGCCATAGAAAGAAGCCTCATGGATCACCGTGGTGTCGACGCCCAAAACCTTTTCCTGTTGTTTTCGCTTCCATTCCCCTTCGACGTTCATAAACAGCCGAAAGCGCTTGCCAGACATGGTTGTCAGTACCAGCATTCATGTTAACAGAATGGCTGTACGATAAGGTAAAGCAGTGCCATCACAGACCTGGACGGGTCCTTAGGGTTCCAGGATGCAGAGGCTCCGAAATTTTTAGACAGCCGGCACATGAAGGTGGTAAGGTTGTCAGCCCTACGCACCGGCCGCCTTTATCCCCCAGGAAATATTTCTGGTACTCATTTCTGTTAGAGGCTGAGTCGACCCCGGGGCCATAGTGCGACCGGAAGGATTATGTAAATGAAAAATTCCAATGGCACCATCGGGAATCGAACCCGCGACCTTCCGGTTTGTAGCGCAGTGCCTCAACCAACTGCGAATTGCTGTACGATTGAGAGGAAAATATAGTAGTTCGCCGAGAGTGAGGCATAACAATTCTGGGTGTATGTGTAAGATATGGATCCATGGGCCTTCTTTTGTAACCTCAGTATGGCACGTGAAATGCATCCAAGCGCCGTTAACGTTTTAAAGCCTAGCGGTAACTTTACATACCACCAGGTTTAACATTAAAAAATTCTACGTATTGCCCACGTTGCGTTTATGTGTTTTGTACGGATCTCAGAACAAACAGCAACTTTTGCCTTATACAACATTAAGAGACTGGTTTTTATAACCGAAGTGGAGAGTGTTTACAGCGCGGTACGCACTAACAGATACGCTTCGTCTTTAAAGGGTTAATATTAAAAAATTCTACGTGGTGCCCACATTGCGTTTATGTGTTTTGTACGGATCTCAGAACAAACGGCAACTTTTGCCTAATAACACATTAAGAGATGGGTTTTTATAACCGAAGCGGAGAGTGTTTACAGCGCGGTACGCACTGAGTCCTTATATAAAACAGATACGCTTCGTCTTTAAAGGGTTAATGCTCGAGCGTGGACATAACAGGTTCACGGCCTCTGCTTTGTACCGAGCCACATAGTACTGCAGTCTAGTAATAACGAGATTCTGTACGCTCGTCTTCCATGTAAATTACACCGTGTGTTGACATGAAGCCGAAGGCTGGAGGCCTTTACAAGGTTCCTCTCATATGGCTGTGTGTAAACCCCCTGTTAGCGTCACGATAAAGGCAAGGCTGCGGGGCAGCAAAGCAAAAAGCTAATATTTTGATATCGTAGGGTTCCGAATATCAGAAGCTACGACGTGTCGCAAAAACCAAAGTTTGCCTTTGTTGAATACTCCTGGTCCCGCATCTGAAGGTTTGTCCTGCACTGTGACTTGCCAGACAGCTCTTTGTTATTAGCGTGTTTTTTTTAGTCACCCAGACACAGCGTATCCTCTCCAGGAACCAGGATCCTGGTCAGTAAGACTTCTTACGTAATAGAGTCATAAAAAACAGCTGGATTCGTGGATCATGTTTCTTGATTTCAGGCTTCCGCCGCGATGAGATCTGCGCTGTTATGGCATATTACGGAGCATTTACCGACGTTTCGGGACAATGTATCGGTCCCATCTTCAAGGGTCAAGAAGTACCCTTGAAGATGGGAACAAAACGTTGTCCCGAAATGTCGGTAAAGGATTATCACTCGACGCTGCATAATATGCCAGAAGAGCGCCAGATCTCATCGTGGTTCTTCTTGATAAGCTAGTGGTTTCTCAGCTAACCAAAAAATTCATCGCGTGTTATTGAAACCCAGGGTTTATTTTTCGTGTTCACAAGGGTCCGACGCTTTCCCTAGCCTCAGCTGTTATCTGCATTTCGAACATTGCAATCATGGTTTCAGCGCCCACTCGAATTTTTTCCTTGGATGAAGGAGCAATAAGGTCAGCTTGGTAGGCTGCATGGATACTTGCGTTGGCACATCAAGTGAGAGTGAAATATCAAGGGTGAATATTAACAGAGCGCATTAACCCTTTAAAGACGAAGCGTATCTGTTTTGTATAAGGACTCAGTGCGTACCGCGCTGTAAACACTTTCCACTTCGGTTATAAAAACCAGTCTCTTAATGTTTTATAAGGCAAAAGTTGCTGTTTGTTCTGAGATCCGTACAAAACACATAAAAGCAATGTGGACACCACGTAGAATTTTTTAATGTTAAACCTGGTGGTACGTAAAGTTACCGCTAGGCTTTAAAGGTTAAAGTATCTTATCACACTTTTTCATAATATGTCCGCGCTTTTATGTGTTTGGGTTCTCTTGGTATATATAGAGAGAGAATGCAATGGATCCGGACCCTTCGCACAAGGAATCTCAAATGCTTACCAAGGATGCATATCTTCACGAGTGAACTCTGAACTGTGTACCAGGACACGGGGCAAAATCCACGAAAGGTACAGGTAGGCTTCACTGTGCAACATTCTGTGATGGCGCAGAGGGGGAGCGGAGCTATAGCTGTACGCATTCTTATCCTCGGCGCTTGATGGTTGTGGGTGGTCAACACCACGCTTCGGCCGCTTTACCCCTGGGGAAGAGCTTCGGTGCCCATTCTGCAGGAGACTGTGTCGGCATCAGTGCCGGTCTGAACGGCTGTGAAAAAGAGAAAATCTCTTGCTGTAACCAGGGTTCGAACTCAGAACTGTCCAGCCTGTAGCGAGTCGCTATATCGACTACGCTGTCCTGGTCCCCCATCGGTGAAGGATGGATGGATGGATGGATGTTGTTGGTGGTGGTGGTGGTGGTGTTGGTGGTGGTGTTGGTGGTGGTGGTGGTGGTGGTGGTGATGGTGGTGGTGATCATGATGATACTGTTTCAAGCTGGTCTTTGTTATGTATGAGACCAGTGATAAGCGCATTGAATTGAAACACCTGCTGTATATGCTTCTCTGCATTACAGTGATGTCGTAGAAGTTGTCGCAGGGGCGAGGCGAAATAATCGTTCCTGTAAGGTATTACATTTTCTTGTACTTTTTTTTTTTGCGTAAACTTTATGTTGCTTTTAAATATGAGATCATTTTGTGCATGTTACATGGACTTTAATTATGAATGCCCGTTGTCTGGCATGTTACATGCGTTACATGACGACATGTTTCGGTGTGGTGTGCTGTGTGTACTGATCAATACGTCGACACCCCGAAATGTCTGGAAATAGACCTATAGACAGGCAGAAACAAAGATCTGTCTTGTGATTTTTCGAGGGAGGGCTTGTTGAATAGATTTAGCGAAGGCGTGTAATCGGAATACAGTGTGGTCAAGAACTCACTAAGAATTCCTTTCCTTCTCCTGTTATACTGCTAGTGAATGAGTGGGTTCTGTATTTATAAAATAGTGCAAGAGTTGGTGGGGCCTGCGGTGGCTGAGGCTGGATACTTGGGGAGGGGTGGGGGGTCACNCACCCACATTTACTGAACACCATGACACGCAACATGGCTAACTTGGTGACTGACGAACATCTGAGATTCAGACGCTCTTCCGATCTGTCTGAATCTCAGATGGGGGGGGGGACATTGAATGTGTTATGTTGGGCAAATTATAACAGTGGAAGAACTGTCAGTTGTAGGTGCAAGGCAGTCAGGTTTTTATGAATAAAAATATTTTAGGAAAGAAAAGGTGAGTAGTTGCTGTGCTTTCGCGGCGGAGGCCCGGGTTCAGTCTACGGCCAGTCAGTGTAGGATTTGTGGTGGACAAAGTGGCACTTCGAGTGTTTTTTTTTTTCTCCGAGTATTTCGGTTTTCGCCGATCCCAGTTGCCACGCGGTATAAGCCGTAGGTCTGCGGCCGAGCGCTTACTCGGATCGTGGGTTCGAATCCCACCGGGGGCATGGATATTTGTCTTCTGTACAGTGTTTGTGTTGTCAGGTAGAGGTCTCTGCGACGGGCCGATCCCTCGTCCAGAGGAGTCCTACCGACTGTGGTGTGTCTGAGTGTGATCAATTGAAAATAAACAACCTCGACACCTACTGTGAACAAGTCGGTACAAGAAGGAAGGACTACGGCGACGACGACCTACCCATATTTCGGTTTTCTCCCCTCATATTTCTACCATTGCTGCATACTCTGTCATTCATTTGTTACCGGCGCTATATAATGTTAGACGGAATTACAGCGCCGTTAAGTAACAAACACGTGCTGCGTACACATTTAGTTAGGTGGTCAGTTTTGTGGTACTGAGCAAGGTACATGGGCCTTCGTTCTACCTGGAGCGTGGTTGTTACACGTTCCGCGAAGAAAAGCAATCCTTGTACAGCCCTGGCCAGGCCGTTAGGGCTCAGGACGTCGAGGCTCCCAGATTTAAAGACACTCAGCACATGGGGGTGGTAAGGTTGTCAGCACTACGCACCGGCTGTCCTTACCCCCCAGAAAATATTCCTGGTACTCATTTCTGTTAAGAGGCTGAGTCGACTAGAGGGCCATAGTGCGGCTGGAAGGATTATGTCAATCAAAAATTCCAGTGACACCATCGGGAATCGAAGAAGGTGGTATGTAATATATTTCCGGCGTCATACGTGAAAAGACAGCCGTCATTGTTGATGTATAATCTTTCCTTGTGTCGTGATTTTGTCTTTTATTAAGGATATATAGGCATATCTACTTTATTTTTTCTGCTTTGTTTTTAAAACGTTTTTTTAACCCTTTAAAGACGAAGCGTATCTGTTTTATATAAGGACTCAGCGCGTACCGCGTTGTAAACACTCCACATCGGTTATAAAAACCGATCACTTAATGATGTATAAGGTAAACGCTTGTCTTTGTTCTGAGATCCACCTAGAACACATAAACGCTACGTGAGCACCATTCTGAATTTTTGAATGTTAAACCTGGTGGTACGTAACGTTCCCACTAGGCTTTAAAACGTTAAAATTATATGGCATTAGTTACAGAAAAATAGAATTTGTTTTAATTAGCATGGCACTACTTACTGACATTTCAGCTGCGTGCTGTATATCTCCTTAGTGCTGTAGGAGCAACACCTCTAGTATTGAACACAGGTCTTTGAAGGAAGGGACAAGCCATTCTGAGCTCACGTGTGTAACCATGATGCGTGCAGTTCTCCTGTGGGTTGTGTCGCCTTGCTGATGAAGCATAATGCCTCTGGTATACCGACATTCCTTCTCATCTCGTCACTGATTGTGATGCAATTGACACTTCGTACTGCGACAAGGACTTTTGACGTAATTCCCATGTCGAAGGTGAACACAAAATGCGCTAAGAATGCCTGGTTGGCCTTGGCGGTACTGCTGTACCCAGTCTAGCCATAATTCACAGAACACGCACTGTAAGTTCCCCCCCTTGTTTCATCTTTATAGTGCGAGAGTAAAAAGTAAAGGTAAAGGTGTCGCTGCGCACGCCGTGAAAGTATATGGGGGGAGTGGAGGTATATCTCCAATCATTCTTGAGTTGAGGCGAGTGATCAGCTTTACAACCAGACCGCTTTACCACCTGTGAAAGGGCCCCTGGAACCAGAACCGGTTTGGACGCTGTGAAAGAAGAGGAACATTTTTTGCCCCTGCCGGGATTTGAACCATAGTTTCTCGGCTTTACTGCCAGTAGCGCAATCACTGACCGAGAACGCTGTCATGTAACGTGTTATCAGTTTGTTTACACGATAAAAGATTTCGTGAAATTACTGAATTCCTGACAAGAAGGGTCAGAGGTTGCCATCTCTTTGCCATCCTGTTCATACGGTGCTGTCCGGTGTTGAAGCTGACCACACACTTCCATGTGTCGCTGAATTTTAGGTTGTGCCTGTCTTAATCTCGTACGCTGTTGTGCTTAGGCACAATGTGTATTCAGCGTCTCCCCCTTAGCCTGTCAGCGCATGACCTTACGTGTCCTTGTGTGGAATTTTAAGGTTCTTAGAGCGCCGACCCCGAAAGATTGTTTAATTATGTGACACCATGTAGCCTGGTGTAAATTTTCCGCCATTTCGGAGGAATATTCCGACTCTATCTTCAGGGTATGCAAATAGGTCATCACTGTTATGACGATGTGTAAGGTCCTGCCATGGTTGAGGCGGTTAGTTGCCGGCCACTTACGGAGGAGACCAGGGTTCAGTCCCGGGCCAGTCCGTGTGAAATGTCGGTGGACAGTGTTACGCCGGAAGAGGTTTTATGCCGAGTACGGTAATTTTTTCTGTCATTGTCACACCACTGACGCTCCGTATTCGTTCATCCATTCGTCTGTCGCCGACGTTGTATAATCTCAGTTGCTGACAGCTGCGTTAAAAAGCGCTGAAGAGTTAATGTTACAATCCATAAGTGTGTCGGTGTTGACAGAAAAGGGAAATAAATGTCTCATGGAACCGTCTCGTGAGTCGGTCCATGCGCCCTTAATTTACGAAAATAAATGATCATCTTAAACTTTTAAAACGTAGTGGTTACTATATGTACCACCAGATTTAACGTTTAGAAATTCTCCGCTCTGCCCACACAGTGTATTTCATATGTTTTGCGTGGATCTGACAACAAACAGCGATTATTTCCCTATACACCATAACTGATTTTTTTGTAACCGAGACGAAGTGTTTACTGCGCAGTACGAGCTGGGTCTTTAAATGTAATTCAAGTAAATGTTTGTCTTTAAACTCTTTAAAGACTAACATTACCGTGTGACTCATTCGCTCGAAAGATATTTAGTTTGGTTGCTATCCTTGGATCAAGAATTTTGCGTAAGGTTACTTGATCTCTGTTAATCTTAACGATACGAGACACAACGCACGTGATTTATTTTTGCCTCTGGATTAGTTTGCATTGATATGTAGTATATATAAGCCCCTGTATGTCTTGATTTAGTAGCGTCCGGTACGTTGGTGTGTGTTTCTTATTCTCTGCGGTGTAAATGCATTTAAATCACTCGAAAGCTTGTTTTAATTAACGAATTGTGGGTGGACTGTGGAATAATTAGAGACCCCTTGCTTTGCATGGGCGACACACAGCACTGTTCTTGACAGTGAGCTGCCCCTGTTGTATTGATAGTATGCTATTTGTATAGGAGGGTCCCGTTTAATGACAGTGGCGTAGTAAAGCAGTGTTTCGAAGGTCAACTTTTTATTTTCTCCACTTACGAACGGTGGCCCCGACATTAATATTATAGAGTCTGCATTCAACCCAAACAAACGTTGCATATTTTTCCAGGCTGATACTCTGCCTCATTTCAGAATCTCAAAGTAACTGTCACTGCTGTTGCCTCACAAATTCGCGCGTCAGCTATGTTCCAAAAAGTGTGATGATTATTTTTATACCTTTTGATTTTTCAACGTGCCCCACAAAAATAATTTCGCGAAGTAAAGTCAGGAGATCTTGGTGGCCACAGATTTATTTATCAAGTTCTTCTAGTTTTTGCCACATGATACAAGTACACGAAAAGGCGTCTCTATATTCTCGAATTTTTTAATCATATTTATGCTATTGTGTTGTTGAATTCAGTAACGTGTGGTGTTGACACATCTGTCTACAATTTGCCATTCTAAATACTGTTATCAATTTTTATTTTGCCCTACATTTTCAGTTATTTATGTGTTTATTTATGTTGTTAAATCAATTTTGGTGATAAACCGTGGATAACAAATATTTCTGACAGATCATAAATTTGTGTTTTTCTATTGATGTGCTGATATTAGGGGAAAAAATTCAGAGAAGAAATTTTTTTATGGTTCGCACGCCACTGATTAACTGTGGCGGTCATAACACGTAATTGGTATTGAAGAGGCTCGGTATGACATGACGGGAATTTGAGAGGCTTTTGTTTGGACTCGTGTCGTCAGAACGATCAGTTGCAGACATACAAAGTGCCGCTGTGATATGGAAAATGGTTGTCTCTCGCCCCCCCCCCCCCCCCAGTTCCAACGACACTCATTTTGAGAGAGGAAATAAAATTTATGATTAAGAGTACCGAACGGGAGTAAGAGGACATCCTGAAGCTCCTGCCAGCTTACCTGTCGTAATCCTTGGAAAACATTTATCGTCATATAACGAATCGTTCTGTGGACATGCAAGTGCCTAACAAGGATCCGGTGTAGTTCATTGGGTATAGTGACCAGGCTGTGGGCTAGATAACGGAGGAATCTGAGTTCTATTCCCCATAAGAGGAAGAGATTTGTCTCTTCTTGAAAGCGTCCAGAAGGGCTGTTTGGGGCCACCCAGTCAGCCTCGTACCACAGGGGGTCAAATGGCAGCGGCGTGCTACTGGTCGCTCGTCTACGAGTTCAAACCACAGTTCCACCAGCCCATACATCTTCGTGGTTTCGAATTAACCTTTTAAAGCCTAGCGGTAACTTTACGTACGACCAGGTTTAACATTAAAAAATTCTACGTGGTGCCCACATTGCGTTTATGTGTTTTGTACGGATCTCAGGACAAACGGCAACTTTTGCCTTATAAAACATTAAGAGACTGGTTTTTATAACCGAAGTGGAAAGTGTTTACAGCGCGGTACGCACTGAATCCTTACATAAAACAGATACGCTTCGTGTTTAAAGGGTTAATGCAGCAGAACTTCCCTTTAACCCTTTAAAGATGAACCGCATTGTCTTATATAAAGACTCAGCGCGTACCGCGCAGTAAACGCTCTCCACAGCAGTGTAAAAAACCAATCATTTGAAGACGTCTCAGGTAAAAGTTGCAGATTGTTCCCAGATAAGTACAAAACACATAAACGCAATATGAGCACCATGTATAATTGATTAAAGTTAAGCCTGGTAGTGCGTAAAGTTACCGCTAGGCTTTAAAATGTTAATTTGTAGTATTTCTCGGCCCATCTTAGTGTATTAAAGTTTGAGAAAAATTACTATTATCTTCGTCGTGTTTTTCTGTCCGTCCGCACGGAATAACTCGACTGCCACAGGATGGATTTTTGTGGAATTTTTAGAAGGAGTTTTCTTTCCTATAGTACGTCTATTAAGTGCACTGTCTAGTAACAAGTACATTACATTACGATCCCCGTACATAAACGACACATTTGGTTGTTAGCATTACCATGGCTACCTTCGACAGTAATCGATATTGACCCGCTTTGTTTCTTCGTGTGATTTACGTGAACTAAAAGCGGGACATCTGAGTGTCCAATATTTGTTATGTCTAGAAATATGAATTTGGCTGTGTGTATGGATTATGAACACACATTCAAATTGTGTAAGAAATATTTTTTGTAAGTCGGCAGTTAACAAAATATTTCGACGGGGTGAAGATTTGAGGTTATGTATGACCGATGGATTTAACGTAGAGAAAATCAGCATGAGCTTATAAATAATAAATTCTGCGTAGAAATATAATGACAACTCCTGATCACAGTAATAACATTATGCAGTATGTGTGAAGTTACGAACAGCAAAAGGTGTGACGTCACGGAATTAACCCTTTAAAGGCGAAACGTAAACTGTTTTAGTTAAAGACCCAGTTCGTACCGCGCAGTAAACACTTTTCATCTCGGTTATGAAAACCAATCAGTTTGTGTTATATAGGGCAGAAGTCGCTGTTTGTTCTGAGATAAATAAAAACACATACATATAGTGTGGGCAGAATATACAGTTTTTGAATGTTAAAACCTGGTGGTGCGTAAAGTTAACCAGTAAGCCTTAAAAGGTTAAATGGTATGACCAACCGATAAATGTTTAGGATGCGCAGATAGGAACGCACCTTACGTCGTGCTGTATTATCTGTTCCAGTATTGTTAACTTCCATTTTCTGGGGACTAGAGAAATTTCTCGATTACGACAGACATTTTCTGGTCGTAGCTGGCGTCTGGTATCTAGGAGACACGCGATGAGCAAGGCTGCAGTGTTGCTGCTTCGCCGCGGTATGCAGTAGGCTGTCTGTGAATACAGCCGCTTGTCAGCGCCAACTGAAAGAAGCTATTCTTCAACTGTAATGAATTTCATGTTACAAAAGCTGGTAGCTGGTGACTTCCACTTTTTTTTTGTTAACTGTATGCAGTGACTGTGGCATAATCTTGGTGCAGTGACAATTTTATTTAGATTTACAGTCTAGTTTCCCAACTTCTCCGTCTAGTGGCGTTTTAGGATCCTGTTCTCCAGTTGCGTTTTTGATCTCGTCCCCATTCAGCTACGAAGTGCTGTAAAAACAGTGTTTTGGCTACGCACCCTGGGAGTCGAATTGTGTCAGCTGGCATCTAACGAGAATATATGTATTCTTTTTATCATGATAAAAATTTTTCTTTTGTGGTCCGTGACTCTGATTATGTTTTCTAGTCCCTTTTCGTAACTGACTAACTGACCAGAGTTCTTCTTCAGAAGCTTATAGTCTCTCATTTCGTAACTTCTCAGCCAATGAGATAGGTGTATTGCGTCTGAATACAACAAAAGCAGCTGCTGTGTTTCGAAGCCTAGACGTACAAGCCGCAATTAATGTGGCCGCGTAATGGGCTGCCTGTGACAAGCATTCTGTCTTCATATCAGTTTGCTTAATCCTTTAGAAAGGAATCGTATCTGTTTTATATAAGGACTCAGTGCGTACCGCGCTGTAAACACTCCCCACTTCGGTTATAAAAACCAGTCTCTTAATGTTTTGTAAGGTAAAAGTTGCTGTTTGTTCTGAGATCCGTACAAAACACATAAACGCAATGTGGGCACCACGTAGAATTTTTTAATGTTAAACCTGGTCGTATGTAAAGTTACCGCTAGGCTTTGAAATGATATATTATCTATGTTAACCCTTTAAAGACGAAGCGTATCTGTTTTATATAAGGACTCAGTGCGTACCGCGCTGTAAACACTGTCCACTTCGGTTATAAAAACCAGTCTCTTAATGTTTTGTAAGGCGAAAGTTGCTGTTTGTTCCGAGATCCGTACAAAACACATAAACGCAATGTGGGCACCACGTAGAATTTTTTAATGTTAAACCTGGTGGTACGTAAAGTTACCGCTAGGCTTTAACAGGTTAATGATAAGTAAACACATCTCATTTGTACCGACCGTTTCCCAGCTCACATATATATGCACTAAACACCTTTCTTTCTGAACGCACATGTCTCTGTCCATGCTCATAAACTGCGCATGGTTCAGGTTAACGGGTGCTGTCTTTCACTGCTGTATCTCATTGTATTTGCAGGTTTATTTTCGTTTGAACTGTAAATACTTATGCGTTTACTTGTGAAAATGTGTGTGAAGTAGACAAATAACAACGTTTGTTGTTTGTCTGTCTTTCAGTCAGTTGCAGAGTATCTGACTGACACGTGTAGTGTCAGTTAGCTGCGGAGTGTCTGTACACGTGTTACTCACTTCTCTGCCGTATTCAGAGAGCGTCTTTATGGTAGCATGACAGGTGAGGCAGCTGATCGATCAGAGGGAATAACAAGGATGTATAAACACTTCACTTACGCTTATAGTAGAGGCACACACATGTCTTAAGAGCTTCTCTTAATACTTATGGAATCTCTTGACCGATTTCGACAGTATTTGGTGCGGTGGAGTGAATTTGTTGGACGTGTACTTCATTCACGTGGAATTCAGGAGAGAAGATATCTTTTCTACCCTTCAGTCGCTCTTCTGTTAAAATAGTAATGTATAGTTCGTGTTCACTTCCTTATTGCAGTACATTATTTGTATTATGCGATACAGACGGTAAAATCTAAAACGCTTTGGCCTGATATTGTCTCCGGTTTATATTGTGTGTCGCTGCATTAAATTTATATAACTCTCGTACAGTCCAGTGGAAGTAATTTGGACATTAATTCATTATTTATTTATTCATTCATTCATTCATTCATTCATTCATTCATTAACCCTTTAAAGCTTAGCGGTAACTTCACGTACCACCAGGTTTAACATTAAAAAACTCTACGTGGTGCCCACATTGCGTTTATGTGTTTTGTACGGATCTCAGAACAAACAGCAACTTTTGCCTTATAAAACATTAAGATATTGGTTTTTATAACCGAAGTGGAGAGTGTTTACAGCGCGGTACGCACTGAGTCCTTATATAAAACAGATACTTTCCGTCTTTAAAGGGTTAATATGCAGTACAATGCAGAGGCTTCGTTTCGTAATTTCCACTTACATTTTTATGAAATACAGAAGTACGTTTTATACAATGGCTGTGAATTGTAATTACTTATCCGGTGTATGGTAAGGTTAAAATTGATAAACGGTAGGAATTATTATTATTATTTTATTTTTCTTCGCAAAAAAAAAAGACAAAAGTAAGCCTCGTCGTGCTGTCTGTGTGTGTATCCGTGTGTCCGCATCTCAGATTTTGAACCAGTTGACCGATATTCACCAAACTTGATATGAACATTATGACATTCGTGAATATCTCAGCACTGTATTTTAAATTGTATACGTGGCAGATGCACGAAATTTTGAAGGGGAAACGACAATAACGCCATTGCATTTTAGGCCCTGAAATGGTGGAGTGTCGAAATAGATCTTGGAAATATATGCGACTTTCTTTGAAGTAACATTTTTATAAGGTAATGTACTTGTAATACGAGAGCTGCCCCGCGAAAATTGGCTTCCGGTTGTATGGTCATAGCTAATGAATGAGGGGAGATAGATATGTGAAAATACGTACACATTATATATGAAATGTTTGTCAGTAATGAGTTAGAAATGTGACAACATTATGATACTTTGAATTCCATCCATTCCATGTATGGCGCTACAGCCCCTTCCGGGCCTTGGCCTCCTTCAGAAGATGCCTCCATTCGTCCCTATTTTCAGCTCTTCTCCTCCATCCCCGTGTCCATAGTATCTGTAGTGAATCTCTCTGAGCAGCATCCGTCCGTCCGGCTCTTGGTCTTCCCACTGGTCTTGTTTTCTAGAATCTCCCGTTCAAAACCATTTTTGGGATCCTTTCATCTTACATTCTTATTATATGACCCGCCCATCCTGATACTTTGAAGTATATCCAACAACTTTTAACTTATATAGAATCTGTGGTTAAGATCTGAGTTCCTCACAAGAATTAACCTTTCAAAGACGGAAATGAATTATATATAAAGATCCAGTCCGTACCGCGCAGTAAACACACTTCGTCTCGGTTATCAAACCGATTAATGAACCCTTTAAAGACGAAGCGTATCTGTTTTATATAAGGACTCAGTGCGTACCGCGCTGTAAACACTCTCCACTTCGGTTATAAAAACCAATCTCTTAATGTTTTATAAGGCAAAAGTTGCTGTTTGTTCTGAGATCCGTACAAAACACATAAACGCAATGTGGGCACCACGTAGAGTTTTTTAATGTTAAACCTGGTGATACGTAAAGTTACCGCTAGGGTTTAAAAGGTTAATGCTGTATAGGGAAATATTCGCTGTTTGTTTTGAGATAAATATGACAGAAGTACAGTCTGTGGGACGATTGTAGAACATCTGAAGGTTAAATCTGATGGTACATAAAGTGAGCATTGGCCCTTAAAGGGTTAAATTAAACAACAAAATACCATTAGACGCGTGGGACTAGAAGGCTGTTCGTTAGGAAGGTGGGCTTTCAGGTGTTGGTAGAACTGCTTGCTTTCTCGGACGATACATTGCACACCCCTGTCTTGACGCCCATCTACCAGGCTGTTTTGTGTTCTTCATGACCGATGTTTTGTTTCCTTTGTTACAGGTAAGTTGAACTTTCTCTGAGGTGACCTTCGTCTTGGCGTGTCTCAGGCTGCATCCGTCGTCATACGGTCGGACGTCAGTAAGCTATTGCAACTGGTGCAACTGTTAAGTGCTATTACGTACTTGGTTCAACCCTATGAAGTACAAAATTGTTATGAAATGTAAAAATTTAGTTCCTAACGTACATGGAAACACACTGCTTGTCCATCAAGAAGACCGGTCGGATGATGCTGCGTAGCAAGAGAAGCCTTCGCTGTTTTTTTATGAGAGACAAGCCACACGGATAGGTTTTAGTGCAATCTGTGGGAAACATACAGAACATCACCGTCGCCGTCACTACCACCACCACCACCACCACCACCACCACCACCTTCTCCTCCTCCTCCTCCTTCTCTTTCTCCTCCTCCTTCTCTTTCTCCTCCTCCTCTCTCCTTCTCCTTCTCTTTCTCCTCCTTCTCTTTCTCCTCCTCCTTCTCCTATTTCTCCTTCTCTTTCTCCTCCTCCTTCTCCTCCTCCTTCTCCTCCTCCTCCGCCTTCTCCTTCTCCTTCTCCTCCTCCTCCTCCTTCTCCTCCTCCTTCGCCTTCTCCTTCTCCTCCTCCTCCTCCTTCTCCTCCACCTCCTTCGCCTTCTCCTTCTCCTCCTCCTCCTCCTCCTTCGCCTTCTCCTTCGCCTTCTCCTCCTCCTTCTCCTCCTCCTTCTCCTCCTCCTCCTCCTCCTCCTCCTCCTTCGCCTTCTCCTTCTCCTCCTCCTTCTCCTCCTCCTCCTCCTCCTTCTTCACCACTACAGCCCTTCACGTTTGCCCATGGCTTCCCTCACGACGCATGCCCATTCTCTTCTGTTTAAAGCTCTTGCTCTCCGTCCTATTACAGCCATATTCGTCAAGAAATGTAGAACTTCTGGATGTTAAAGCTGCTGGTGTTTATAATACGTTCATCTAAGGAGAGTGTGAACATGGAGTACTTTCCTAAAATAACCGGGATAGCGTAGTCAATATAGCGACTTGCTACGGGTTGGACGGCCCGGGGATCGACTTCCGTTGGCGGCGAGATTTTACTCACCCGTTCAGACCGGCCCTGGGGCCCACCCAGCCTCCTGTACAATGGGTACCGGGTCTGTTTCCGCGAGGTAAAGCGACCGGAGCGTGACGTTAACCACCCACCCCCATCTAGGGCCAAGGTTAAAGAAAGTGTAGAGCTATACCTCTACTCCCCCTCTGGGCCATCATGGCCTGTTCTAGGGTGGACTTCACCTTCTAGCTAACAGAGAACGCGGTGCATGAGCTTTGTACAGTCCAACCTGTTAATGCTAGCAAACCAGCTGTCTCACTCACCCACTCCAGGGAGAAGTGTCCGTCTTGAGAAGCTATTTCTCTTTCAGCTAGTCAAATTCCATGCTTTTTATGGAGCCCGAAGGTTCATTACCATGTTCACAAGAGCCGGCCACTTCTTCATTACCCGAGCCAGATGAATCCACGCCACAGTGTCTGTATGAACCTAACATGAGCAGCGTTAAATCATAGAGTACCGATTATTTGATATGGCGCCGTGCTGTTTCATGGACTGCTACCAACGTTTCAGAGAAAATATCTGCCTACATCTTCAAGGTATAAGAAATGGGCATCAAGTTTCTACGTAAAGTTGATGTCTGTCTATGAAACTACACGGCATCACATCCCAGAAAATGGTAGTGTTCATAAGTGTCTACTCTTCTTGGACTTCTTGACCCTTGCAGATCGGACCGATACGTTGTCCCGAAACGTCGGTAAAGGATTACTACTCGACGCTGCGTTATACCCCAGAAGAGCGCAGAACTCATCAGCATCGCGGCGGAACCCTGAAATCACGGTAGTGTTCATAGTGATTGCCATGAGAACCTGGGAACTCAGAGTAACGCTTTAAAGACGAAGCGTATCTGTTTTATATATAAGGATTCAGTGCGTACCGCGCTGTAAACAGTCTCCACTTCGGTTATAAAAACCAGTCTCTTAATGTTTTATAAGGCAAAAGTTGCTGTTTGTTCTGAGATCCGTACAAAACACATAAACGCAATGTGGGCACCACGTAGAATTTTTTAATATTAACCCTTTAAAGACAAAGCGTATCTGTTTTCTATAAGGACTCAGTGCGTACCGCGCTGTAAACACTCTCCACTTCGGTTATAAAAACCAGTCTCTTAATGTTTTATAAGGCAAAAGTTGCTGTTTGTTCTGAGATCCGTACAAAACACATAAACGCAATGTGGGCACCACGTAGAATTTTTTAATGTTAAACCTGGTGGTACGTAAAGTTACCGCTAGGCTTTAAAAGGTTCAGCAGAGCATACTTGTACATCTTGAATGTTCGTAATCCATCTTAATGTTATCCTCCCATGTACCAGTTCACACTATTGCCCGGCTGTCTTCACGTATTTGGTAAATCACACCCCGTGTCGAGGCAGTAATTACGCTCTGTCAACTTATAAATTATTTAAACACCGTAGGCAAATGTATACTTATTGGCGCTGCACGACAGAGGCACCCTTTGGCTATGCATTTACCGTAAACTTGAACCAAATGTTTGTACACTTAATCACTCCAATTTCTCAATTAATGGTAGCCTGGTCTCCCTTTACTTTATAGACAGCATTAATTTGGCCAAGCAATCGTCTGGCTCGTTTGGTAAGAGAATCAGTTCTACGGGATGGGTTGGAGAGGGAACAGCACTGGTTGTGGCTTTGGCGTGGGACTAATGATCCCACATTAGCAATCCAGTAGTCGGTGGATTTAAAGCAGTAAGTCGGTATTGCAGCTGTCTGCGATGAGCGGGGTGGGAACTTCGTACACTGCTCAGTGGGGATGTAGGTGGATGTGAGTGGGTAAATGTCACTCGCCGGCCTCTTTAGCACTGGGAAAGACTTCCGGTACCCATTGAACTGGACGTGGTTGGGCCCCAGAGCCGTTCGGGACGTGTTTTCATATGTAAAATCTGCAACCGGGATTCGAACTCCGGCGCTTCCAGCTCGTAGCGTAGTCGTTATGATGACTACGGTGGTGGTGATGGTGGTGGTGGTGGTGGTGGTGGTGGTGGTGGTGGTAGTGGTGGTGGTGGTGGTGGTGGTGGTGGTGGTGGTGGTGGTGGTGGTGGTGGTGGTGGTAGTAGTAGTAGTAGTAGTAGTAGTAGTAGTAGTAGTAGTAGTAGTAGTAGTAGTAGTAGTAGTAGTAGTAGTAGTAGTAGTAGTAGTAGTAGTAGTAGTAGTAGTAGTAGTAGTAGTAGTAGTGAAGACAATAATGGTCTGCATGATCCAGGTTTCCGTTCCTGCAGAGGCAACGTATTATTCTGTCCTACAGAGACCTTCTGACTGGCGTAGAGGTCCTCCCTCCGCGTGGTATTCAGTTTGTACCCTCGGTTCTCACCTCTAGCGACTGAGGTGTGAAGCCGACAACCCACCATTATGGAGTGCTGAGGTTAAGAATGAGTGGAGCTATTACCGAACGTCGCCATATGGCTTCCTGGCGTGGCAGGGGCATATTTACCTGTAACTTTATGGCGCTGTAGGTCTTTGTTTCACTGGTTCCCCACCTTTCGCAGATTTGTGGACCTCGTTTGCAGTCAAGTGAAGGACTTCTTAGCGGATCCCAGTGGCCGCGCTGTCTAAGGCGTGTGTCTGCGGCCGTTAGCTTGCTGGGATCGTGGGTTCGAGTCCAGCCGGCGACATGGATGTCTGTCTGTTGTGAGTGTTGTGTGTTGTCAGGTAGAGGTCTCTGCGTTGGGCTGATCACCCGTCCAGAGGAGTACTAGCGACTGTGGTGTGTCTGAGTGTGATCGTGAAGCCCGGTTAGTGAGGAGACCCTGGCCCACTACGGGCTGTTGCGCTTCTTGGGCGAGTGATCGGTACGCCCCTGTACAGACACGCCCACTACTAACGCAGTAGTTACGTTCGTAGAGGTCCGGGCGAGTAGCAATTCAGCGTGAGTACGGTCAACTGTGTATGTATATGTAAGGGAGTCCAGCTGAAACGAGCTCCCAAACACACTGGAACCCAATCGGCCGCAGCATGACTGTCCCGCCTCCTGTGTCATCGCCCAGCAGTATTCTTCTGCCACATTCATACCGCTGCGTTTTCGTTCCCGTAAGGAAAAATTTGCCATGCGTTTCAAACATGTTATTATTTAATTTCTGTTTTACAAGTATGTAACCTGAATATGCCATGTCGGGGGGCGGGGGGGGGGGGTGCCAGTTTAGAATCTATGCCACGATGCCGACTATCCTGAGGCCTTTTCGAGGCTTTTTTCAGTTGGTCTAGGCCAAGGCAGGGGCAGTGCCACGATCGGTCACGACCGTTTCGTTACAAAATCCTTCCCGTTTTCTTCTTTCGTGATCACCCTATTAATTCAACGCCATAGACTAATAGCTTCCGATTCAGTAGCCATGCTACAAAGACTATGTACTGCCAAGGCCTTGTTTTACGCCCTAGTTGTGTTACTGGAAAAGTGGGCGTAAATAAAATACGCATAAATAGAAAATGATGTTCCCGTCAGAAATACTGGGTTATCGTAATGGAACGAAGCCAGCCAAATGGCGTTAAACCGAAAATTAGAGGGCGCAAAGTAAGAAGTTTATATTGGCAAGGGCGTTAAAGCATAAAAATGCGTAAAACAAACGAGCGTAAAAGAAGGCCTACGCTGCATTTTCACTGTGCTGATACGACATAAATATGCGCTTATATTTCTCACTTTTTAGGTGTAGTGGAAATGCTGTTTATTTTGTTGTAATTTTTAAATGATTGTGTGCAGTAGGGTCCATCATTGGTGAGAAATTACTTTGTGAGATTTAAGGTTCTCACAGCGGTATCGTTGCAAATACAAGTCTTCTGTGTTGTTACGCCCTGTCGACTGGACATTAGTTAAATTGAACGTAATGCCGTCAACTTTGAAGTATATTCTTCCACGCCTTGACCGTAATAATGAAGACGTTACTATGTTTCGAAACGTCGGTAACCATTTACCAGTCGCCACTCTTCTAACAGGCATGAAGGCCTCAACATTCCGCTTTAAAGTAAACAACACTGTGTAAAAGCAAAACGTGCCGATGCTTTGGGGTAAAGAAAAGGAAACGAATGCATTTAGTTGGCTCCGTCGCAAGGTCGTGGTTGTGGCTGTAATAACGGTGTTGCATACTTCCTGCACGTGCAATTGAGTTTGTTTTTGCAAGCTCGGCCATTCTGTAATTGTCCTATTTAGCGTTTACACACAACTTCTATGTTTGTTTCTCTTCTGCAAAATACTTTTTTTTGTGTTTGTGTGTTAGCTGAATTCTGAAAAAAAAAAAAACGCAACTTACTGGTGGTAACGAACCAGTAATTCTTGTTTCTTGTCATGAAGTATACATCCGCCATTGTTTGCATCTAACCACATGTTTCTGCCCCTCTTCTATCACGTGTTACTGAAAGTTTAGGAGTAGACAATTACCATTTATACCTGCATTTAGACCGGGCGATGAAGTTCGTCTTGAAATACACAAATTTTGGGTCGATTCACATTATAAGGCACGGCACGACACGACAAAACCCAGCGCGCATTCACATCTATGGTCAGTTAACAAACAGGCAAAATATTCTCTTCTCTCAATAATCCCAACGACACTGTCTTTTTCATTAGCTGTGGGTGACGGACTAATGTAAATTCGAGCACGTGAAAACCATAAAAGAATATGTCATCGAGGCGTGTCTTGCCGTATAATGTGAATCGACCCTAAACCGTCGTGTTCTGCCTCTATATGCTATATCTCATCTCAAGATGCCGCGGAACAAGACAGAATAGGCCTGCCACGAGCTCCGGTCTCATATGGTATTAAACCCGGGTCTTAAGGCGCATGACGGCTTCCTGATGCTTTTGTCTGCACACTGTGAACTCAGGACTGCAGTGTTCGTCTTTTTATGATGTATTTGAAACCTGCTGTTATGGGGAGGCTGTTGGAAGCAGTCCCGTATACACTCTGTCAGTGGCGCTGCTAGGTTTATTGACGCCCGGGGCGAGTAATCACACTGGCCGCCCTTAACAGAAATGATAAAATAAAAAAAAATTCTTGGATTTACTTGTATTTGGCTCAATAATTTAACCCTTTAAAGACGAAGCATATCTGTTTTATATAAGGACTCAGTGCGTACCGCGCTGTAAACACCCTCCACTTCGGTTATAAAAACCAATCTCTTAATGTTTTATAAGGCAAAAGTTGCAGTTTGTTCTGAGATCCGTACAAAACATATAAAGGCAATGTGGGCACCACGTAGAATTTTTTAATATTAACCCTTTAAAGACGAAGCGTATCTGTTTTATATAAGGACTCAGTGCGTACCGCGCAGTAAACACTCTCCACTTCGGTTATAAAAACCAGTCTCTTGATGTTTTATAAGACAAAAGTTGCTGTTTGTTCTGAGATCCGTACAAAACATACAAAGGCAATGTGGGCACCACGTAGAATTTTTTAATATTAACCCTTTAAAGACGAAGCTTATCTGTTTTATATAAGGACTCAGTGCGTACCGCGCAGTAAACACTCTCCACTTCGGTTATAAAAACCAGTCTCTTAATGTTTTATAAGGCAAAAGTTGCTGTTTGTTCTGAGATCCGTACAAAACATATAAAGGCAATGTGGGCACCACGTAGAATTTTTTAATATTAACCCTTTAAAGACGAAGCGTATCTGTTTTATATAAGGACTCAGTGCGTACCGCGCTGGAAACACTCTCCACTTCGGTTATAAAAACCAATCTCTTAATGTTTTATAAGGCAAAAGTTGCTGTTTGTTCTGACATCCGTACAAAACACATAAACGCAATGTGGGCACCACGTAGAATTTTTTAATGTTAAACCTGGTGATACGTAAAGTTACCGCTAGGCTTTAAAAGGTTAAAACGTGTTGAGCGCAAAAAATCCGGGTTTTTAAAGATATGCGCTCTTCTGGGATATTACACAGTGTTGAGTGATAGTTCTGTACCGACGTTTCGGTACAACCTATCGCTCCTATTTTCAAGCATCAAGAAATCCAAGAAACCTTTTCGATATTTCTCGGATTTCCTGACCCTTGTAGATGGGACCGATAGGTTGTCCCGAAACGTCGGTAAAGGATTGCCACTCGACGCTGCGTAATACCCCAGAAGAGCGTACATCTCGTCTACATCGCGGTGGGGGCCTGAAATTCTGTTTTTTTTTAATTCCAAATATTCACTTTGTCACCGCTTAGATTCTGCCGCCCGGGGTAGCAACACCGCTGGCTTCCCCTCCCCCCCTCCAACTACGCCCCTGCCCGCTGTACATATCCTTTGGGTGTTATGATGCCCCCTTCAGCATCCCTCCCAGTAATTCGCTCCAGCAATCCGGCCATTCTGTTGGTAATGTAGCCACGTGGTGACATTTACTAGAATCAAACTTTTTGGGGTGGTTGACTTACGATTGATGAAACTGGAGGGGAATGCAACAGTAGGCAGAATAGGGGAAGCTTCTGGGAGCCGTCATCTGCACCATTTTTCGGACTTCTTTCTGTGGCCTCAGTGTAATGAATGTAGTCATGCAGTGTTTGTAGGCGTACTGAAAAGGAAATACATCATTTGCTAAGACGTTTAATAGAATAATGACTCCTCTTGCAGTTAAAACACCCCCGTAGTAGGTTTGTAATATTAGCAGCGTATGGTACTGAGGCGGACACACATCTGTGTGTTGCAGTGCCGTGTAGCAAACCATTAACCCTTTAAAGACGAAGCGTATCTGTTTTATATAAGGACTCAGCGCGTACCGCGCTGTAAACACTCTCCACTTCGGTTATAAAAACCAGTCTCTTAATGTTTTATAAGGCAGAAGTTGCTGTTTGTTCTGAGATCCGTACAAAACACGTAAACGCAATGTGGGCGCCACGTAGAATTTTTTAGTGTTAAACCTGGTGGTGTGTAAAGTTACCGCTAGGCTTTAAAAGGTTAAACGCGGCACTATAAATAGCAACAAGGGAAAAGCATACTGCAGTTCAGTACAGATATATTCTGTGTATGTACGTACCGTCGTATGTGCAGTGCGGTCGCATGGTATGCGAATTTGAAATATATTGAATTTGAAATAGTACGCTATAAAAATATTAATACATTTCTCATTTATGAGCAAAATTTGGAGTAATGCGAATGGGTAGTAAAAAATAAGTTGGTCAAAAGAGCCTTGAACATCACAGGGGTGGAGACAGCGCGTCATGATTAGGCGGCGGCTGTTCTTCGTTTCGTTTCGTTTTTTTTCGTTTCGTTTCGTTTCGTTTCGTTTCGTTTCGTAGTCCTCACCTCTTCTGCCTACTTGTTCACAGCAGGTGTCGAGGTCGTTTATTTTTCACTTGATCACACTCAGACACACACCACAGTCGGTAGGACTCCTCTGGACGAGTGATCGGCCCGTCGCAGAGACCTCTACCTGACAGCACAAACACTCACAAGAGACCAACACCCATGTCCCCGGTGGGATTCGAACCCACGATCCCAGCAAGCGCTCGGCCGCAGATCTACGCTTTGATCGGCGGCTCTTGTTTTTCCTGTTCCTGTAAGGTGCTCGGATTGTGGTGGGGTTTTCAGTTTTTTTTTGAGGCAGTGTACTAAATTAATTTCAAAAATGGTCATTAACCTTTGTGTTTATTTATTTATATTGTGTTGAAAAAATATGTTCAAAAACAAAAATACGCCACGTTGGTTGTAGATTTTTTATGCTTTCCGAGAATGCATCTCCGCTACTTGACGTGTATTCCTATGTGAAAATTAGTCTTGAATTACGCGAGGTCTTTAGGGAAGCATCCCTTGCAAAAAAAAATTGCGATCGCAGTGTTCTGAATAAGCAGTCTCGGTGACAGCCGACTGTGGGTGGCCGTCCAATATTGTGCGTGTGTTTTCACATAAGCTACCTTTATCTTGAGGCATTGGCGTGCCCAGGAATCTGCAAGTATTCTTGTGTAGAATGGCGTAAGCGATATTTGGGCTGGGGGAGGGGAGGGGGGCGGTGCGGGCGATATTGAGTCCAGGGGCGGGCCTTGTTTTGCACACCCGATTTTCTGCTGACACATTGTTGGTTTTTAGGTAAACATAAAATCGAGTACAAATGACAAAATAACAGGGTTTATAGCTGCGGTTTCCCCCTGTGCATAAGGTCTGTGGTAACACTATACAGGTGCTAATATGGAATGCGGGTTATTGATATGAAATATTAGTGACCGAGACCGATCTATTGCATTTATTTGCTGTTAATGTAGGCGTAAATCACAGAGGTCAAGCTGCTCTTGAAACAAATGCGTGGCCCTCAAGCAAAATTGGGGGGGGGGGGGGGGCGAGGGGTAGGGATAAAAAACAAAAGCGTATGTAGTGTTATTTGTTGAGGCAAAATTTGTGAATAATATTTTAGGTTTACAGTGGGCCTTCAAAATAAAAAATAACTTCCACTGTAGCTTTCCACATTTCCAGTCGGTATTCGTAGTTTTATTATTAAATCTATCCAGTGTTCAATTATAAATGGCTGATATATTTAGAAATGTTCTACAACTCGTTTTGTATTGTCTGTATGCAAATTGCTTGTTCTGCAATCCCCAGTTAACTAAGCTTCATGTTTGGATAAATGTTGACGCGATGATTGTTAGCTTATTTATGAACGCAGAGGTTTATGTAGCGTCGGGTGAGTTGGGAACACGAATAGCTAATCCCTATATCGGTATACTATCCGGATATTCTTTAGTAGGGAGGGGAAAATAGCGAACATCCTTAGGTTATCGAAACGGCTTCGTCTGTGCAGAGCTGCAACGAGGCCGGACAGAGAGAAATGTCATTTCAGACAAGGAAGCCATGATATCATTGGATTACCGCCCCAGTGATACGGCCCCATAACGCACGTAGGACTCTCCAGTGTTAATTCGTTAAATATCAGACAGAAGTTCTTTAGTTTCTGGAGCAGTGATTCTCAGGCGTAGGGGTTCGCGAGGTCTGGATGGTTGGAAGTAAAAAAGAAAAGCAATGTAATGGATGTTTTTAACTTTTCACAAAATATTTTCATCTGGAGTATTTGTGTAACAGTTTCTGAGCGGGAGGCCCGCGAGTGTGTCCACAGGGGCCCTTGAGTTGTGTAACTCAGCAGAACATGACGTGTTTTTTTAACCTTTTAAAGCCTAGCGGTAACTTTACGTACCACCAGGTTTAACATTAAAAAATTCTACGTGGTGCCCACATTGCGTTTATGTGTTTTGTACGGATCTCAGAACAAACAGCAACTTTTGCCTTATAAAACATTAAGAGACTGGTTTTTATAACCGAAGTGGAGAGTGTTTACAGCGCGGTACGCACTGAGTCCTTATATAAAACCGATACGCTTCGTCTTTAAAGGGTTAATTCAGGTTTTTCTTGATCTGAGTTTTATTAGGCGCGTTTGCAAAATTACGAAAAGCAGCCTTTAGCTTCGTCATGTCTGTGCGTCTGTCTGCCTGTCCTTCTGTCCGCATAAAATAATTCGGAACCCATTAGATGGATTTTAATGAAATTTGATGTTTGAGTATTTTTCTAAACTGTTTCGAGAAGATTGAACTATCATTAAAATATGACAAGAATAACGAGTGCACTACAAGAAGGCCAGTGTAAATTTATAAAAATATGTCACTGAATTCTTCTGAAAATGACATGGCTTGGAGAAAATTTTTTATAGAAAATCGGAACACATGTTTTATAACCCCCCCGAAGATCCTGCCGTTTATGAGATGATGTGGAAAGATATGGTAGAGCCGGAGAGGCCACAGATGGTGCTTTACATGCTGAATAACTAAGGTTGCAGACACACACTCAGAATATTTAATACTTAGTGCGTTTCCATGGCAAAAGTAGTTATGCGAACGCGCCTCGTTGTTGCTTATATGTACATTGCTTTTCGTGTTGTCGTTACTGCTAGGAAAATCACACTTTTTGTAATCAATTTTTACGTCGATTTGGTGGCTTTTTCGGAGTTTCGTTGCTTTTATTTAATTTGAAATTTTTACCGCCAGTTGTGCTTTATGTGGTCTGCAGGTTGTGGTACTTTTTGGGAGAGGGGGGTATGCGGAATTAGTGAGACGATGTAATGGGCCAGCAACACCTCAAAGACTGAGAATTAACCCTTTAAAGACGAAGCGTATCTGTTTTATATAAGGACTCAGTGCGTACCGCGCTGTAAACACTCTCCACTTCGATTATAAAAACCAGTCTGTTAATGTTTTATAAGGCAAAAGTTGCTGTTTGTTCTGAGATCCGTACAAAACACATAAACGCAATGTGGGCATCACGTAGAATTTTTAAATGTTAAACCTGGTGGTACGTAAAGTTACCGCTAGGCTTTAAAAGGTTAGAACGCATTTGTCACTGGAGCCCTCTGCAGGTTCACAACCTGCTTTAACATCCGAACCCCAGCATGTTGCCTACGCCCAACATACATATCTGTTCTTTCATCTTGCGGTTTATGTTACAACGCTATCAGTCTTGCAAACTATATACCGCCCAGTGATATCTTCGCTAGCAGGTAGCGCTTTGGGCTGGTTCACTGAAGCCAGACGGGGCTGATGGGTAGTAGGGAAGTAGACGAGGAACGGGAATCCTCGAGTGTCATCCAACATGCAATACGTGGGTCTCCTTTAACCTTTTAAAGCCTAGCGGTAACTTTACGTACCACCAGGTTTAACATTAAAAAATTCTACGTGGTGCCCACATTGCGTTTATGTGTTTTGTACGGATCTCAGAACAAACAGCAACTTTTGCCTTATAAAACATTAAGAGACTGGTTTTTATAACCGAAGTGGAGAGTGTTTACAGCGCGGTACGCGCTGAGTCCTTATATAAAACAGATAGGCTTCGTCTTTAATGGGTTAATTGGCCTCATTATAGCGAAGTTTGGCACGTTGTTATCGGTATCAACAGGGTGGATAGACGACTATGAAGGGGTGAGGTGGTGCTGTGGAAGGCTCGGCCCATGGGTTATCTTAACGTGGCCCCAGAAAAATTTTAGTTCCTTATTTAAAGATTCTGTCGTTTGTTGAGGTTATACAGCGTCAGTGATAGATGAATAAATAAGTATAGACCGCTGGTGGAATGAAACTGATGGGGGAGAAACCGAATTACAGAGAGGAAAACCTCTCCCAGTGCCGCTGTGTTTGCTATAAATCCCACATGGACTGGTATGGGATTGAATTTCGGTCTGCGCGTTGAAGCCATGAGATGGCCCGACCTCAGAGTGACAGGCCTGATATTTTCCTGTTAGGTTGCCACTCACAGAGTGATTGGAGAGTAGAAATGTGATCCTGTACGCGTGTTGCGTTGGAAAAGGGAAGCAGGTATAATTACGTAGCCAGTTTACAGCGTTTTCATAAATGTTCCCACTGCCATATTGGACTGGCCAGTTCTCAACCGTAAGTTTCTTTCGAAATGTCCTCTGTTTGCATACTACTGTAGTTCAGTAGCATAAATAATTGTAAGTGGAACGGGATATGGACTCCTGCATGGATAAGCGGTCCCATAATTTGTATTTAATTTTAGATTGTGTTCATTTACAGTGAAATGGGTGTGTTCGGCACGTCTTACCCACCTCATAAATATGCATAATAATGCTATATTTATGTATTTTACTCTATGACGTTGTGAACAAACAGGAAGTCGGATTTATGAGAGAACTGGAAACCGGAGGGATGAGAGCTGTGTTACGCCTCCGTTTTTATCCGCGTTTGGGAAGTTGTTTGTTACACGACATCACACGGCGTCTGTTGCAGACTTGTATCACTCTTTAATCCTTTAAAGACGAAGCGTGTCTGTTTTATGTAAGGACTCAGTGCGTACCGCGCTGTAAACACTCTCCACTTCGGTTATAAAAACCAATCTCTTAATGTTTTATAAGGCAAAAGTTGCTGTTTGTTCTGAGATCCGTACAAAACACATAAACGCAATGTGGGCATCACGTAGAATTTTTTAATGTTAAACCTGGTGGTATGTAAAGTTACCGCTAGGCTTTAAAAGGTTAAAGCTCAGTTGTAATGATGTATGGCGTCAACTGTGGTATTCAAAGAACTCTGCATTCTTGTACTCTGTATGCATGTGTTTGGTATTATTATTGAAGTAAGCAGGGACTATTTCCCAGGAGCGCACTAACTGATTTAAAATTAATTTTTAATGGTGTTCGCTTGCAATAAACGACCGTTAGGGTTCGTCGTGCCTCTGTGTACACACATCATTTGTCAAGGCACTCCTGCTAGACGGATTTTGGGGAAATTTAGTTTCACGTAACTCCTAAACTTTGTAGAGAAAATCAAAACGCATGTTATATTGAACAAATTTTTTTCCCCCGAAAACTGTGGCCCTTATGAGATAATGTGGAAAAATAGGTAGAGGCGGACAGGCCGCGGGTGACAATATAATACGGCGCAGAAAATATGAGGTTCGCTTGTCGGATAACCGAGGCAGGAATACAGACACACACACGTATAGTGTTTAATACTTTTGCTTTTACACGACAAGAATGGTTACGCGAAGGCGCCTTAGCGTTTGTTACATTATACGTACATCGCGTGTGTTGTTTTTGTTTTCCGTGGCGCAACATCCCAACTCGGGCGTAAGTCGCCTCGTTGTTGAGGTTCCTAGATCACACGCACGCGCGCGCGCGCGCACACACACGCAGGCTCACATCCGGTAAGTTGCTCTAAACGAGTGGTGAGCCCGTCGCAGAGGCCGGTACCAACACAACACACAACAAACAAAAGAGGCAAACATTCATGCCGTCAGTGGGATTCGAACCCGCGACCCCAGTAATCGAGCGGCTGCAAACTAACGCCGTAGACTCTACGGTCACCGTAATGGGCTGGCATATGTTACGAAAAGTCTGTTTTCCTAGTATGCGTTAAAGAGTATGGGATGGAGAAGTAATTTTCGGCATTCGGTGGGTGCGAGTATTGCAAAGTGAGCCCCTGTTGGCGTTGTTCCCCGCAGGTTTATGGACCTGCTAATGGTCTATGAAACAGAACGGACCCATACGTGACGTAAGCAGAGCGTTCCGTCACGCGGTAGTACGCGTATTTCTAACTTGTTTAAACCGACATAACAGTGAATTAAAGGGCGTGCCGTAAACGACTCACTCTACCTGTGTAAGTCATTTCTCTCAACAATATTAATGATTTCCCAGGTTAGGTCGGTAGAAAGTATAGTTAATGATGGAGAGGAAAACAGTAGAGGG
Organism: Coptotermes formosanus; assembly: GCA_013340265.1. NCBI lineage: Eukaryota > Metazoa > Arthropoda > Insecta > Blattodea > Rhinotermitidae > Coptotermes > Coptotermes formosanus. Next base: position 17,450 of record BLKM01000389.1, on the reverse strand, counting down.
GGCTACGCCCTCGTGTTTGTCATGAGGACCACGGGAGGGAGCAGGGGGGCGTGGTGAACCCCCAGGAGTCACGTGATGCGGGCAAACACTGCGGCACACAACGTCCAGAGTAACTGTGCCCCCCTCCTCGCACTTTCCCCTCGTATCGTCTGCCTACAGCGGTCTGTCCCGCTAAGTTCGGTGTAGACGCATTAGTGCTCATGTTTAGGCGGTTAAACATGAAACCTCTCCTCTCCGTGCACGCGTGAACTCATCCCCACTCCGTTGACGTGGTTGGCTAAATGGAATATCACACGTGGGCTGTTCAAATGTCGCCTTGCAGTAAGCATTTCGTACACTTTGGTGTTGCAAGTTAACTCGGCCTTGTTACGTGCTGCAGTTGTTGGTCGCTGAGGAATGTGTGAAGAGTGGCCGATGGGTGTCTGTAAGTGCAAACGAAGTGCTCATTTGTTCGCTGGATGCGTCATAGTGGACATGACACCACATTAGGTTGCCAAACCGGATGGCTTTCACTTATACCAGTGATTTGCTGTGTTTTTATTGATACAAAGTTTCTGTTTACGTGATTAGATTTTAGCCTTCCACTCTTTCACGCAGAACAACTGGAATTTTGAACCTATAATTTCATGTGTCATCGTTTGTTCGTGTGTGTTGTTAGATTGTCTCTCAGTTTATGTTTGCGTTTTTGAAGCGTGTGTTTTGGTTCATTAGTGAGGCAAGTGACTTACGTATCCATGTTTTTGTTTGTGTAGTTTAACCGACTGGTAAACGGAGTGAAACTGGGTGGATATATTTGTTTGTTTTCTGTCAGCACGTTTGTAGGTTGATGCAATCGTATTCTACATGAAATATGGAAAAAGTAATTTTTACTATCGGTATTTTTCCAGTAAATATATGTTCTGTCTACAAAAACAGTAGGATTTCATTATTGAGTTACGGATGAGGTATATAATCGTGTGGAAATAAAACGCAAACGGTTTGTTATACATTGTATGTAATTACGTGGGTAATGATACATTCTGGAGTAATGGGCACGTGTTTTGGACCACCTCCTTTACCTCCAAAGAGGGCGTCTTGTGATGCACGTCGGCAGTCAGTAAACAGAAGGAACAGAGGCCTTACGTCGACGTATCGTAGTTTCAGAGATCCGTCTGAAGAAGACGAGATTATTGTAGTTGCCTCAGAAGACTTAGAGGTGGCGTCAATTACAGGCAGAAGTTACGCCAAGCAATATTCGTGCGGTCCAATGACCAGCTCGTTAAGCAGGAAGAACAATGTGTCCAGTGCGATGGTACCTTTATCTGTGGTGACCCGGAGTCACTCTGATGGCAACTTGACAAACTGCGCCAGACGAGGAGCTCCGACGTCTTCCGGTTCGGGGAACTTCAGCGCGGCATCAGGGACGCTGAACAGATGTCTTCGAGCGCTAGGAAGCAGTTGGAAAAATCTTTTGCACTGTGAGTTCTGTAATTTTGATAGACGTATAATTTAAGCTTAGTCTGGAGTGCGTTCAGGAATACATTGCAATGTAATTTAAGTTTTGAGTTTTTTTGTGGGGGGGGGGGGAGGAGGATCGTCGTCCCGTTTTGTATATAAGCGATTATTTCAATCGCTGTCACAGTAAACACAACACCTCACACATGCACTGTTTATTTTCTTTACAACATGTTTCGGCCGCTTACGCCGGACATCATCAGGTAGATGTTACAAGATCATTACGTGAAAAACGTATGTTGAGGTGAAGACCTCGCCTTTACAGACAAAATGTATAAAACCATGTAATTACATATTATTCACTGTAAGCAATAATATATATTTGGAACCGTTTTTATAGTTACAGTTCAGGGGTGTCATGGTTATGGTGGTCGCTCAAGTGATGACCGTCATATGGAGGTTTTACTCCGTGTAGTGTTTAAAGATTTAGGGTGTGGCTCTGTACTTTTTTCCCACATGCGTACGTGGCGTCAACAGGGATAACTCTGCTTAAGCATTTACTTAAGTTGTAATTGGCTTGTGGAACGTACGGGGGGACAGGAGAGGTGCATGCAGGGTTTTGGTGGGGGTGACCTAGGCATAGATGGGGAGGATAATATTAAAATGAAAGTGATATGGGGGCATGGACTGGATTGATCTGGCTCACGATAGGGACAGGTGGCGGGTTCTTGTGAATGCGGTGATGAACGTTTGGGTTCCACAAAGTGCGGGGAATTGATTGACTACCTGAGGAACTGTTAGCTTCTCAGAAGAGACCCTGCTGCGTGAAGTAAGTTAGTCGTTTTGATTTCTTGTCGGATGCCGTTGTTACACAATGCATTCATTGAGTCTCTCCCACGCGTACCGCCTACTTCCCTGGTATTCTGCAAATGTGAAGGTTTTGAAGGTCGCCAGGCTGAATGGCGTGATATAATAATGAAAGTGGGTTCCAAGGAAAACATTTGTAATCGTTTTAGTCATTTTTCGAAGGAAATTCAACGTATTCAAATAAGAGCTGAAGTGAAATGCCGAAGCGTGGAGACTTGACTCCTGTGTATCGCGCCTAGCTTCCGTAGTAGACTTGCTTTTATTGGAAGAGCTTTGCATCTTACTGTAATGTAGTGCAGGTTCATTTGCATGCCGCCTGTTGTTGGGTGCAGTACTGCACACAAATTACGGACACGGCTAATGCGTACTGATGAGTGTGTTAAATGACATTTTGTATTGGTTGGCAGCTTTTTGGACCGTGTGGTGGTACATTAACATTCAGCCACCAGAAATCATACATCTGAACAAAGAAATGCGCTAGATGTACGAAAGCACTGCGTTTAGAGAAGCCGGTGCTGCCGCAATCAGTTCCCCGCATATTCACGAACCCGAAAGTTTGTTGCTATGTTTAAAAGCCTAGCCAGTATTCCACGCCCTGATTCTTACTTCTATTTTTTCCCATGGTGCAACAGCCCCTAGTGGGGCAGGGCCTCCTCATTATCCAGGCTTCACGATCGCACTCAGACACACCACATTCGGTAGGACTCCTCTGGACGGGCGATCAGCCCAACTCAGAGACCTCTACCTGACGACACACAGCACTCACAAGAGAAACATCCATGCCCCCGGCGTGATTCGAACCCACAATCCTAGCAAGCGGACGGCCGCAGACCCACGCCTTAGACCGCGCGGCCACTGGGATCGGTATTTTCTTCCTACCAGAGGAAATACGTAACTTTATGTCCAGCAAGTAAACCTTCAAGTCGTGATTGTATTAGAAGAAGGGGTGGTATGTACACGGTGTTGGTGGGGAAAGCTGAGGGAAATAGACTTGGAAGACTTCCGCGTAGATGGGAGGATAATATTAAAATAGGTCATCGAGAAGTGGGATGGGGGAGGGTGGACTGGATTGTTGTGGCTCAGGACGGGTTGGGGGGGACAGGTGCGGCGAAGTTTTGTGAATGTGACGAACGCGAGTGCCTTCTAATGCCGCCATTTCTTTATTTTATCACATTGTCAAAACGTAACAGCTGTTCAGACAAATGGTAATTTCTGCTGTTTGTGATATTCTTGGTCTTCTCTTGTCACCAAAGTCTCGCATTTGTATAGACACAGCAGGAGCCTAATTACAATAAAGGCCAGTGTTGGAACTGCAAGTGCCTTCCAGCCCACAGCCTGGTTGCGGTATCAGTTGCACCAGACCCATCAGTGGTCTGCAGACTGTAGTCTGGGTCCTATGTAGCGAGTGTTCCAAGCTGAAAGTTTGTTGCTGAATGTTACTCTACCATCGCTGTTAACAGTTCAGGTACGCGTCCCTCCGAACTACACATTTATACCTGTTAACAGTGTCCTTGACCATGTTCCAAAGTGTTTTTCAAAATGCTGGGACTCACTAAAAGGGTGTTGTCTGGTTTATTTTACAAAATAACCTCCAGAGACCTTACCTCTCCTCTAACAGTTCTGCACATCAGGGGTGTACAGCTGTGTTAGCGTCGTATTTTTATTAACAAACTAGGATAAAGGTCGTCGAAATTTGAGCACTAAAATTTGACTTGCACAACCTTTCCATTGAAGATTTAAGTATTCTGGGATGCTAGGTGACGTGGACTGGTAAATACTTACCCTAGTTTTGGAGGAGTATGATGCGTCCGGAACGCCCGTGAGTATTCACTAATCTTCACGATGTAAAATCCCATGAGATTTGAATCGTCAGGTGACTGAAACACCACCGTAATGGCCTGTGACGATGTTGTAATATTCCCATTGTAGAATCCTTATTACCCATTGGTAGGCATCACGTTTACCCTGTCTTCATTCAAAAGGTGAAGGTACCCCCTGCATGACACTACGCTGTGTTACCAGAGCGGCGGTAACACTGGGTGTCGTGGTCTAATTCATGCGTCTGTAACACGCTGCTGACATTTCATTGTATGTTTCCCTGTAAAAGAAGGTAAAGGTCATGTGGTGATGGTTTGTGGACTTTATCCATCTTCCGAAGAGTAAAATATTAAAAATATTAAAAAATTAAAATCATAACGTTTCGGAAGCTGGCTCTGCTTCCGCCCTCAGGTGAATGGAGGGGGAGAAGAGAAGAACACCTACTCTG
>BLKM01000388.1:1031771-1038461 GCA_013340265.1 Coptotermes formosanus | reverse complement strand
TGTATATATGTATGTATGTATGTATGTATGTATGTATGTATGTATGTATGTATGTATGTATGTATGTATGTATGTATGTATGTATGTTTATAATGTTCTGGTACATGACGCCATGCAGATTGGTGTATAAGGAACCTTTCGTTCTGTGCTACCAAACTTCACTGTAGATATTCTTCTATGAGACCGTCCTGAAGAAATGGGCGGCACGTTTTTCCGAAACATTAGTACACACCTAGAGACCTACTTCGGTTTTATGTCTCAGGACACCGGAGTCTTCATCAGAACCGCTGTGAACCTCAAATCTTGCTTAATGCTATATTATTTAGCACCTTGGCTAAAGAGTGACCCAAAATCAAAGCCGATTTCTTTTGCAATATAAATAAATACATAATCTGTGTATATACTGACAAACCAGTCGAGTAAGACAGGCTGGGGGGAGGGGGATGGGTATCATGCGTCAGAAAACGGGAACTGTATAAAAATTTGTGGTCAAGAAATTCGAAATGAAGAAGAACAGGAGGAGAAGGAGAAAAGAAACCACTTCGAAAAATAAATTAGGGCTGCAAAATATAAATATCCCACACAATCTTATCATCCTGTGATTTTCATTTGTTGAAGTATAAATTCAGTTAACTGGTACCACCCGTGTTGAGGTCAGCACGCAAGCGATGAACAGGCCGCAGTGCAAGAAGGACTTCAATAACAACAAATCTTAATTAACCCTTTAAAGATAAAGTCTATCTGTTTTATATAAGGACTCAGTGCGTACTGCGCTGTAAACACTCTCCACTTCGGTTATAAAAACCAGTCTCTTAATGTTTTATAAGGCGAAAGTTGCTGTTTGTTCTGAGACCCGTACAAAACACATAAACGCAATGTGGGCACCACGTAGAATTTTTTAATGTTAAACCTGGTCGTATGTAAAGTTACCGCTAGGCTTTAAAAGGTTAATACAAGCAACGAGATGTTAAGGAATAGCGTAATGAGATTACTGTGCTTTGTGGCCAGAGCTTGGACGTAGAATTCTGTTACATGGTGAAGTTTTGTTGACTGTCATTTTGCAAACGGCAGCTCAATATCCGCTGCCATCTACCCTCACTTTGTGTGTCGATGTGTGTGTGTGTGTGCGTGCGTGTGTGTGTGTGTTACCAGACGCCGAACGTCAGAAACAGCCCAACAGACACAGGACCATCCCTTTACAATAAACAGATTTGTTATAACTACATACGACCAAAAATACTTTGCCCAAAAAGTAACATACATCGTACTAGATATGACGACCAAAAATACATTGCCCAAAAAGTAACATACATCGTACTAGATATGAAGTCTGCAACAGCTGCGTTGATGAAGACGCAATTTATGGGATATTACGCGTTGTCGAATTAATTACTTACCGACGTTTTTGAGACATTAGATCCTACGAAAAGTCGGAAATAATGTACTGATTGACAAGGTGTAACATCCCAGATGATATAAATGTTTAACTTCTGTCTTGTTAGAATTAATTGCATTGCTCTCAGTTAAAACAGCACACAAAACTCGAGTATTTGACGTCTCGGTTGTCAAGAGAAAGTAGGCTAATTCCTACGTCGCTGATGTTCTAATTTGTCAGGCACCTACCCCGTGATGGCAAATGGGCCATGAGGCTAGTGTGACCTTAGGCCAGCACAATAAGATTAGAACTCATACTCCGGCGAAAAGGCTTCTGCTCATTTAAGATTTAAGCCCTTTGAATGCAAGACACATTTCCACGCACACATGCATAATGTAACGACATATCAAGTTGCGGATCTTTTTAAGAGCACTCAATTTGGCCGCTGGCTGCTACCGTCTCGGTGTTCTTGGTGACAGCTTAGACAAATAACACTTCTTGTTGCGATCCTTTCCTCGGATGTGTGGTAATGCTTACAGCTTTCTCTTTTGCAGCTAATGTTGGTTCTCAGGATCAATGTTTTGGGATCCGTGTGGCACTCGGCCGTCCATCTTGTGTAACAGTTTGTAGTTCCAGACCACGACACGTACAATAAACCTCGTCCCTTTTTCTTTGTCGGCATACATTTTATTTTATAATTCTAAACGAAGAACGATCACCCTACTACCCTACTGCGGGTTATTTTAGCACGAAATTCAAAGAGGAGTATTCCAAGCTAAAATGTGAACCTCTGATTAGATGACGCAAAAACGTTCACAGGTTTGTTACTGTAAGTATGCTTAATTTTTTATTAATATTAATTAATCAACTTTAGGTTAATTGTAATTGTATTGTATTTGTGTTGTAATTGTATTTATTGTGTGTAGTATGTGTCCTTTATTGTTTTTGTAATTTTGTGTGCTGTGTTTTGTTTGAGTGTGGTGTGTTATTTCTGTGTTGTGTGTTATTTTGTATGTTGTGTCTTATTTTAGTACCACTGCCACCGAGTACAAACCCATTTGCAGTCAAAATATATAATAATAATAATAATAATAATAATAATAAAACGTTTAAATAGTTGCTTGTTGAAACAGAATCCGTCATGAGAACCTCCTAGTTGTTAAGCTATCCAGATATTTCAGACCATTTATGCCCCTCGTATATTTGTTATTCTCTTCGCATGAGCTAGCCAACGGGGGCACGCGGTGGCTCAGTTCGTTGAGGCCCTGAGCTGTAAGTCGGAAGGTCGCGGGTTCCCGATAGAGTCATTGGGATTTTTCTTTGACCTAATCCTTCCTATGGCCCTGGGGTCCACCCAGCCTCTAAGAGGAATGAGTACTGGGAATATCTGCTGGGGCTGGGAGACGGCCGGTGTGTGGAGCTGACAACCTTGCCACCGTCATGTGCCGATTGCCTAGAAATTCTGGGAGCCTCAACCTCCTGCTTAAAAAAGATTTTAAACTGTAAAATTCTGAAGGGTACGGATTTTTATTTCCTTACCTTCAAATTTTGCGAAGGAATAACATAGATTTTAAAATTTTATTAGTTCCTAATGGACTTACATATTTTCATTTGTTGAGTTTTTGTCGGCATTGTTGCTCCTTACGTACCACCTGCAGATACGTGCGTCTGTATTTAGTAGCGCTAATGTGAATGTGGCTTATGCCGTTGTTGTCAGAAACATACTTATAATTGTACGAAAGCCGTACCACACTCCGCAAGGCGTGTTATCCCGACCAACGCGTCTTTCACCTCTTCTGTATTTCTGTCTCACATAGCTTGGATGCATGACTTTGAATTTCAGAGATCTACGTTTATAAAGTGAAGGTAAATGAGATTTCAGGTTCTCACAGCGGTGACTATAAAGTTTATTGCATTCTGGGACGTTTTGTTGCTTACGGGTTGGTAGAGAAGTAGCAAAGTGCTGCGTCCGTATTCAGGGTTGAATGTTTTTTGGACTCTGAAAAGGCAGACAGTTTCTCAGGTACAGTTGTTAATAGTTACCAAATTACACGGCGTCATATCTCAGAAGATAGTAATTTTAATACAGGTATGGGATTCAAAATTTGCCGTTGAATTTTTCATATGCCTGTTGAGTGTAGGTTATTTACATGCATTTGTGTTGTTATTATCTTATTTTCCTATATTCTACTTAAGATGGCAGCAGACTGCTAAATCAGCAAGCATGTCAGAGAACTCCAGCAGGAGAATTTTCTCAATCCAGTTACAAAGTGATGTAAATGATACGGGTGTATACAACAAGATCACAGTACAATAAATATTTTAAATAAAGTAAAAGTAGTATTTCAAATATTTTTACCCCCACTTGATTGCAATACGACAGAATAACAACAGAACTTAAAATAAGTGTCATTATTTAGGACATATTCTTTCGTGGTTAGGCCACCGTAGCATAGCTGCTGCGTCGCTTTATATTGTACACTGTGTCACCTGCAGAGGCTGAAACCTGGAAGGACTGTAGACTGTGTACAAATGAGTTCTACCACTGCCATTTTTATTGTGAAGCAGTCTCACAATCTGCAAACCCCAAAACGTCGTACGTTGAACAGCAATAATTAGAAACCTTGACATTACTTTCTTGAGATCTAAATATTTAGAAGTTACGTCTTTCTTGAATGCTTCATAGTAAAATACGAATATGTTTGTAGTGAAGATCACATGGGACGGCTTAGGATGAGGTTGTAAATTCATTCCTTATTTAAAGAATGAAGTTACGGGCAGTATAAAGGAATGGACAAAATCATTCCCTGTTGTACTGCAAAGGAATTTCCTGTCACTATACAAATACAGTGCAGAAAATAAAAATAGTATTTATGCTTAATTTTAAACAGAATATGTAAACTACTCTTCAGACAATATTTACACTGCTGTTAAGACAATATATACACTACTGTTCAGACAGTATGTACACTACTGATAAGTCAGTATGTTCACTAATATGGAGACAATGTGTACACAACACTTTGTGGTCGATATATACTCTCCTGTCTACGAGTAACATGTTTTTCATTTTTCTCTCATATGTATTAAAGATATTCAAATTTTGAATAAGGGGATTCGTATATGGAAACATCATGTTGTGGTACCAGCCAAATTCATTTGAGAGCAGCCAAACGAGAAGAAAGTTTTCGCCAGCTGTCTCTTTCAGTCCATTCTGATGTGTACACCAAACTCTGTGGGAAAAGCAGAGGTGATGGAAGAAAATCCATTATTTGCACTGTCCGTCTGATTTCCCTTAGGAAGAATTTAAACGGAGTTCGCAAGATTGTGCTGAAGTGAACTTTAAGGAAAGAGAGGAAATTGTTTTATTACTTTCCTTTTCTTCTCTCGCTGCGAAAATCTTCAACCGGCTGCCAAATGTTTGTTTCCAAGAAACGATCTTAAATTCTGTGTTTGTATTCCAGAGCATAGATTATTAAATTCAGCCAAACGAGTTGAAGTGTGAGTAAATACTGGCATATGATATATTTTTTAGAGTGCGATTTAGGAAATTATTTTCTCTAGGGGTATTTCCCATTGGAGCTTGCTAAATGAGCTTGATATCTGCGGAGAAACCTTCTGCCTGCGTCCTTACTGTAGGAGTGACGCTATTGCCACGTAAATGTAAGGCGTGCCTAATGTTCAAGATGAGGACCTTGGTTCAAATTGCTCTGCAAATGGGATTTATCAATCGTGTAAACATATTGGTAAATTATGGTAAATTACATTATTGGTTAGTGTTGTTACCTTCGACCAAATTGGGTTCGAAAATACCTCGAACACTGGACCTATCGGCAGATAATTTTACCTATTGGTCTAAGTGCCGATAGACGTCTCTTTTTAAAATCAGGACATTTACGTGTTTCCGTAGAGTTCATCTTTCGTATATCACAAAAAATAATGAAGAAACGTAATTTTTAAGCGACGGAACACCGCATGGCTGCAGCGAAAGGGAGTGTCTGAGAGTTCAGAATTAACACTTTGTCCATCTGTTGCAGGAATGTCCAGAAGGGGTGGTACATGAAGATTCTTTCAAGGATATTTATGCCAAATTCTTCCCACACGGAAGTGAGTACATGATTAAAATACAAAAATATTCTTTCTTTATTCGCATTAAATCTAGAAGTTTTGAATCTTCTTAACTCTGTTAGATCTGGTTTTCAGAATGCACAATTCAAATCTGTAACATATCTGCTTATTTTATCTGAGATTTCCGCTGTTTTTCTCCGTCTCCGAAGACGAAGTTTAAGTCAGTACTTTCACACAAACCAAGAGGACCTGCTTCCAATTTTGTATCTAGCTTAATTCTTCTTTACCCCATTTAAGGTTAGATAACCTCTGCAACAGCGACAACCTTTTAATTTTGGCGATCTTTTCTAAGAAGCTGTCAAAATCTCAGATTATGTAACATCCATGGTAGGATGAACGGCGAAGGAGAGATTGGAAATGACTTGGAAGGAAGCCATCGTAGCGTGTCGAAATATTTGTCTGCAGGGACTGAGAAAACCCCGTAAACTAAAACAGTGTTTTTAAATAAGCACTGAATCACACAGCCAAGCTAAAATTTCTTGTACGTTGTGGCTCCTCTTAGCAAGTTTTTCTGCCTATTTGAGTAAGTCCTGTATTCATCCGAGGATAACGAAACTCCCGACACACTGCGAATTATACTCGTAGTTGTTTTTAAGGATACTTTATGGCAGTTAAGCCTTACAGTCAAGTAAGCAGTACTTCGAATCCTCTGGACTTACTGCACTGTCTCGTTTGTAGGTAAAATATTCCGACAAATCCCTGTATTAGGGGTGCACCGATCCCGAAAGCTTTTTCGCCCTGTCTGCTAAATGTTTTACGGCAGCGCATAATGTGTCTGGGTCCCCAGTATGTAACTTTCTTTACGTCACTTTTCTGGGGCCTAGAATTTTGAGGTGGCTCCTAGGGTTTTGGACAAATTTGTAAACCCCTCCCCCAGATGCTTAGATTTCTATCTTGTGGGTTATGATACCGTTCTGCTTAAGTTTCACACGAATTTTCTCCTGCAATCTTCAGAGTCAGGTTTATTTTAAACGTTACTAAATATAAACCAGACTAAAGAGTGTCAGACACAATACAAGTTGGCTCAAGTGCCTGAAGCGGCTTCTGAGTTGCACTCGGAAAGCGACCGATCAGATCTCGCTAGGGACAGCAATTGCGACTGAGGATTTTCGTGTTTTTTCTCAGTTCTTACAAGTAAATGCCTGGCTCTTACCAGATCGCTTTCCACTTCGCTCTCACTCTTCGTA
>BLKM01000388.1:984271-1026771 GCA_013340265.1 Coptotermes formosanus | reverse complement strand
GATGTCGTGTAGCCTTGTAACGACCCCCTAAATATCCGGCAAGCTAACATTCTTCACATCTTATTCATAGGCCCCTTATGCATAAATTTTTTACGAGATTTTCGGTGACGTTGATCACGGGTTCACTTGGATTTTAACATTACATGAAGGCATTTATTTTTGATCTCCATAGGCATTTTATTAAGACGGATTATATACACTAATCATCAAAAGGTTTGAGAGATTTGAGGTTAGCACAGCCCTGGTGACGAGGATTCAGTTCTTGTTGTCTGCCTAGCCCTGGTCGCAATACGAGAAGGATTACTGAATCGCTTGACACTGATGATGACAGCGCTAGGCTTATTCGAAACGACATTAATTCTTTACGATCCACATGATGTAACATCCCAGACGACTTGAGTCTATATAATTAAAGGTCTACAGCAACATAGGCCTAAATGTGTTGCCTACTCATCCCTTCCGTGAAGCGTACTTGCGGGGCAGACTCGACCGGACCAGTGACCGACGCACAGTGAGATTGGCGTTCCTCATTTTAACTGAACAGCAAATTCCGGTGCCAGACTGTGCAGCTGGCTTTAGTCTAAGGATAGTTTTATAACTGATACTTCATTTATGTCTCTGATAACTACGCGCTCTTTGTACGAATCATAAAATGAACGCATAATGAGGAGACCGCGTTAGTTCACATGTTCAAAACTTGAAATTGCTACTAATTTCATATTGTTTAAATTTTACAGATACGAATTTACATCGTTTGTTCTATCGTAAGCCGTTCCGTTCTGTTTCCTACGTTTTCATTTATCTGTCTAACGGATTTTCGTCACAAGAATGTTTCGAGTTCAATTAAAGGGAATTGCTTTGGGATGCGGAAGCGTTTTAAGCTTAAATGCAGCATTAATTTTACTGCGCATGAAACACGGACGGAACAGTTAGTCACTAGGATTTTATTGCATAAGGGTTAGTACTTCTGTCCAAGCCGTGGGTTTCTGTCTTTTTTCGAAATCCAATTTGTTTGTGTTGTTGGAATTAGAGCCCCAAATCTCACATAACGTAAGTAAAGGTGATAAGAGGTAAGAGACACTTTTTCTTCTTGGTATATCCGTGTCTAGACTTCGTGTAGACATTCTCTTGTCTTTGGTGTTGTCTTTCTTTTATGTTTCTTCCTCAGTCCTTGTATGCCTGTCTTGCTCTTGTTTTCTTTCTCTTCAGAACTTTTCGTTTTGTTGTAATCTGTCTTTACCCTACTTTCTTAGCCCGTTAGTGTAATTTTTTCCTTCAATTTTCCCTATTTTCTTCCCTTATAACTGACACGTTTTTATATCAACTTCTAGCAATCCGGAAGTCTGATATGATGTTGACAATTCGCAGATTGCTCGATAAATTTGCTTTGTTTTGTGTGAGTTCAGAATTTGTCTGTCACTCTGAGAGAAGAATAAATATTGGTACTCTTCGAAAATAGACGTCGAGGAGAATCTGTGCGCCAAAGGCATGCTTGTACAAATAACGGATGACCATATATAACATAGGACTTACGAGTTTTTAGCCGTATGTTAGTATTAAGAACAACAAAAAGGACAATAAGGAAAGTGAAGGGCGAGGGGCATTGGCGCACCGGAGGGGGGCTGCCGAGCTGCAGCTCCCCCTCTCTCCCAAAGCGAAATTTACAAAACACAGATTTTGTAGACAAGATGTTATCAGACGTTTTCCGTGATTTACGCTCCAGCCTAAATCAGTCACTGAAATCGGATGATGACTAGCACATTGGAATATTGACAGATATAATAAAAACTTACAAAGATGTAGATTATTTTCTTTTTCGGTTAGTCTTAATGTCCCCTGTAACCTAACTAGATGTCGGCTCGAAAATTTTGACATGACTTTCATAACATAGCTTTTAAAATCAGACAAATTATATGCAGCCTCAAAGCCGGCACCCCCCCCCCCCAAAATTCTGGTTGCGCGTTTGGCGAGAGGATCCGTGGAAATGAAGAGCGGAATAGAAGGGCAATATTAAAAGTTAATTTATTGACTATCCTTCAGGGGGTAATATATAAAATTTACACCCTTTAAATATACATATACACAGTTGACAACAACAGCAGAGCTTACTGCAAATTGTGGAACTTTGTAAAGTATAACTTACCACTGGCAAATCGTTTTAAACCTGGCATATTGTGCTTCCTGAAGATGGTACACTTGTGCCGAAACATGTAGGTGCTACGTGTTTAATATCCGTGTGTATCGAGTAATGTGCATTTGGTTGGTGCAATAAATTGAATAAACTATTGTACGTATTGTTCCGCTTCCACGAAACATTTTTTGGACATCCAGTATTCACAAGACAAGAACGAATTTCGTTCGTATGCTCATTATAAGTTTTGGTCTAATGAGGTTTCCATTGTTCGTACCAGCTTGGTAATGTGGTTTCCCGTTTGCTCTTCTCTCCATCTTCTCCGTGGCGCTGTGTGGCTGGTGATAATGGACCTGCAACATGGATTCAGGCTAACCGTATACTCGGATCTCTTATTGCAGCTCACGTATGCATTATAAAAGTCGCTTCCCTTTATTACCGTGACACTTCCACAGGAGACCGTCGTTATAGCCCATCGAATCAATTCGAGTTGCAATAAAACCGAGCGAAAATAGAAGCAAATTTTCGAAAATGTTTGAGGACGATACGTAAGTTAAAATATTAGAAAAAATTTACACCTAGAAACTGTAACTTCGAGTATTCATTATATAAGAGTGAGAATGGCCAGCCGAGGCAGAACAGTGGCTACCTGCGGGCCGGAATGTTGGACTGCAATCCGCGGCACGGGCAAGTAATACTTTTGGCCACCCAGTACCACATCTAAATAACTCCATGGAGCAGAGTCCTTCTTGAGAAGCTGATAGGTCCTCAGCTAGTCAAGAAATTCCCTGCATTTTATGGAAAACTTATTTTCATTACTGCATTCACAAGAGGCCGCCAAGTCCGAGTTTTCAAGGCGAGGATATTTTAGCACCTGGCCCAAAACCCTAACTGGTGGACTAGTTTTTGTCGGCAGATCGCGACTGCTTATTCAAAATACTCGCAGCAACAGCTCATATTGGAGGCCGTTCGTCCATCCGCAATCAGAGGAGGCGCCATGCCATGACGACAGGCACCAGTTATCGCGGTTGCACCACCGTTAAAGATAGTGTTTCCTTGTTTGATGTGTTCCATATCCGTACACTATATTGTACAAAAAACTGCCCTGGGCAGTGCAAGCCGGGACCACAGAGAGTTCACGCCTCCAAAAACAACGCAGTACACAGTCAACAGCACATTCTCACTCAACTATAAAGTGCAACCTTAGTGTAGGGATAACAAAAAGTTCTCCCTGAAGATGAACCAGCAGGGTCGAAACATGTAGGAGTGTGTTACGATTGATGATAAAACTCTCTTTGTGCATTTGTTGGTGATCAGTGTTTTTGTATAATATAGTGCACGGACATGGAACACATTAAATTTGAAAGTAATAAGTTTGGTTTGTCGCCATCTTTTTTTCGTGTGTGAGTGCTCTTTCTTGTTGTTTCATTGATTGCATTCTGTAACCGCACAGATTTATGATACAGCAATGTACAATTGAATTAACCTATTCGTAGAACAGGTGCATATAGGTTTACCTTTTAAAAGGATTATATTTTATTGCAAGCTTCGCTTTTTCTGTAAGTCAAATTTATTTAAAAGTTATATTGATATCAGTGATGTTAAAACTATGTAATAATTTACCACAGTACCTGAAATTTCACACCAAACACTGTTTTGTGTTTGAGATTACGGCTGGTCTGAACTACTGCCGCGGTAAACTTGTGGGTTTTATGCATGGCGAGGAATTATTTAACAGCTCACGAAGGCAACTGACTTAGTATGTAAAAGTTATGGTACCACATAAAGACGTCCATCTCTAGGCTGCGTGCGATAGAGAATGGTGTTTTTTCCGACATTTGCAGTGATACATCAAGTAGCTAATTTCCTATGCAGTTCGGCTGGTACAGTCTGCAATATTCCGTCTTAATCTTCTTTGTCTTTTGTGCTATTTTCGTTCCTGATATTCCATTTTAATTGGAGTAATTATTTTAAGAGGAAATTGAATGATACTTTAACATCAGCGTGCCATATCGATCCATTTATTTTCTGCACTTTAATTAATGACCTCTATTCATGACTTCCGGTGGAGAATGGAGTGAGTGTATTTAACATCGCTTATCGCCTGCTTCTTGTTGACACACATACAAATTGTGAACATAGCATGAAAATTGATAACAGCAAACAAACATTATGCAGTCTCAAACGACAGTTTAATGTTAAAAGCCCCGCTGTTTTAAACGGTTACAATCCACAACGCTGGTATTCAAAATTATTTCCACGTAACCGCGGAGTTCCGCAGACTACTCTTAGGGGGTTTCCTCTCCAGTGAACTAGGAAAATACAATCTTGATACCTTTTACAGGCACTCCTTTTTTCTTCCCCATCTTTTTCCATAATCGACTGTAGGATTTTATTCAGTGTAGGCTACCAATATTTATATTTTGGCCATCATAAAATGTCGTAAGCTTCTTGTGTCTTTAGATGCATGTCAGTTTATTTTATAAAATGTTTTATTTCATTTTTGCGTTTCGAAATTACCCTCGTACTTTGCAGGAATTCAGAGAAGACTAAAATTTAGCTTCGAGGATTTCACAGATGTTGAGAGGTTGCAGACCACTGCGCTAGAGAGTGGGACAGTGTTACGTGGCGGTAAATGTGGAAAAAATGGGGTAGACAGTTTGAGTGATACACAACATGTGAGTGACATACGTATTCTGAATGGGACACGAAGTGTGCATGAGATGCTCAGTTTAAATGAGGTACTTAATCTGAATGAGAATCATAACCTGAATGAGATACGTAATCTGAATGAGATACATAATAAGAATGAGATACGTGATCTGAATGAGGTACACAGTTAGATGAGGCATGTAATCTGAAAGAGATATGTAATCTGATTGAGACACCTAATCTGAAGGAGATATGTAATTTTAATGAGACAGATAAACTGCATGTGTTATGTAATCGAAATGAGATACAAATTCTGAATTATATGCACAGTTTGAATGAGGTATGTAATCTGACTGGGCTACATAATCTGAATGAGACGTAGAATGTGAATGAGATACACAGTTTCCAAACTGTATTACAGATTCACCAACATTATACTATATTTATGTATTCTATTTTAACTAAAACCTGTAATATTCTGCATTATTGATACCACAACGTAAGAGTGCTTGTTGTGACCTGTTTTATTGCTGTAAGTTTCATAGAAACTTTGGTGTCAGCTCCCTGAAGATGGCGCGATAATAACGCCGAAACATGTAGGAGCTATGTTAAAGATAGTACGAATAAAATACAGAATAGTGCATTTGTTGGTGTTCCAAAACTTTCCACAACACATGGAATTAACAGTGTAAAATTCGGCCTTCGCAGTCTGCTGCATGCCCCGACTAATTTACCGCCAGAGAAGCCCCAAGTAACCATTGAAGGTTACGCTGGCTGGGTTCCAGAACCGTTCAAGTCCGGACGAAATGGTAAAGAGAAGAATCCCCAGACCCTTATTATCCTCTTTGCCTGAAACCACAGCGATTAAGCTACTCTTTTCTTAGCCCCTGTGTTACGGTGCATTAAACTTTCACATTTTACTGTACTGAGTACATTTTTACCCGTTTTTAAATGGTTTCTCAACTGTTTTTCAAAATTTGTTTTTTAGACTCAAAGATGAGAACATGGCCTCCATTCAAATTTTGTATTTCTCATATAACTATGCGTAATGAAGTGTCTAAAATTTTCGAGAAAAATAAAATATGGTTTAGAACAGAAACATGAATGAAAATTGTCTGTATTATGATTGCTGCTTGCAATTGTTTCGTGTTAGGGATATTTGAATTATCTCAATAGAGTCGTCCTTGCACACCTAACCCAAGCACTGACAGCATTTCCAGTCTCTTCTTCTGTCCTTGGCTGTTGGGCAAATAGAATTAACATGGGTAAAAAATGGTCCAGACGGATTTAAGAAAGGTATATATAGCATACAAAAGGCAATATAATCGCTGCATAAAGATAAATGCTTTGCAAGGGAACTTCTTATAACAAACGGAGAAATATGTAAGGCTCATAGCCTATACCACCGAGAACTACTGAAGAAAAGGCCAAGCCAGGGTACATTTCGCATCCAGTCGGCAAAGCAGGGGTCGGTATGACAGGAGACAGGCCTATTTCTTCCCCGTTAAAGTAGCAATGAATATTGCGTCGTGTTTGGTTTGTGTTAAAACAATTGCGAGAACGTGAGTAGATGTTACGATGTCCGGATAATGATGAATATGAAAGGATTTGGAAGGAACTGGTGACAGAAAAATCGCAATATACTCTATTAATTTCCTAGGGTGACTGAGGTAAAACATGGAAAATTACTCAGGATGGACAACGTCAGGGCAAGAATTCAAACAGAGCACTTCCGCTTACAAGACTAAAACATTATTGCTACATATTCCCCCTCAATGTCAACGTTGGCAAGGGCATGGTTCTGTAATTGTAAATCTACATAACTACAGCTACGTTACTCTTATTTACTCTTTCTTCTTTTTCAGACTCCAGTTTATACGCTCACTATGTTTTTAAGGCCTTCGATGTTAATAGTAACGGCGCCATCAGTTTCAGGGTAAGTTCAAAATGGCCTCATAGATCTGACGCAACATATAATGCTCTTTTACTGTCAATCGTTTAGACTTGTCTTGTAAAATAATGATCGCGAGAGACTACAGAGCTCATCGCTTTAAATTAATTCTGACGTGGAAGTGGCACTGCAATAAAACAAGGCATTATATTAAAACAGAACTTACAATAGGTCGACAAAGCCATAAGAAACCGTTAAGTTGTTTATACATTACTACAAACGGCAGAATTAATGTGATAATTTTGAAATATTCGCTAATTTCTGAACAAGTAATGGCACACAAGCCAAACATAATGCCAAAGGAATATCCTGATATAGATGAATGCATTAAGTTTTGCTTCATTACAAGACAATTATTCAGGAAAACTTTGTAACGATAATCATAATATCATACGGGATATGTTTGAGCGCTTTCACGTTGGTTATGTAGTGAAGGGTAACGCTTATTTTAACTTTACGACCGTGCAATTAAGATCAGTTAAAAACGTAATTAAATTTGCAGTTTATGGAATGACTGTCGTAAAATGTGTTACCATTCCCGTTAGCAGACACTCAAAACATCACCCGTAGAGACGCACTCTCTCCCAAAATCACATCTGTGTTGGCAGTTCATAGTTGAGTCACTGCATTTATAGAATTTTTCACAACAGAACAAATTTCGAAAAATTTAAATCCATACGTCCATGCACAGAATTTTCACATACATTATTTGCACCTTGACATGCTGAATGCTCCTATCTGTTCTGAATGGTTTTGAAGAAGATATTTAACGTAATTAAATGCAGTTTTACTTATTACATTTAAAGGTAAAGATATCCCATTACAGGCCTGGACAGACCCTGAGGGTTCCAGGAGTTTGAGGCTCCCAGATTTCCCAATTGGCACTTGAAGATGGTAAGGTTGTCAGCTTTACGCACCTGCTTTACGCACCCCAGGAAATGTTCCTGATACTGATACTGAGTCGACCCCAGGGCGATAGTGCTAAAGGTTTATGTCAATGAAAAATTCCAGTGACACTATCGGGAATCGAACCCGCGACCTTTCGGTTTGTAGTGCAGTGCCTCAACCAACTGCGCCACCGCGGTCCCCACTTATTTTGTTTAAGATGCTAACTTCAACTCGGAATTAACACCGTTGTTGCCCTTATCATATAAATCCGTACGTCCTGCATGTTGTTATTACCAAATGCCGGACATTTAAGCCTTCATCTCTCGGTGACCTCCAGCATCATAAAGTTCATTAAAACCCTCATAATGTTCTTTATATGCTTTCTCTTTACTACATCTTGCAAAGACAACGATAGTTAATAAGCACGGGTAAAAATTCGGTTGGAAAGCACTTACTGCATTGCAGCTATGACCTTCAGTGTTACTTACTTCGCTCAGAGTTATAGCAGCGTTTACTGACGTGATTTTATATCTCTTTCTGTTATCTGTTGCAGGATTTACTGGTGACTCTCTCTACTTTACTCCGTGGCTCTATCTACGAAAAACTGCGCTGGACGTTTAAACTGTATGATATAAATGGTGATGGCTGCATAACCCGCGCCGAGCTCGCCGAGATCGTGGTGGCCATTCACGAATTGATGGGTAGACGGGCGCATCAGGTGAGGTCTTCGGGGAGGTACGGGCAACAGGTATGTCAGGATGATAGGTACACAAATGTGTGCGGGACACATGCTCTGTATTGTTGTGATGTGCACTAAAGGCCTGTGAACGGCCCAAAGATGACAGCCAGAGATTGGAGGGGTCTAAGGAGATAAGTCTGCAACCTCTGACGTCCAAAGGGTCCGGATCGTGTGGTTTGAACGCAGGATATTGTGATCAAAATTTGGTGAGGTAAAATGACCTAAGAAATTGAAATAGGTTGACATGGAAATAAACGTTTGTAAATTATAAGGCTTATGGAATTCAAATTATGGTTTTGTAATATAATATGTGCGAGGTCACAATACGTTACCGAAGAATAGCTGGGAGAATTAAGGTCAGAGTTTGATGAAAAAATCAGAACGCTGTTAAATTACTAAAGTATATTTTATTCCGATGAAACCTTTGAGAGAAAATAGACCAAACTTTGATGTGAAGTTGCTATTTGATGAAGAGAAATTGCTCTGGAATTTCAGAACCTTACAAAGAGAAGAAAAATTTCCGCGTTATTTAAATTTGGACAGAAAGATTCTGTAAAGAAATTCTTGCCTTATATAATTCGGATAATAAAATAGATTATCCCTGTGCAAGCCGTGAAGGAATATGAGGAAGAACAGTCACTGTTTCACTCATTGTAATCTCGACACTGTACGGAAGTGAAATTATCAGCCTCACACGACGGCCGCTTTAACCCCGGGGGAAGAGCGCTCGGCGCGCATTCTATTGGAGGATGAGTGGACTCAAGAGCCGGTGTGGGCTCTGGAGAGGGGGAAAACGTGATGCCGCTGCGGGGAACTGAATCACGGTTCCTCGGCTGTTGATACTGGTATTCAGTGTGTTGATTAGACTAGACTAGACGGGCTAGACTACTGAGCAACCGTAGTTCGATTCCAGGCAGCGGCAAGACATAACTCCCCCTCTCAAGGTCTACTGAACAGCTGTTGAATCCAGCGAGACTACGCAGTTGGTGTTGGGGGTTCTTTCCCTCGGGTGTGAAGCTGGCCAGACACCTTCTTCTAGTGCAGAGGGTAAGCATGATCGGCAGTATAACTTCACTGCACCATGCGCCTTCAAGGCACGCAGAGAGGAATCTTCACTTTAACTTTCTCAAGCCTGAGCTGAGATTTTCTGCACTTCGCGTTTCACGTGTTCTTTAACCGTGATGATGCAACACGCTGTACGTGTCAGAGGACTTCCCAGTTTACTAAGTTTTAGCACGTTAGATGATGCAGTAACTACATCTGCCTTCAAGCACAGACCAACAGTTACCAGGTAACAAAAAAATCACATATTGCACCATATACACAGCTTCCATCACTACAGTGGGCTACTCAACTCACCGATAACAGGGGTACGTAACAAACATTTGTGTAAATTACAAGGGTACACAAGACACGTTCAGGAGGCTACTCAACCTGCCGCTGCAGGGGTACAAAACTAACGTGGTTAGTACAGAAATGTATGTTTTGTGTGCTGTGTAGGCAATACCATTTGGGCGGTCTCAGCAACCTGGATGCTGAAGTTATGAAAAAAAAAGTGTGAGGGTTTTGGTTTCTGAGATCGCAGTATCGAATCCAGCACAAGGCATGTGTGCTGTATGTGATGTTAAATGTTGTTTTCAATGTTACAATATTATGGACACTTTAGATGTATCAAACATTGCACACTTAAGAATACACCGACTAATGCGTAACAAAATTAAAAATATCATATCATATTCATCTCTCTCTTAAATGCCCTGGACATTCAATCAGTCACGAATTTCCAAGCTTTCGTGGTACTACTCTCTTATGGCACGTCTTTTGTAGCTGGAAGACGATCGAAAGGCAAGGGAGCAGGTGGATCGGGTATTCAAAAAGTTAGACCTCAATCAAGATGGCGTCATCACTATCGAAGAATTCATCGAGTCGTGTCTCAAGGTAGGTTTATCGTTAGAGCCTAATTTAAAGCAGTTTGTTTTTCAAACAATTTAATGCCCCTTGATGTCAACACTAATTGACCCTCCCTTGTTTCGTGCTACGGATACTGCAGGTGGCGTGAGTGATGTGAATGCACTCGTACTTGTTTCAAGAAGCAGTTCACTGCACTAACGAGCCAGCTTCTGCAAGGCCTGTGGTTTTGCTATACTTGCTGTTTTTCATGTGAAGACCCATGTCTCCAAAAAGCATTAACATTTAATGGTTAGCAAATATTGTTTAACTGAAATTCTGTTATCTTATGAATCGAGACCTCGATAAAAGCCTTAACTGTAATGTGCATATTTTGTACTTAACAGAAAAGTACATAAAATTTCCGTAAGAAGTTATGTCATTTTCAAAACTTAATTTAGTAAAATTACAGAATCACTGAGCCAAATTTCTTCTTCAGAATGTAACAGTCCGTTAATTGACAACACATTCAGTAGGCCTACTCTTTGTGCATTTAGGTTTTTAACAGATCCATAAAAAATCCTCACCCGGAGGCAACTGCTTCGAGTCCATAAGTTTTCAACGCATTTACTTAAGACTTTTTAATATTATTCTGCTCCTGTATCTCCAAAGTGATGTATTCTTTCAGGGCTTGCGACTAGAACTCAGAGTGGATTTATGATTTCTTGCAAGTGAGCTACATGACCTTCCTCTCTCTTGCTCCTTATTAGTTACCTTAAATAATACTTTGTGCCGAATATTAAAACAACAAAAAGAAAAGTATGACGTCACCAGCACCGATTTTCACAAAAATCATACACGTTGAACAGTATTCTGTGCAGATCACTAGTAACATGTTTTATCCAAATCATCCAGTAAATATGGAAAGTGAGATATAAATTTATTTACGCCTCTAAATGAAGCATGGATTTCAATGAACTGATTTTCAGGAAACTTGCTTTCACTAGATACATTGTTGTGAACATCTCCTGCATCTTTATCCAAATGTGACGACAAACACAGGAGGCAGGGACAGAACTTTACAAATGTGACGACAAACACAGGAGGCAGGGACAGAACTTTACAAATGTGACGACAGACACAGGAGGCAGGGACAGAACTTTACAAGTGTGACGACAAACACAGGAGGCAGGGACAGAACTTTACTTGCGCCGTTCAGTGAAGCAAGACAGTCACAGAGCCGATTTTTACGGAACTAAGAATCGACTGAGGAATGTAATCACCTCCTGGACCGAATCTGATGAACGCCTAACTCCCGATTAATTGCTGATACTATGTTATGGACGGACGGAAAGACAGCCGGAAGTGATGCTCACATAAGCCCGTCTTGGTGTGACTCGGCGGCAAGTAATGTCTAATAATTGGATGTCAACAAAAGAATAATTCCAATATCTGTCTGAGCCACGTCACGGGCGTTTCTTTTTAGCAGCAGAACAGACGGTGATGAAATGCTGTAAAGCGGAAGATAGGCTTGCCTCCACGTCGCTCGATACTGCTGCAGCTAAACTGACACCTTCGCTTCTATTCAACTTTCCACTTTAGTCCCTTTCCGTTAAAGAAGCATGAAGCTGGATTTACTTCCGTCGTTAGGTACAAGAAGAAAGCATGGACTAGGGATAACAAATCGTACCTTCTTTATCGGGACTGTCCGTGTCGCGGCCTGCGGCCACATTCGTAAATTATAACTAACTAACTAACTAACTAACTAACTAACTAACTAACTAACTAACTAACTAACTAACTAACTAACTAACTAACTAACTAACTAACTAACTAACTAACTAACTAACTGACTGACTGACTGACTGACTGACTCACTGACTAACTGACTGACTGACACTGACTGACTAACTAACTAACTAACTAACTGACTGACTGACTGACTGACTCACTGACTAACTGACTGACTGACACTGACTGACTGACTAACTAACTAACTAACTAACTAACTAACTAACTAACTAACCAACCAACCAACCAACCAACCAACCAACCAACCAACTAACTAACTGTACGTAGGAGAGTGTTGCTTGAGAAGTTACTGTTTCTTCTTCTAGTCAATTGATTCCCCGCATTTTATTGAACCCGAATATTTATCACCTCCTTCTCCCCAGCCCGCCGCCTGTCTCAATCCTGATCCAAATCAGTCCGGTCTAGTTAATTATGTACTACAAAAAGATAAAAATTTTAGTCATTAGTTACATCACTTATTGCAAATTGTACACATGTGGCACACGCAATAACGCACAATAGTTGCTGTGGCCTTTTGCCAAAAATGTTAGACATCTCTGACCTTAAAAATTTCATAACAGTTGATTTAATATATTTGCCTGATGACCAAGGCAGAGTCAGTTTCCGAAGTACTCTTTCTTTAACCAGGACTAGAAGCTTTAAGACATGTAACATGTGTCAGCTGGTAAAACACTCTCGTCAGAAAGTTTGTCCGTAGGTTTAGCTGGTGTTTGAAAAGTGTGATGACGGGAAAGCAATTTTTGATTTCGAATTTGAATTCAGTTTTATATCTAGTGACTTAAATGCGATATTGAATATGTGTTGACTGTGTAGCCACGATATTATAATAGCACAATGGAATGGAATGTAATCAGCAGCTGCTGATGTGAATGGTTAGTGTCACTGTGTCCAAGATGAATTAGACCCAATAATGCATAAGTGGGATGAAATGCAATCACTGTTCCCATTCGTCACAACCCATTGGACTGCTTTCATTCCTCTCTAGTGATGTTTAAAAATAACAGCGACAAAGTACATTTCCAGTTTCCAGTTGATTTTCTGATTTAGCTACTATGCGACTCCTCGTAGTTTTTTGATGCCAAACCATCGGGATGAAACTGAAACATATTAACGCGAAAACCTTATCTTGTCTTAGCTATTGAAGAATTTCCTCTTCTTGTATGGTGCATGGACATTTACTCCCATTTTCACAACATCCTGTCATAGTCCTCTATCTTACACCAGTTGAATCCTGTCCACACCGCCACAATCCATTTCGCTAAGATGCGTTTTAATATTATCTTCTCTCCTACAAATAATTATTCCAAGTGGTACCTTCCTGGTGCTTACTGGCACCAATTTTGTGTACATTTACTATCTATGCCTTGTGTGCTACTTACTCCGCCCATCGCTTTGTCGTTGATTTTTTAGGAAGGGCTTATTCAGTTGACTGTATCCGGCCGTCTGTAGGTCTGTAAGAATAATGTAACGCGAGAACCATATGAGAAATTGCCAAGAATTCTGATGTTGGGAAATTTGAATAATGTTATTGACATGCTGCAATTTTGATTGGCATCTGACGTCAGTATCAGGCACGTTACACAAAGATATACTGACATGCCCGTTCTTATTTCGAACGTGACTCACTAAATACCTGCCAGTCCTAGAAGCGTTTGCGATGAAATCTGTCGAGAGAGATAAAACATTGTTCTTGATTTCGGTGAGGTTTTTATTTCACAAGTCTTATGGCTTTCAAACTAATTAAACCAAGGGAAGCAAAATTGCCAGAAATGTTATGGTATGTCTAAGCTTCTTAAGTTCTTAATTTTTCTGCAGCGCTCACCAGTGCAAGTAATTCCGGAAAATGACTATATGACAAAAAAGCAAAAATAAAAAACTGACAGACGTAAAAGAACGAATTAAGAAAAGTAATTAAATGAATACAAATAAAAATGAGGAAATAAACCAATTTTGTTCTGACGAGTGGATTTATGTCTGAGTATCAGGAGCAAACTGCAGTAAATGCAAAATGTTAGCACAGAGGAGGTATGCAGGTTATTATGTTTGAGTGTTGCACTGTTAAGTTGGTAACAGAATCGAGCGGGTTGTAAATTTGTAGTTACGGCTAGCTGATGAAGCAGTTAGGAAGTGTGAGAAACAGCTGTTTGGGAAATGACAAGTGACGTGCTACAAGTAACACCCTCTGGTGTGAGTGTAGGTAATTACATTGTTATTGCCACTCGCTATAGTACTAATTTATAGGGTGCTTATAAATTATCTTTACCATTTCGAGCATAGGCAGGCATACACTTCTGAAAATAAAGTAAGACACTGCAAAATTTGATTCTTAAACTCTGTGTGCTGTAAAAAGAAAGGAGACATCATATCATGAGTTTGTAATGTTTCTTGTCTGTTAGATTCTTATAAATTTTCGTGGTGTTCAGTTGCTCGGATTTTGAACAACTGAAAAAAGGAAAAATAGCACGCAAGTTACAAGACTTTCTAGAGGGATTAATCAGAGTAAATTTGCTTCAAACGTGAAAGTATGAACAGACAACAAATCAGTAATTACAAATTAGAGATTATAAAAATTTATGATTTATTTCTGCCCAAAATTTCAATCAGTAATCAGGAAACGTGAAGCAGCGTAGCTCAGTTAGTTTATTATGTAGGCTACTGTCTGCAAGACCTGAAAATCGGTGTTAAATTCTCGGACATGGTGAAGATTTTTCTCTTCCTTGCCTCGTCCAAATAGGCTGAGGGCTCAGTGCAGCCTCCTGTTCAGTGGTACCTGGAGCTGCCTCCCCAGCGCTGAGGTACACATCCACGTGAAATTAAATATTCGTAAGGGGCTCTGTCGCAAGGGATTTGAACTCCTGTTCCATATTTTTTCCTTCTACATTTATTTTCTCTGTATTAGTTGTCAACTCTTTTTCGTTATTCTCTTTTTTTCTTTCATCCTTTCCGATTGCTACAATTTATTCTTATTTTATGGAAATAAATTCCCACGTAACAGTAGTTTCGACGAAGAAATCCTTTTAATTTCAGTATTCGCTGTTGAGGAAACGTGTCAAAATCCCTTGTAACAAACTTGCGTTCCCCAGATAATTGGAGTAATTAAAGTACATTAAACCTAAACCGTTCCCCATATATTCCATCTAAATTCCTGTTCTTTAAACTAAATTAACTTTAAACTCCAACACTACACTATAGATTCCTTTCTAATTTTCTACCCATTACATTACATTCAAGTTTTTCTCAGACACGTTATTCGGGACGCTTTGTGCCTGAAAGTGGCTGGGGCTGTAAAATATTGATTCTGCCCACTCCTCTTAGCGCGCATTTTTCTCATAACAGTCTGCTCATCGGTCGGTGTCTGCCTACAGTGTTCATGTTTCAGATTATCTTCAAAGTTTGCTCTCTTCTTCGCATCACCGGTCTTCTTCGCCATTTCTCTTCTGTGTCACACAGTATTACCGTCGTTTTCTTAAGGTTGCTACTGCCACTTTGTTTTCCACACTACTCTACTGAAGTGCGTGTATTTCAGTATTAGTGCTTTCTTTCTGCTCAACTAAGCAGCTTGCCGCGAATGAGTACGGTGTATTGGAGGAATAGTTGCCAACAGTCTCTAGTTTGACACTAGATTAAGAGGGCAGTTTTAAGCTGCGACCGGTTTATCCCGAGGAAAGGATTCCAAGTAGCGACTGAATTGGAGTTTTTACGAGCAGCCCAGAAGCTTTTCCTCAGCCAGGAATCGAACCCTGTTTACCAGGTTCCAGTGTGTACTTTAGTCACAGTAGTCCCTAGGGTATCTGGATTTGTAATATAAAAAGGGCTATAATAATTTATTCTTACTTCTTCTTCCGCTTCCCCCTCAATTCGTCATTCGTATCCAATCTGGCATGTCTTATTTGACGAAATACTGCACTTTCCTTTAATCGCCGCCATTATGATTGCGGCTGTAACGGGGCGTCTCAGCGGATGCAGGCTTTGTATGAGATAAAGCTGCCTTGCTCGGCGCGGCGAAGAAACGCAGTACCTTTTTGTTTCATACAGACCGAAACAGTCCCGTACATGGACTGTTTAAGCATGGTGTTAAAAAACTGAAGATGACTACAAGTAATTTTATCCCCTCCAATTCTTCTTACCATTTTTCCTCTTTTTCTTGTTCTGCTCTGTCTGTGTTTTACTGTGACCAGGAAGACCGTCCTTATGTAGAGTGGCACAAAAATCACTTGACACTAGAAGCAACATTTTAAAGATGGGAGCGTCGAGTGAGTTTGGCGCCACTGTGTGTAGTGTGAAAGGAATACCGTAGCATCATTGAGAAAATGGAAACTCCTTCTTTCTGTCTCAGACCATTACGTCTTCGCTAATATTTCCTGTTACTGTCCACCACGATATCTTGCTGTGTTTACTAAGTCAATCGGAATTTGTCTCTCTCCTCTGCTTATAACTTCGTGTTTTAATAGCCGCAGTACTGCTTGGTACTTCTTACGTTTTGTGGAGAATCTGCTGTGACTGAGGAAATGAAATTTCCTTCGAGATAAAGCCTAGAGTTGCTGATTGTAACTCAATATGAAGTAAAAGTTAAAGCTGCCCCTGTCCACGCCATGAATGCCTGTAGGAGGAGCAGGAGTATAACTCGACTCATTCTTGAACTCGTTTCGCAATGGAGATGAAATATACAAAGAAGTTACTTTTTAGAATATTTATAAAATAGAAGAAGGAAACAATGCAACCAACGTTGTTATCTGGATAATAGATGCTCTAGACAGTCGTCATTAGGAAGTATGCATGTATTTTAAAACATGAATTAATGAATTCTTCCACACCTTTGAATATAAGTTTGATCACGCTTCAGTACTTGTTACACTTGTTGATTAGATGTGTATGTCTTATAATTGCAGTGTTTACAGTGTAATGACTTTCCGTATATTTTCACTTTTCTTAAGTGTTTTCTCTTACAATAATCCATGTGAGAGAACATGTTGGAAATTGCGTTGTAAATAAAGACGGTCAAGGTGATCTGAGATGGCATGTGTATTGTATGCACTGTTAGAGAATCCTGTGCAGTTGTCTGCTGAACTGCACTACGCCACAAGTGACAAGACGTTACTCTTGACACTTATCACCATGAAAATTTCAAGTCTCACTTACTTTTTCAGGATGAGGTCATCACCAAGTCTTTGCAGGTGCTGGATTCTGGCTCCGGCCTATGATCCAAGGCCTCCCCCCAGCATCAATTGAGGTTATTCCGTTCGTTCAACGGAACGTCGCTTTTACGTCATCATCAGCTGAACGAAGAGGCGCTAGCGGCGTTTGAGGCGGCGCTGCGGTCAGAATGGGCTTCCCTGTGCGTGCTGGGGGCAGGATAGAACTACCCCAGAGACATCTGACTTCCACAATATTATTCTCATTTTCAAAAATGTATTCTGTTTTCGGGGTGTGAACGTCATGTTTTGCGTCCTGCAGAACATCAGAATAATTTTATTGGAAACATTTCCTCAAGTAAGTTTTGTGAAACGTAACGTATAAATATTATTTATGTCGCAGTGCAATCAAATTGAAACAGTCTGAACATTGAGGTAACAATGAGGGACGCAATTATACTGAAATGGTTAACATACCATTAGTTAGGAGAATATCAGTTACTGTCTTACCGAACTTGATAAGGACCTTGTACCTATTTGTTTAAATATGCATTTTGCTAGACGCCAACTTGCAGACAGTATAGTATGGTTACATTTAAACAAAAATCTATAATGGTGATTTTTAACAATTTGCCTGAGACAGTTGAAGTGAACACCAACTCATCTTTACCGCCTGATGCTTTAGTTAATTTTATGCACCGGTGAGGGTAAGATTGTTTGTTGAAAATGGATACGTTGAGAAATCAGAAACTTCTGTAGAGTGAGAGAAAACGTAGTTCATAATGGGAAGCTGAGAGTTGTAGTTTGACAAGAAGTTAGTATCTGTGAGTTATGGAAGGTTTTATTGAATGTATTAATCTTATGTGTAGAAAATACCTTGTTAAGTGTAAAACCGTGGCAATACTACTTTAAGAGAATACATTTTTTAGTGAGATTGCAATAAAATTCCAATGCGGTTTCAAATTTAATTTTACACGCACAGAGCAGGATTATCCTAGATAAGAATAAAATTAGGAAAATTTATTTCAAATTTCTGTGACATCTGAAATTCAGATCCATTGTCACTCATGCGCATTCCATAAATACCGGTTGAAGTTTTGTTTCTGAGTGGCTATGCAACTTTCTGGTTGTTACTGGAAATTAATTAGCACTGCCAGTTTGATGAAGATGTGTAAAGGCTAGTGACTGGTGCGTTGCAGTGATAGAATTAGTAGGGTTTGTGGAATTCCCGATTAACTTTGTAAATTAAATAAAAATGACAGTTATGGTTACCGTGATTCAGATATCTGAAGTATTTCTGAAGATTTAATGTGTTCCATGTCCGTGCACTATATTATACAAAAACACTAATCATCAACAAATGCACAAAGAGAGTTTTATCATCAATCGTAACACACTCTTACATGTTTCGACCCTGCTGGGTCATCTTCAGGGAAAACTTTTTGTTATCGTTACACTAAGGTTGCACTTATAGTTGAGCACACAGTATAGTTGAGTACGCAGTACACAGTCAACAGCACGTTCTCACTCAAATATAAAGTGCAACCTTAGTGTAGTGATAACAAAAAGTTCTCCCTGAAGATGACCCAGCAGGGTCGAAACATGTAGGAGTGTGTTACGATTGATGATAAAACTCTCTTTCTGCATTTTTCGGTGATTAGTGTTTTTGTATTTCTGAAGATCTAAGGATTTTGTCTAGACAAATACATTTCTTAAACATGACCACAATTTATGTTCTTAGGTGTACAGTTCGGGAAATATAAATTTATGTCTAAACTTCCCCTCTTATTTTGTGAGATTTCATTATGACTTAGCAGTTCTGCTGTCAACAACTTTACAACCACTTGCCTTAGACACTTGCTTTATTGAGATTTATTTTATAACTTTTTTTGTAAAGAAAATTTAGTCGCATCTCAGTAAATTGTAAGTATCAATGAAAATTAGGCCGTGATTGCTCTTAAAGAAATTGATTGTATAAATATGTTAAAAGCGTTAGACTTATAGAAATATATATTTTATCTACGATGTTCCTCGGGAAGGACAAAAAGAGAAAATTGGAAATCACTGTGTAATCATGGAGTGTAATAAGTTCAAAAAAAGATGTGTACAGTAACTGTTGCAAGTGAAGACACTTTCATAAATCTGATATTTACTTATCATAAAACCAAGAGTAATTATTACGCACAGAGGGGCAAAACGGAACCTCTGTAAATTTACCAGATTTTACCGAATAAACACAACCAAATAAATTAATCGAGCTACGTACTTATCATCTGAGAATTCTGGTACGAACAGAAATGTAAAAGGATTTCTCATCCGACGTGCAAAACCTCTTGGTATTCCGTAAGCACGGAACAATTAACAGGATCCCAAAATTTGTATTTAATTGACGTGTATAAGTTATTGCGGCAAGCAGAAACATTTTATCACAAAACTGTTTATTGAAGATGTATTTCCAGTAAATGTTTTCACTTTACAAAACAACTGCATAAAAGGGGAATGCAAACAAAACCAGAAAACTTATTCTTAGCATGGGATCAGATTTACTGAGAGCGTGAAAATGTATGAAGCGTCAGATCTTGCACGTTTTACCTCAAAAGTCAATAACATACAATAGAACTATCACAATCTATTTTGTATCATCTTAGCAGTTTTTGTTTCGAAAATATCCACTTGCTCTTCTTCTTCTTTTCATTATTATTATTATATGTACGTGTGATGCTTATTTTAAAGATTTTTTTCACTTAACTACAGCGGAGACCCGTAAATATTAACACTATAGGCACTGAACCAATAGATATATAAATAAACTTTTCCATTTTTAGAAAGGGCAATGAAAAATACAGAAGAAAAATATTAAAGTGAATTTTGAAGACATAAATCTGAGTGTGTTGTCTACATGTGTCTGGTTCAGCATGAGGTCTAGTAGCAGGTTTTTAACACTTGTATGTACCGCCCGCCCATCCCCATATTCAATGGGTAACGGAAACACCGTCTCCCGGGGGAATCCGATATTGCCAATTTATTTGTTATTTCCAAAATTATGCATATAATTTATAATATTTTAGAAATTATGTAAGGCAGATTCAATCCTTAAAACTATAAGAATTCATTAGACTTGTTACGAGTGGAGCCGAATTACAATTCACAGCAACACAGGTGTTTGAAGAAAGCAGAAGAAAATGGAAAAATTATTTATTTTTAAGAATGTGACTTAAAATATTCATACTTTCCTAAAATAATGTGTTTGTGAGTGATATGTATACATTCCAAAATTAATTAATTAATTTTTAAATCGAAAATAAATCATAAAGTGACTTTCATAATGCATAATGGTATATGACTTTGTTATAATACAGTAGCAATTCTATTTGTTGTGTAAATAAGAGTGTGAAACGTGTGTTAGTATTTGCCAATCTGATCTCACCTTTACTGATGACGTTGGTCGCTGTGGTATTATGCCATTGCATGGAAATACTTTTCAAGTGTATAAACAGAAGATGGGGTGTGTAGATATATTCAAAGTCTTCCCAATTAGTGCTAGATAATGCTCAGACTGTAGAATGTAAGGCTGCTCAGAGTGTAGAAAATAAGTCTGCTTAAACTATTTACACCTTTGCTTCTACTACTATCTACTACACCATACATTAGGTTGTGGACAGTTTGTGTTAACATAAGTGTAAAGGGCCATGCTTTGTTAAGTGGCAGACAAGAATAGTTTTGCCTTCAGGACGACATATAATACATTTTGAGACATTTAAATCCACCAACAAGCGGATTTGTTTTATAAAATAAAGACAAGTGATTTTTGGCATGCTACATGCCGTAATATTAAGGAAATTTGAATTTTGAGTTTTGTCTGAACAACGTTTGCCGGTTGGTTCCCTGTAATGTAGGCAGGCTATGTGCTGTGTGATGCAGGGATTGAAAATCTATATGTAGTTCAGGTGAGGGACGTTCTACAAAAGTTTAAAGACCTTAAGTTTTCGTTGTGAATGTTCAATCGTATAAATGGTAAAAAAGATTTTTTATTATTAAACTTATGAAAGTTTTGGTCTATCTGTGGAATGGGCCATCTGAGGTACGAACAGAAGGTATTGAGTCAGTGTTTACGAGCGTTTGTTGACGTTATAATTGTATATTTATTTCATTTTATTTGTTACTTTCCTTACGACATTTTCGAGTGTTAATTTATATTTCACGTTTTCAGTTGCTCTGAACATGACCAAATCTGCTTCGAAAAAGGGGCCTCTTAAAATCAACAAAGGCAATGTAGGTATTTGATTGACCACAACTAAAGCTTATCAACTACAACGTATAAAATTATAACACTGGTGAATCTTACACTTTGTAAGTTATTTTAGAGAAAATTGCGAAGATTTGTTAAAGACCTGTAAAGAAGTAACACATGAAAAAGCGAAAATTGTACGCAGCATGTGCCCAGTTGTGTATGCATGAAGCAACTTCACGACGTTGTCTCTTAAGTGAAAAGAACAAAACGAGAATCATGTGGGCTATGTTAAGCCTGTGTGCACTAACGTAAAGTATATTTTCATAAATAGATATTATTTGTTGTTATATAAAATAAGTATTTCTATAACATTATGTCACAATAAAAAGACCTCGCAAATTTTTGGTTTTGGAAAAGGAATTTGCACTTAAATTTTACGCTTTAAGTTTAGGTTATAACCTAAACTTAAAGCGTAACTTACACGAAGTGATTTTACGCGTTCTTAACGGAATTCTCTGGAAAATAATTTATTTTATTGCATGCTTAAAGCTCTCTCCCTTCTCCTCTTTTGTTCAGATAATAATTCAGGCAGTCAGTCAGTCAGTCAGTCAGTCAATCATACATTCAGTCAGTCAGGCAGCACTTCTTGTTGTGGACGAGGGGTGTTTAAGTGACCCCACAGGTCACTGTAATTTGGATCCTTTCGTTACAGACAGGCAGGATAGTACTCGCAGCAACCCCGCTTTGCCAGTAGTGGGGTCCCCGCTTTTCAATGTATTGCGGTTAGTTTGTAGGGTTTATTCACAATACTTAAAAAAGGTGTTCGAAATTGTGCGCAGTGTGATCTGTTCCACTATTTTGTTAAAAAGGGCATATGGTCTTTCGTAAAGGGCCTGGTGTTTAAACAGTGGTGTCAGAATGCTTCTTACACACTAGTATGGGCTTATGGTCTCAGAAAATATTGGTTCAGTAGTTCTGGCTGCACTCCTAACACTTGAGAGGCTAGCCTTAACAACGTATTATAGCACTCTGAATTTTGACATGGAATTTCATGCACAGCAATATAATATGATAATCTGAAGTCAAATTCTTCAGAATACACCCGCTGAAGTTACCAGTTCACATCATTCACATATTATTCACGATATTCTTCGTAGATTGTGTGAACCATATTTGGCGCGCAGGAATGCAAAAGCAGCTTGTTTTTTCTTTAAACAGACAATGATACAGATCCACCCATATGCTGTGGAAGCCGCGCCAAAAATTGTCTTGCAGATGTCTTAAGTCCAGTATCAATTTTGCTATGTTTTTCTTCAGTAATTTCTGTGTTACGCGTGTTCTATTACTATCTTGTATGGAACCTGTTGCTCGAAAACTTTTAACATATTACCGAATTGTTTTCCTGCGTGGAGCAGGACCATCCGGGAAACTCCTTGTGAATTTAAGACAACATTTCCTGGAGCAACTGCCTTTACCTTAGGCACCTCAGCTTTGTGTGTAGCGCAGGCGAGGCAAAGGAAATAGCCTAGGGGTTGGGGCCATTTAAAACAATGGCTAATAAAGCATTAGTTCTAATTAAATGTTTTTATCGCTAAACTTCAATATTAATTAAAAATTATCACACCGTTGTAATTGCTGTTTAGTGGTTTAACAAGTTTTTTTTCGATATTCGAATTAAAGTTATAAACAAAGGTAAGATTATTAATACAACATAGTGTATATATTTATTTTATATTTAATGATGTGATGTCGAAGTTTGACAATTTTAGTGGGTATCTTAAAAATTATCTTCCCGAAATGTGGGTCAAGAACGCCCGTGTAAGTGCAGAGATTCTCCATAAAAGCTTGATTTTCCTATTATACGTTTTATTAACATTCTGATTAATAAAATACGAAGGCATTTTCAACGGTTCTGAGAATATACTTGGTTCTTTGTCATCGTAACTTACCTGAATTTTCGGACTCCAGAAGTACGACTATTATTAGAAGAGAGCCCGCGAAAATTTTTTTTTAATTAAAAAAGTTTTCTCGTAGGCGAAAGTGTTGGGGACGGCTGGTGTAAACGATAAAACGAAACTCTGAAAGCATTTTAAGCAAAAACTTCTAAAGGATATAAAGAAAGTGATATAAACTCAAGAGGTATTTTTATTAATTATTAATGTGTTATGCTTACTGTGTAATGATGTCTGTTTTGCTTCAAATTGAGACCATAAAATATTAAATTAAAGCAGTCTTTTTCTTGAAGATGTGTTAAGCTCTAGGAGTGAGAAGATATAATGTACGGCTGGAGAGTATTTTTAACTCAGTTCGAAAGAGTTCTGTTTCTCGAGCATTACACTTGTTTGACAGTTGTCTGGACTTTGCTCTTCATTTTTTCTTCAAAGTAAAACGCAATATTTTGGAAATCGGATCTGTTACTGTCCTCTGGCGAAATTTTGGGGAAGAACGTGCTGATGTGTCCGACAGAAAGGGCTCTTCCGAAAAACTGCGCTGAAAGGGACTTCTCTTTCCTTCGGGCCTAAATAAGGGCCGGGATAGCTCACGCTAGGCTACGGACAGGACAACCGAGTAACTGTTGTTAGATTCCCGAAAGTGGGAAGAGATTTCTCTCTTGTCCGAAACATCCAGATCGTCTGAGGTCCACCCAGCATCCCATTTATGGAAATCTGTGCAATTGGTCCGGAGCTAAGTCGGCTGGAGCGTGAAGCTTAATTACAATCCCGTCTAGTACCAAAAGTAAGAATGAGTGGGCCTGTAGCTTCGCTGTGTCTTGACTTATTGGTGCACGGTGGGAAAACGGGCTTTTCGGAGACAACATGACGTGATCCTTTCCAATGATGACGGTAAGAAATCCAGTTTCCAAATGGTTGTATTCTTTCTTTGAATGAGAGACGACAGACAAGGTGTAGAAATCTGAGCGTGATGCTGTCTATTTCTAAGGGCATATCAAAGAAAGGCTCAAAATTTACTTATATTTAAGCAGTAATAATAATGTCGTGAATAACATGCATTCAGACTCAAGAATTAAACTGATGTTCCGTAAGTGTGTGAATTTATAAGAAAATAAGAAAATGCAGGTCCTATGTACTCTGTGTGTTGTGTACATCAGAAGGGGCTTCAGAACAAAATGAACCCTTTCTTAATGTTTGAAAACCCTTTATGACTAGTGATTCTGTAATTAATGCAAACAAAACGCCAAAGAAGACTTTTATTACTTGAAGATATTTAGTTGATTTCGGTAAGAAAAACGATATATATGTATAAACCAACATCAACATCTTTCAGCTTCTGCACACTCACGTGATGTGTACAGCTAGAGTAGGTACGTGAAAGGTTCTTGATTTTATTACTCCATTTACCATATTTTAAAAGTTTCCAACAAGAATTTTAAGTAGTACACCAAGTGAATTCTAAATTAATATTTAAATAATTAGATTTTATCATAGAATTACTTACATATGCCTACTTAGATATGGAGGTATCCTCAGTAGATGACGCATGAAAATTTTATGTTAGGTAATTACACAAATATCGAGAAGTTTTAATATATTTAACATACATCTGGAAGTAAATATTCATTAAGATGTACTATTTGTGCAAATTGTATGGCAGTAGTCTACATATATATTCATTAGTGGGTTATTCATAGCATGTTCGAAGACTAACATGCCGAAGCATGACATATATATATATATACATATATCCAGAATATGTTTGGTGGTATACACAATTGATTGTTTTAAGAACCTCCTATTGAATTTGATTCATGTTCTCGTGATGTAACGGTATAAACATCGGCTGGATAAATTTGTGGATGTATATTAATAAGTTCGTTTTACGAGAATTAACATTTTTCTGTTATTTTGAAAATAAATTAAGTTGCTATCTTCAGTTAACTAAATTAGCAGTCTTTAGAAAATGTCAATATGATAATTAAATATGCCTTTATTAGTAACAACTTTTAAAGTAGGAATAATGTGTAATGCTTTAGGTTGTTAATTATAGAGAATTTGGAGCGACGCGGAGCCGCGCCTAATACATGTATATATAGTAATATTTAGTCAAAATGTGTCTCGCTAAACTTGAAGAAGCCACAGTAGTGCACGAAAAAATTTTCCTCCATTTTTATGTAATAATTTATTATAAATGCAATGCATCACGAAAATTCAAAGAATTTTATTTATAAGGCTAAACTGTATTAGTTCCTGAATTTATTTTGGCCGTCAGTACATTTTTTAAAAAGCAAAATGTCATGTTTTAAATTTTAAAAATATTTCCAGTGACATAGGTTGCAAGAGCATAAAATGTATCTTAATGGTCAGACACATGAAAGTCAACATTTTCTATTTGATATGGTTGGTGAATTTATATTTCGGTGCAAATTAATTTGTCTTATGTTCATACACAAATTTAATTTCATAAAGCTTGTTTTTGTACAAAATTTTGAATGGTGTTGTAGTTTATATTAAAATGTCCATAATCTAGAAATATAATGTTAATAATTAATTAATATTAACATGAACTAGTCTAGTAATTGTTAACGGAATGGATGCGGTCTATTAATTACACCGTATTATTCGTAATATGTAAATCTTATCTACATTCTGAGCTATATCAACACTGCTTGATATCATTTGTCAAGCTAATATGAGTCGTGTACAGGAGTATGAAAATGAATGCTTGAAATATCATCGTATTTTATTTAATTCTTTATTTGAGGAAATTTCTTCAACTATTGTTCACTTTACAATCATAATATGGCCTAATGTTTTTATGTGTGGATAACTGAAAGGAGGCTGATGTAGATGTGTATGTTTATGCGTATGTGTATGATTGTGTACGTTAGGTGTGATTGTTGACAACCCTTCCAAGTTTTTTCATCAATGTTATAAATACCATGTTCTTGGGATACTGTGCTTTAAAACTATATATTATTTATGTAATTTTTTCTCTTTCTTACTGTCGAACATACGGCCCTTTAATACAAATTGACGATGCCGTTGATATTGTATGATTTCCTGACTATATGAAAGGGTTATTAGTGTAGATGTTTGCTCCTTTGAAACAATAAATGAACTGATATTTGTCGGCTTAAATTTGAGAAACAGCTGAATGCAGAATAAAAAAGAAGGTTAGAAAGAATACCGCACAAAAGTGCTACCCACAAATATAATAAAATCAAACAATACTTTTTGCAATTTTGCAATTCGCAGTCCAGTAAGCAAATGGCATTTATAAATAATACATAAATATGGACACAATGCTATTAATACATGTTATGTATATTTTTTAAAAAGGAAATTTAACAGGATATGTGTCAACTTTGACTGAAGAGACCCAGGAGTGTTTCAGAACTTGCCACAACTTACCGCAATAGACGAGTACAAATGTGTGAGTAAAGATTTCTCTTTTGAAGCTGCAAAAGAACATAAGACGTAATTGTACACAGGCTTATGTGCAGTCGGTATCAGTGGAAGTATTATTGTGTCGGAGTAATAAAACGGCCCACCGGAAAAATATTTAGACAAACTGATATTAAAATTTGTTACTGTGAAATTCTGACAATTTGTATGTACTTCAGTGTGTTTATGTGTCTACATACGTTTGTAAATGTTACTTTAGAAAAATAATGCATTATTTCAATCAAATCTGCCCGTTTTGAAAGGGATGTCCATGATCAATAATATAAATAATCTTTCAGAAAAATAATGCATTATTTCCATAAACTGTTTTCTATTTTTAAACGAAACACCTGATAAATGTCTTCTCAAAAGTGTGTCTATTTGGAGCTTGACATATGTCCAGGGTTTCTTAAGTACGGGAAAACTACACGGCCGATATATTATGGAATTGAACTGAAACTGCAAAACACTATGAGGAAATAAGTAATTGTAAATATAATAAGAGATATACAAAGAGCATAAGAATATATTTTCTGCCTCTTATCTTATTTTGCACGCAATTGCATACTTTTATTAATCTAATACAGGATACTTTTTATTAATAATTATTTTGCTCCACCAAAATCTTTGTAAATCAGATGACTTATATTTTGCATCATGGCAATAAAAACCCAGAGATAACATACAACATAGACAACTAAGGCAAAGTGTTGTTATTTCGATGAGTGAAGCTTTCTGGAATGTGACACGATGTTGACTGCTGTTTGCTGTTCATTGGTCGGCACGGAAAAGCGTTCAAGAAGACTTGTAACTCTATCGACACCGCTATGAGAACCTCAAAAAGCACACTGTTGTGACTTAATTTTCTTTAAAATGAGTACTTATACTTTCCAAAAAATTCGAACTGATTTAATTCTGTCCGTCATATAAATTCGAAACTTCAGCCCAGGCACCAGTTCGATATCATTCATAGGAGCTATGTTGTTTCACTAATTTAAAATGAAACGCACAAATGTGCATAATATATACACAAAACGTAAAATAAATACGAAGTCTTTAGACAAAGTTGTTCTTATGTCAGGTGCCCTAAAGTAATTTCTGTGAAGAATGCTTGTGTAAGTCTGCAGGAGTGGAAACTATATATATATATATATATATATATGTGTGTGTGTGTGTGTGTGTGTGTGTGTGTGTGTACACACACACATTAAACACGCACTCACGTATGCATACATGTATGCACACATACGTACGTAGTATCTCCACACACATACATACATAATACATCCATGCATACATAATACATACATAGTATATACATGCACACATACATACATACATACATACATACATACATACATACATACGTACGTACATACATACATACATACATACGTACGTACTTACACATATATACACACATACATACATACATACATACATACATACATACATACATACATACATATACATACATACATACGTACATACGTGAGTACATATGTACATGTTACGAAAATTTAGTAGGGGAAATGTCCTAGTAAACTTCTATTTTGTTAGCCGAGTAGGAGATGGGGGATAATATTAAAATTTTTGTAGGGAGAGAGATTAAGAGTAAGAAGGTGGGCATAGCTGGATCAAGACCTTTTCCGTTTGCAGGATCCTGTATTAACGGCACACACCCTTCAGACTGTACTTACACGTACGTCTACACATGAGTTTCCACATATGTTACTGATGGCAGCAAGGGCTTCGGAGAAAAGAACGAATGCATTTGTGCGGTGTAATAACATGACGAAGCAGTGTTTGGCATAACATTTATGTCGTCAAGCTCGTATTGTGAAATCTGTTACTTGAAGCCTGTATCAACTGCAAGGTGATGTTCTGAATAATTTCGGTGCGTGTAGATAAATCAGTTTCATAAATAAACCTACGCTGCTGAGTCGTCCTTGATAGGTTAATCGCAAATAGGCACTGAAGAAATTTCACGTCTTTTATGGCGTATGAAATTCCATTATTTTGTTCACAAGAGCTCCTCTTAGGGGTCTATTCTTAACCAGACAAATCCAAGCCACACCCTGGCACTTTATTTTTTGTAGATATTAATATTCGCGCTAACGTCTTTCAAAATGTACTCCCTCATGATTTCCAATAACTTGTATGAATTTATTATCTTTGACATTCGTGATACATACTTTGCCCATCTAATCTGCCTTAATAGTAGTTTTTGAAGAGTAAAAATTACGACGCCGTGCTATCCCCCTCCCCCCCGCTACTTTCACATTAGCCCACGTGTTCCGTTCAGTACCTTTTCCTCAAACCACTTCCAGACAGGCTCCGGAAGTAAGGAGAACCTGTTCAGTGCGGACCAGTGGTGAAGTGGCCTAGCCAACAATTCATGCCCATCTAGTACCGATGTTTAAGAAAGACTGGACCTGGACTATCGTAAGGAAGCCAAGGCTCATAGTGGGTTGTGGTGCCCATACTATAACTTTGTACCAAAAGCCACACAATGTACTGTCGTGTACCACTGTGTACCATGTCAACATCTGTGGAGAAACTTAATCATGTTGTTCAACATGATGTAGAAGATAAAGAGGTTTATAGGAGTGTTACTGCAGTGAGCAGCTTAAGGTGCTATCACATAGCTGTGCCTTTCTGAACTGTTCTGTAAAACTGACGATTACGCTGACGGCATAAATGGTCAGGCCTGCTGGCTGTAGAGCTTAGAATATATCTTGGGAAGGGGTTTATTTTGGAATTTTACA
Source organism: Coptotermes formosanus (assembly GCA_013340265.1). Classification (NCBI taxonomy): domain Eukaryota; kingdom Metazoa; phylum Arthropoda; class Insecta; order Blattodea; family Rhinotermitidae; genus Coptotermes; species Coptotermes formosanus. Next base: position 997,178 of record BLKM01000388.1, on the reverse strand, counting down.
ATTTTGTATTCAACTCATGAAGCAGGAAGATGAATATTTCGCAATGAATATCTAAGCTGCAACTGGTTATAGAGAAAGAAGTTACAAAGTATTAAAAGGAGGAGTTTAACTTAAATGTAGTAGCGTATGAAGGAAATGGAGTTTATCTGTATTAATAAAAAGAATTTTAGATTTTCACTTTGTATAAAGAAGCTAAGAAAGTAGGATTGTTAATTCGGTGTCACATATTGGGAACACACGCGTCTGTATCAAAGTGTTGAATGTACTGAAAAAATAGGTGGCCCAGAGACAAGAGCCGTTAGCCTGTAGCTTCGAATGACACGTGATTGGGCGCCGTTTTGATGACGTTCACCAATAAAAGAGGGTGGATGGTTCCTGCTGAAGGGAAGGTAGTCTGCACGTGACATTGGTAGTGTGTGGTGGCAGTTCGAGTGGACAGTTGGACATGGAAGTTTTGCTGGTGTTAGTGTGGGTTGATATGCTTTGAATACTACAGTTTATGATGCCAAAGTGAAATGTATACATTTTATTTAAATAGTGGTGTGAATACAGAAATTAATACAGAGTATTACCTTGCCATAAACGTCTTTCAGCGTGAAAAATTCGTGTTTGAGTTGAAGACCGTAGGCTAGTGACACCACACGCCTACTGCAGGAACTTGAACAGCTGTAAACATGGTGGAAGGCTGTCAGCTTAGAGGAATTGTAAGTACATGGCCTATTTCTTTGTGTTTGTGTTATCAATAACAAACGTCCCAAGTTCAGTGGTTGGTAGGTGGAATTATTTGTTTTAGTAATGTCTGCTATCTTCTTTGTTTGGTTTAATAACTGCCGATAAAGAAAGAATTAAAAATCTGTTGCCACTCTTCATACTTCAAAATTCTAGTTGTTGCATCAGCAGCCTTAAATCTTCAAGTTGTCTTATCTTCATAACCACTGACCTTCGGGTATGTGTTGATTGGTCTTTGGCGACCCGAAATGTGAAAAGCACGAGAGATTACAACAATTGTATTACAACTCCCTTTGCGGATCGTCTATATGGTTAGTCCTCTCTTAGTCCCATGCTGCAATTCATTTACGCCTACAGCCGTAATTTTATACGCACTTTCGACATATGGACATGCCCTAGAGGAATTGCTGTTCCTGAAATTCAGGAGTTATTAGGATAATTACGCCGTGTACATGTATATACGCGAGTCGAGATAGCGTAGTCGGTATAGCAACTCGCTACGGCATGGATGGTTCGGGGATCGAATCCCGGTGCAGCCGAGATTTTTCGCAATAATTCAGGCTGGCATTGGGGTCCACGCAACATCCTGTACAATGGGTACGGGGTCTGTTTCCCGAGGATAAAACGGGCGGGTCGTGACATTGACAAACTACCCCGCCTACCCCCGAGGTTAAAGAAAGAGTAGAGCTATAATTCTGCTCCTCCTTTGTGTCTTCATGGTCTCTTCTAGGTGAAGTTTACCTTTATATGTGTACAAGCTAAGTGTTATGTAAAGGGTCAAAGGCAAGTTGTCGGATAGACCCGGATCCCGACACAAAGGCTCCCTTGTACCTTTAGAGACCTTAAGTTTAACGTTAAATATAGTATTTGTTGTTTAAATTTTATGTGCGTTTTACGTTTAGGACCTTCAGGTTGCCATTACCGTGCTCTTACGTCTTGATCGTCCTGTGTTCGTACCTGCAGGAGCACTGCTGTATACCGTCGCATCAGCAGATAATCGTGGCTTTTTAAAATAAAATAATGAAGATTTTGACTTTAGAACTATTGATAACGGACTTCGGTCTTTTTGGGTTTCTCTCTAGAAAGCCATGTTTGCTTGATATAGTATTATAAATTATCATGTAATTTCTGAAATATTAGGAACTCTTTTAATTTTAGGCCTTTATATGTCCAGTGCTTGTTTTTATGGTCTCTTTTACGAAATTCGCTTTATTATCAATAATTTCAAGAAGTTTAATGCATTTTTATTAACGTGACATGTGGAAATGCGGGTATTTAATCACATGTAGAAAGCTGATTTAAGAGAATTCCCTATTTCACTTTTGCACTAATTGTTTTTATTGTTATGAATACTCTTGATGCCAAGTTGTCGTAAAATTCTAGTATCACAGTGTTATTAACCCAGTGATGTCATCTGATTTCATACAGTTGGAAATATGTTCGTTGAATTTACATTTGAGAAAAGTCGGCGGTGTACTTCGAAACAGTACAAACACTGGACAAAAGACGATATACATACACAAAGCTATGTACACAAAAGCCTATGAAGAAAGAGAAATGGTATTCCATTATTGCATGGGAAACAACAAGCCTGAATTTGCATCAGAATTCCCTTGGCATGCTACGCAATTTTTCTAATACAAAACATCAGCATGGAAATAATTCGAGATTTTAAAACAAACTCTCAAATACACCACATAAGCTGTATGCACGTATCGGCCTACATACAGGGTGTGTCTAAAATGCTTAGACAAACTTCCAGAGTGAGTTCTTCACATCAAAATAAAAAACATAAACACAAAATAAATAAATAAATAAAATATATAAACTGACCTAATATATTTAAAATACAGGTTCGAAGTTTAATAACTCTTCAGCTGTTATTGTTTATCAAGTCACAATTCGAAGCAAGTGCTCAAGCTCTCGGGCACCTGAATCAAGGCACGCAAGTACAGTCTGATCACGGAATACAGCACACTTTCGAAAGTTCAGGGGTCGCCGCGAATTGTTTGACTGGCGTAAAATATGCGTTGAAGAAGTGTCTTTTATTTTTAATTGGAATTGAGTACACTAGGGATTTTGATTTTCCCCACAGATAGAAATATGAAGGATTGCGATCGGACGAACGTGGGGGCTACAACTCGAAAACTAAATGCCTGCGGACACATACTTGATATGGAATTTTCCTTGTTTTGGTGTGGAGAAATCTGAAGTTTGTTCGAGCATTTTAGATACACTCTGTATACGTGACATGTCGTACTTTTACACAAACGCGTCCGTGTACGTAGGCCTGTGTATTTGCCTCACATGACCACAATATCTGCATATACATTTCGTTGTACATTTCAGGAGTTTATTTTAAAGTCTCTGGGTGCACGCAGTGGTGCGGTTTGTTGAGTCTCTGCGTTACAAGCTGGAAAGTAACAGGTTCGATTCCCGATGGAGTCATTGACTTAATCCTTACGGCTGCATTATGGTCCTGGGACCGACTCCTTCTCGAAGATAAACCAGTACCAGGGGTTTCTTCTGGGGGGGGGGGGGGGAAGGCGGCCGGTGCGTAGGGCTGACGACCTTGCGAACTTCATGTGCCTATTGTCTAGAAATTCTGGGAGCCTCAACCTCCTGGATCCCTAGGGACTGTCCAGGCTTGTGTAGGGATGATTTTAATGATTTAATGACTGGGATGAAATATTTTAGATAAGAAGAATTGGGATGGCATTCTAGTGCTACGCTAATATAGATATTTTATTGCACATCTACCAACGAAAGAAAAATCTTTCAATATAAAATTATCTAATTGCTTTTTATGTAAAACCAACACAATTTCCTTTCCATGGCTCGACAGCCCCGAGTTGCCCAGGGCCTCCTCATTGTCGAGGCTTTACGATCACACTCAGGCATGCCATTTGCGGTAGGACTGCTCTGGTCGAGTGATCGGTCCGTCACACAGACCTCTACCTGACAACACACAACACTCACAAGACAGAGACACCCATGCCCCTGGCGGGATTTGAACCCACAATCCCAGCAAGCGAGCAGCCGAAGACCCATGCCTTTGACTGCGCGGCCAGTGGGATCCGCAACCAGCACTACTGGCAGAGTATATTTCACCCATCGATATAGGAAAAATTAAAATTCCCCTTTTTAGCTGTCTGTAGAATTGACATTAATTGGTAACGATTTATAGCGTGTTGTTATTTCAACAGACTCCAGCGATTTGTATGTATTAGTAATCATCTTCGATGAAGTCATGTAACAACACATCATTTAGTACAGCTGCTAAAAGGACGAGTTATTACATGACTTCGTATTTTAATGAACAGAGGAGGATGAAACAATTCATTCTGCCGGTTCTCCCTCTTCGGTCTTCTCCTCCGCGGCTTTGCACACTCCTACACTTCCGGAGCTGGTGCTGACATCGCTCTCGTGACTGCCGCTGTCTGCGCTGCTGCAGGTTAGACCGGCTGCGCAGGGACACAGTGCCACACGTGCATTTTGCTGGTGATCTGCTGGATTATCAGTTGTGTCCTGTCCTGCATCAAGTTGGCAGACCTCACCCACTGTTTGTAGTTGCGTGCATACAAAGTCGTCTTCAACTAAAAAGCAAAACATAATAATAAAAAACGTCTAATTAATTTGTGTGCAAAGACTTAAAAGTCTTGAACTGCATACATATTAGTAAGTTTCTTTAGGAAATAATATGGAGCAGTATAATCTCTTCGGGTTAATTAAAATATGGGAACGATTAAGTGGATGCATAGGGTGATTAATTCTTCAAATTTAATGCTCTTTTTACATAAAATTTATTTCCGTGATTACTCTTGGCAGAAAGAAATTTTATGGAACCAAAGCCTTTGTTGACGCGTCTTTATAATCGGGCCATTGCACCACTCAGTGCACGAAAGTGCGGTTCTAAGTTTATGTCTGTAAATTTTAGCTTTCCTGTCAGCCAAAAGATGATACCATAAGCCGCAAAACGTGAGGCGAAAAAGACGGACAGAAAGGAAGAAACGAACAAAGACTTAACGGAAGAGAATGAATTAAAATGGAAAGAAGGAAATAAAGGTGAAGTGAAGATGAAAATTCGTTCTGTGCACGCCATGCAGGCGCATGTGGGAGAGGACGTACACCACAACTCTTAAGATAGGCACTATATGGAAGCTATTATTATCTCCACGTTCCGGCCGCTTTACCTTCAGGGAAAGAGCCCACTGTACCCATTATATAGGAGGCTGTGTGTTTTCAGACCCAGGCTCGAAGCTTTTGAGAAGCAAGATGTTTAAGCAAAACACCCCTCTTGTGCAGCGCGCAGTCTGATCGCTATTGCAACTGACACACCCGGGCCCAGAAATGCAGAGATAAATAAACACGCGCAGCAGAACGTTAAATAAATCTAACATTTGTGTTCTCCTCCCTTTTCATCGTTCAGCAAATCGACGTTAACAAATGTTTATTTATTTATTTGTTTTTACCTATTTGGTTTAGCTAGAAATATGTTACATCTTGATATGATATCGAATATAACCAATGCACATAAGTGTATGAAAATGTATTCTACACACCGTACACCTCCTACATGTTTCGGCCACTCATGTGGCCATCCTCAGGGAGGTGCTTTACAAAGCATAGATAGATGGCCACATGAGTGGCCTAAACATGTCAGAGGTATGAGGTGTGTAATATACTTTCATACACTTACGTGCATTTTTTACGTTCGATAAAATATCTAATCGTTATTGCAGAGATAGGGATCATTTTAAAAATGTAACGGCCTATTCGAAGCCAAAAAGCCGATGCTAACGAAATTCTCATATACGAGCTTTAAGAGAGGTTTTAGAAGTTTCGTTTTAACATTAAAAGAAATTCTAGCACCCTGCCGCGCAGTAGTGATCCTTTGGGCATTCAGTCTTTTCTTTTCGTTCCTGTGTCTTTCTGTACCTACCCTGCAAACAGCAGTGGTCCTCTGGACATTCGGTGTTGTTATCACAGTGCATTCTGGCGCCCTCCAGCAGAGACGTACCAAGGCTTAACACCAAGAGAGCTGCACACAGGCTTTCCAGTTGCAACATGTTAACTCCGGTTTTGTGTCACGCTCTGTGGATCGAAATGTTTTGTTTTTTGTAACTAATGTTAATAACTTCACATACACAACTTTTGTCATACCTTTATGGGAAGGATTTCAGTAATCCGTTTAGTTAGTTCGCAGATTGTCCCTTCTTTTGGCCCCGCGAAACAAATTGTGACCCCCAGGATTATCTCGGTGACTTCTTGAAACTGTAAGGCATGATACCGTTCATGGCTTTCAAAGCATCTGCTTCAGTAACAACACGAATGTTCCGTAGCAAAGAGAAAAGCGTATAGAAATATTGGGCATTAATTAAATTTCCACAGAGGAATCACTCTCGCAGCCAGTCTTAAGTTTTATATAAATTAAAATATAATCCTACATGCCTGTCAATTATTAACGTGCTTGAAAACCCCAAGAAAGGAAAATCAAATCTTTAAAAATTAAAGATTTTACCTCTGTGTTTTTCCGCTGTCTCGAAATGCTAAATTTAGAGAATGCTGAATGAAAACTTGTAGGCCGTGTCAGGACGATGCTTGCAGAAATCTGAATGAAGTCTCCGTTCCAAGTTCAGCAGATTTATATTTGCGCCGAGTGACGTAAGGAGACTCGTTTCATTATCGTTCTGCTCGAGTTTCCACGATGTCCCACGATACGTAGGTGAGAGTTCAATATTTGCCGCTCCGAGATTATGTTTCCTTATCATTGGCAGTCATAAGCAACAGCAGGCTTCAGATCGGTTTTAAACACTGAAAACTTGTTTGGTGCCTACGTGCAGTAGCCTTTAGTGTTGATGTTCTCTGCACTTGAAAGGATAATATTCTTTTTTCATGTACTCACATATTTATATATACACGTATCTACGGAGTGATTCTTAGTTACGTGAAGGACGGCTATGTCATATTCTTAACGTAAAGCCAAAGAAATTCTTACATACCAAGTTATATAGCCTAGACCCCACCCATTTTCTTGAAAAGTCACCTTGGAAGTGATCCACTTGCCTATGCATATGTCGACGGATTGGCATTTTATACTGAGATTTCCCGATCTACTTGAATTCAAATTTCACACGTTCTCATACTGTATGCCCTCTCATCTTATCTTTGATTTAGCGAATTAAACAGTATTAGGTGAAGGTCGCATATTGTGGCACTAGGTATTATGCAATTCTTCGTTCTCATGTTAAATACTGAAATACACGTAAAGACGGAGTTCAGTTTACATAAGTCTAACATAAGAGCTACTTACTTTGCAGAGTTCTGTTTGAAACCTAATGCTCCTCGTGACGTCTCTTAGTCCCTTGTGACACAAATATTAGCATTTTCCCTCCTTCTACTGTTTGATAAAGTGGGATTTTTGACTTTCTCGGGCGGCAACTCTTTCTCACGTCATGAATCCCAATACACATGTGTACCTCTGGATGTATGGCAGATACCTAACCGCTATGCTTGTACCATAAGAAAGTGACAAAATATGAAACAAAATTGGCTCATAAAGTAAAGCCTCTGATATGTGCTGGGGAGATGCCAGGCTTAAAATCTCAACCCGGGTGCGGAATATACCATCTGCTTTTTGGTCTTCCTCCACGTTACCTCACAGCGAGTCTGGGGATAGTGTCTTAAACTTCGTCCATGCTCTTGGCAATTTATTATTCACTAATTATCCTATCATCGGATGTTGTATTCGAAGTAAAAACAACCTCTTATTATAACATGTCTGATTCGAAACCGTAATCCCACATGCAGGCCGTCACTGACATTGAGCAGTTCTATCAATATGTATTTTACAAGAGATGGGCGGTAGAAGAGGGCTGATATAAAACGCCTGTAGTGAGTAGCGCACATTTAATTATCCGCGTACATAGGAAGTTGTAAATCATCAACCATTAGCTGTCAATTGATAGATAGCATTGCAGATGTGAGGGTCACGTAGTGGTCATCAGCAGCGCGACTTCGTTAGCCAGACAGAAATTATTAACAGCTTCTGACGTGAGCGAACACGGGAACATGGGATTTCCTACTGATTTCCGTGGAAAAGATCACAAAGGTCTGGATGGGATGACCCGTAATCTAGCAATCGTGTTCGAGAAAAAACAGCACTTCCTCCCAGGGTTTCAGGCTAATTACACAGTATTGCATTCTAGGTACTGTAAAGGAATTGCTATAACCGCCCAGTTTTTTCAGGCTAATTTCACAGTAGTGCGTTGCGTTTACTACACATAATTTACCGTAACGGCCCAGTGTTTTCAGGCTAATTTTACAGTAGTGCGTTGCGCCTACTATGCAGAAATTTCCGTAACGGTCCAGTGTTTTCAGGCTAATTTTACAGTAGTGCGTTGCGCTTACTACACATAATTTACCGTAACGGCCCAGTGCTTTCAGGCTAATTTTACAGTAGTGCATTGCGCCTACTATGCAGAAATTTCCGTAACGGTCCAGTGTTTTCAGGCTAATTTCATAGGCATACATTACGCGTACTACACAGAAGAAATGCCGTAACCGCCCAGTGTTAGAGCATAATTACACAGTGATGCATTACGCGTACTACAAAGAAATTGCTGCAGTCCGTCGGTGTAAGGCATGTTCCACTAGAGTGAATTTCCAGTACTTAACAAATTTTAAACGCCAGAAATTTGATTCTGGTTGTAATCAGTTTTAAAAGAAATATTAACATAAGGCCTATTCCTTTTGACTTCAGGTATCTGACACCAACTTTCGACACCACTGTACATATATTTCTTGCAATATACAGCATTCTCTTCGGTGGATGTTTTGGAAAGGAGCTGATATTTCGTACGGACAGATGGTCATTTTGTGAATTAATAACACCAACTAATGCACCAAAAATATATAATTTTATTCTTTAAAGTCTCCTACATGTTTCGGCCCTGCTGGGCCATCTTCAGGGAGAATAATATTGACACACTATGGTTGCGTTTATACAGTCAAGTGGGAACGTGCCTTGCTCTTCATCCTCCGTTTGACAGGTGTTGCGTACCGGAAGATGAAGCCCAGGGCACATTCCCACTTGACTATACAAACGCAACCATAGTGTATCAATATTATTCTCCCTGAAGATGGCCCAGCAGGGCCGAAACATGTAGAAGGCTTTTAAGAATAAAATCATATATTTTTTGGTGCATTAGTTGGTGTTATTAATTCGTATAATACAGTGCGCGGACATGGAACATATTAAAGTCATTTTGTGACTTGCAGCAGTCTGCATTCAACAAGTGCCATGGCAAATGACACTTGGTTTCTTCGACTTGCACTGTTGTGCAATTCAGTCGGAGTAGAACCCTTAGTGCAGGCTGCAGTAGGTCACTGGAAATGATTAGAAAGTTGCGGTAATGAACCTAAGGTTACGTAAATGCGATATGAAGGACAATTTTATTCTCATCAAATATATGTGAATTAAGTAAAAAGACATAAGACGCAAAATGAAAATGACCTCTGTAATACGCTGTAACACTGGAAAAACCACATTTCCGCAGTTGTATTTACTTCTGTATTTATGCCAATTAGAACAGATTAAAAACGATAAACTTTGGTGCCGTATGAAAGTTGTATTTGATGCTAATGACACTGAGAAGACTTCCCTTTGTGGACATAAGTGCGCCCATAACAGCCCGTCCCTGGGCCTAGGTCACATGCATTCTACCCACATCCACACATCCTATTTCTTTAAGATTCTTATTAATATTATCCTGCTCTGTAAATATTTACATAAGAAGGAGAAATTAACAGGAGGCTGGAGAAAAGTGCGTAATGAGGAGCTTCATAACATTTACCCCTCACGAGCATTACTAAACCAAAAGGGAGGAGATGGAAGGAAAATGTAACACGTATGAGGGAAGAAGAGAAGTACACACAGGATTTTGTTAGGGAAATCCGAATGGAAAACTCCACTAGAAAGACGTTAGGGTAGATGAGAGGGTAGTACTGAAAGAGATTTCGAGGGAATAGAATGGGAGGGCGTAAAGGGATTGATCTGGCTAAAGACGGGGACAAGTGGCCGGATGCTGTGAACAGAGTAACGCAAATTCAGCTACCATAAATTGTACGGTATTTCTTGAACAGCTGTGGAGGCATTAGATGTTCAAGACAGTCGTTGCTCCATGGGGGATTTTAGTAATAGTACTTTCCTTGAGTATTAGCTCTTTAAAGCCAAATTATTACGTTATATACCACCAGGTCTGACAAGGAAACCATTCCGGATTTTATCTTCGTTTTAACTACAACTGTGTTTTGTACAGTTTCATCGGGACTCTTTAACACTCTACATGACTTTTATCTACGTGTTCGGTTTTGAAGTGACACTACTTCGACTAGGCACGCGTTGGCCCCTCTAGTGGTTTAACGAATGGTGTTTTATATTCTTAGTGTTAGCCGTGATGATGGTGCCACAGAGCACCGTAACCTGTCGGGGCTACAAATAAACCTGTACTAAGAGTTTTGACAAATGTGTGCGCGTGTTGGCGTGTTTGATTACAATTTTACTGAAAAACCCATTCTGCCTATAACGGGCATGAACCCAAAACGAAAAAAGCTGGGTTCCATTTTCCTAAACAAATATAGACTCAGTATATTTCTTCAAAACCGTTTTGTAATTTATTGCCACGATACTTTTAAGTATGTTTATGCTTCAAAATATACGCCGCTTTACTTTAAAGTCAGTAGTGTTCTGAGGGAAAAATGACATTATACGTCGACATATTATTATTTTATTTTCGGCAGCAATATATTTCAAGGAAAAAAAAAGACTGGTGATGTTCAGTGGAGTCTCGCTGTACAGCTTGCGCATGTCTGCCTTCTGGATTGTGTAAAGGTACATGCTTCCCTTCTGGATTGTGTAAAGGGACATGCTTCCCTTCTGGATTGTGTAAAGGGACATGCTTCAAAATATGTAAAGCGCTATGCTTTTTAAGATTGCAGTTTCATAAACTTGACCAATGCAACATAGAAGCCCTGAAAGGCGGTCTTTGTGTTTGGCAACCAGTCAAATAATCGCCTGATATTTACGTGGGCTTTGTTAGACACAATTAGTGACTTTCAGTATATCTATCTGCCTAGTCCTCATAAATTTAAGTTTTAGTGTATTTAATTATGTTTGCTCAACTCTCTGCATTATACAGAATTAGTGTAGTAGGAGGAAGTTATGAATCAAAAGGGATGTGTACGAGAACAGTCGCGGCCTATATAATGTAATAAGCAGCTATGTGTTCCTGGTATGATTGAGGGCAGACCACAGATTTCTGGGCCCAGTACTGAACTTTGTTTCTTCCGCATATGGTACAGTAGTGTCACCTACTCCAGTCAGTTTTCCTTCTGTCATTACTATGTTAGTTTGAACTGTAATGACAACGGCGTATTATTAATAATAATAATAATAATATTATTATTATTATTAATTATCATCGTTATTGGCAAATTTTATTTTAACTTTACCATCGTGATTTAAAATGTGCAATCCATTAAATTACTACGCTTTGGAAATTCGCCGTGCATGCGCCTTCAAATATACTGTACAAAGAATTACCAAATTACATAATTTTGATTTTATTTTTGTTTACGGTTTATTTAGAGATGCTATATTTGTCCGGGCTTAGAATGACGGGATGATTAGTGAATTGTGGTATGGAAGGAATGTGTAGGGGACTCTTTTTCCTATTTTTATAAAATATCTCGGTATTTGTTAGGAGGAATTGAGGAAAACCGTGAAAATCTGTGTAGCCCTTTCTAGGACATGAAAGAAGGATGTTCTGAACACACAGCAGGTATGTCAACCATTTTATCACAGTTTTGCATTTCATGCATGGAAGATAACGTACAAAAATATCAGTTTTTGAAGGATTCTTGGTGAAAGAATGGCATTGATAACATTTTTTTCTCTGTGTGATTCTGTTTTCCTCTGTCAGTTATCATACTTCCATTGATCTATATTCACTTACTTGCCATCAATTCTGTGTAGTTTGTAAATTAAGAATGTAGCTAAATAAACCAGTAAACAAGAGTATTTCAGTTCTTTCATCAAATACTTATCGCTGCAGTTTATTGAAATCGGTTGCTTAGTGTCTGATTTGTGGGTCACAGAACCTGATCAAAACTCTACAGGCGGCTGGCAGCTTGCAGATAAAAAAGACAGGGTACCACTGAACATTTCATTTTGTGACAGCTTAGGCTTAATAAATTGCTGTAATTTTACTGCATCGGTTAAGCCATTGTAATGCATTGCATGAAAATGCATTTCACGAATACAGTTTGGTAGGTGCAAAATGTAGTACGAAATGGGTGAGAAGGAGTCGTGGGTTATACCGTATCACTGCAGAAATGCAGAAATGAGTAAACCAAGAGGTATGGTAAGTTAGAATTGTCCGGGACTCCTCCGCCATTTGCTTTAGAGTTGAAGTTGGTGTATTCTTATATCAACCCTTTAAAGATGAAGCGTATATGTTTTATATAAGGACTCACTGCATACCGCGCTGTAAACACTCTCCACTTCGGTTATAAAAACCAGTCTCTTAATGTTTTATAAGGCAAAAGTTGCTGTTTGTTCTGAGACCCGTACAAAACACATAAACGCAATGTGGGCACCACGTAGAATTTTTTAATGTTAAACCTGGTGGTACGTAAAGTTACCGCCAGTCTTTAAAAGGTTAAATATTTGCATGTAGATGAAGATTACTCAATAAGTGTGTCTGAACTAAAATTTGCAGAGAAGAATTTAATGTTGGTGCGTATCGCTGAATCACAACACTAAATTTACATGTAAATGAAAGAATCATTGCTATATGATCTCGAAACGCTGCTGTATGAATAATTTGTAAGCGAGCGTTAGGCAACATGGAGACCACTAAGTTCTAATTCCATGGGGAAGACTCCGTGTGAATCTAAACTGGCAGCGTAGATGGGAGATACAGGACTGAATTCGTCTGGTTCAGCACAGGGGCAAGCGGTGGGCTGTTTTGAAAACGGCAATGAACCTTCGGACAGTGGCGAATGCAGCGGTATAGTTAGTATAATGCCGCTACGAATAAAACAGATCAAATAACACATAATACTTTGCACTGCATTCAATGTATTTACATTACAACACTTACGATGTTTTTACATC